>JADAZR010000123.1:0-83696 GCA_014872995.1 Diaporthe citrichinensis | reverse complement strand
GAATTAAACAACATACTTCACTACTGGTGTCAGAAACGGTCTAGTGATTTCAGTTCCTGCGTTGCCGCATTACTCTTGAGGTGAAATGCTTACACTTTCATTTATAGACTAAGTAATATCCTAACCTATGGCATTCATCATTGTCTGCAAAGACTACTTGGGTCCCTAATCCTGTTCGTGTCGCAATGCCTTCGTCCTTCAACGTCAGTTTCTACATAAGAGGCTGCCTTCGCCTTTATCCGTCCCCTAGGTATCACAGAATTTTATCTCTCCACTCACGAGTACGGCCTCTTCACATAAAACTCTAGCAAAATAATTACCTTTTAAAGGTGACATTTGCCGTCTGGGTACCCTTTAAACCTATTTAAGATGAATAACACTAGTCTCATACGTATTACCGCGACTGCTGGCACGTAATTGGTCAAGACATAATATATAGACTGTCATTATCAATCATATATTTAGAACTTTACTCCTTAAAAGGATCTCCTGCACTACCTCTTACCTCTTTCTTAAGGGGGTAGCCGGTCCATTCATCCAAGTTGCCAGTTCAGCCGTTAGGCCATTGACCAAGATTCCTCACTGCTGTACATATATGCCTTGGGATTTTTTCATCCCCAATGTGGTCGATCAACCATTTCAGCTTCGACTCCGAGAATTGTTGGCTAGTTAAGCCATTACCTTAACTACTACCTATCCCGCAGATACCTTTCCTCTTAAAGCGGTTGTTACACCCTTTTTTTTATTTTATGAGGGATTTTTCCCCTCTCTTTAAGGTCGGCCGAATATCTTTCACTCACCTGTACACCACTTTTAATTCACCTTCAATATCTCCGCCAACCTCCCAGATACGAACGATGTTCGAGATATGGAAAGATAGACAAAAGATATTACACCATTACTAATTATATTTCATGGTGCCTAGATAATTTTATCCGAAAAGCATAAATTAAACGTACGATTAGCATGTGTCAAGCATTTGGACAGCGTTCAATCAGAGCCATCACCAAACTCACCTATATAAATAACATTTTTATAGCTAGCTATAAAAATGTTCAATCTTTCATTAGATTTTTATTTTATCAATCCTACTTGATTAAAGCTCAGGATTGTGATGCAATTTACTTTCAATAAATTTTTAAGTTACAGTTTATCTATTTATTAAGATATATGGTATACCGTATAACCCGAATAACCACTATAGTAGCTTACGGAGCTACACTGTATTTTAACAATTTAATTTTTGATCATAAATTACACCTCTTATTGGTTTATACTTTTCATCTAACCCCAATTTTATGTTTTACCTAAACATAGCAAATGTTCTTCAGTTCTAACCTCTATCTATCAATTCACCATTCTATACTAATCCCTTATCTCTATATTAAGGCGCAAGCATACTTCTCGACGAATATTAGTCTTGGCTTCGCGATCCCGAACTTCGGCCGAAGGCGGGATACAGTACTTCGTCAGTATGCCAACACTCCTCCTGCCCCCATGGCTTTCCATACTTCTCTCCGAGCTTGCTATATTTTTTTTCAAAAAAGCCGAAGTACCTGCCTTCGGAGAGAAGTCAGGCTGGATGGCATAAAGTCGCTACGAAATTCGTCCTTTTTTATTTTTTATTGAGTACCGGTTCGTCAATAAGAATTCTAGAAGTAGCATCTTGAATTAAAATTTGATAGACTTTATTATGGACTGGGTATGCTGTTTTAGGAGAAGTTAACTATAACAAATAACTAGTGGTAGGGGAGAGGTGGAAACTAAATACTAGCTACCACCCCCTTTTTTATATCGTACAATAATACTAACTTTTCCTTATACATTATTTCCAGAGAGAAGTTATGTTAAGTATTAAGCAGCAGAGATAGTATATATTTAGGAATAATTTAAGCTATATCCTGTAATAATTTCTTACTAAAAAAAGGATTTATATGGGCTTGATTTTCCAAAATCAAGTTATTTTTTGTTATTTAATCTAACATTGTCTAGGCCGAACTTCGTTCGGCCTACCCAGGGCTCGGTGAGCCCGAAAGGAATTAACTTCTTTATATTTTCTATAAAATACCAAAACTTATATTTAAATATTATATATACATTAAATCATAGACTTTCCTTAAAATTTAATTATGCATCTTAACTAAGACGACTTATAAATTCATTTCATCCTATTACTTATCACTAAATATTTTGCCTGCTAATTATTCTACCAATACTCCCCTCCCTACTGTTTGCTACCTACAATGTAAAAAGATAAGGAGTACTTCGTCGTAGCACTAAAGATAAAGAATCGGATGTGATTTAAGTTAATAGGTATAGTATATTAACTCGAATTTCGATTACGAGCTTGCGCCTTAACTTTACTTACTACTTTATCAATAAATTTATTATTAATAAGAGTTTTCCTCCCTCCCAAGGCAGGATGGAAAAAAAAATATACTGCGATCTTGCTTATATAATTCATATAAAACTTTACCGAGTAAACTATAAGGAAGGGGTAGTGGAATACTCTTAATAAATAATATACCAAGTTTAGTATAAAAACAGGCAGTAATTCTAAAAATTAGTGTAGATCAAGTCCATCTTTTATATAACCTGAAGATAAAACTACGAAAACTTGAGCTTGTATAAAAGCAATACCCAGTTCTAACCCTGAAAAAGCTATTATAAAAGCTAAAGGTATTAACCCAAGGAAAAAAAAGATTATTCCACTTGTCATTATATTGTAAGTAAAACCTGCTAAAATGTTTAATAACATGTGACCTGAAAGTCGTTCCACAAATTCATCCTCAAATTATGTTATTTCTTAACATAAGACTATCTTTGTAACAAATTTCTATAATAGTAAAACTAAAGTCAGTATAACCGTACTTTAATAATACAGCATTAATAGGCATACTTTTTTCGTTTAGCATTCTATTTACGGCTAAGGCGAAGCCTCAGAAGCCGCCGTAATATTCCAATAATCTACCTACCTCGGAAAAGGAAGGAGGGGGGATAGCTTTGCTATCCCCCCCCTCTTGGTAGCGAAGCTACCAAAGCATCCTCAAGAATCCCTTAAAAATAAAGGTAAGAAAATATCTTCCATATTGTTAGATATTACCTTATTCATTTATTGGATCTATACGAGCTGAAAAAAAGTAATATTCCGAATAGGAAAATCTTATTCCTACTGTATGATGACTAGGAGGACCCATATTATTTGAATTCTCTCTTATATACTTTTGGTAAGTTAAATAAGTAAATGTCACTCCCTGCCCTGTAGTTAAATCAAAACGTTCACTTCAACGTATTAATTCACTTGGCAGAGGTCATGGAAAACTTGCAGTACCGTCAAGCCTATGATTGAAATATACACCATAGCTTAAATAATTATCAAGTGAACCTCAAAACACCTCTAGATCTTGTATTACAGCTAAAGGAGGTGCTGGAGCCTCTTCATCACCAATAAAGATATAAGCAAATACAACTATTCCACTAGGTAAAGTGATGTACCTCCCTTCAAGCGAAGGGTGTGAATCATAAAATAATCGCAAGCCGATCCCCATTGGATCACATTTGTCATACACAGCTCTTATTTTAAGACCATTTCTAATTACGGTACATTGTCTTAAATTTACCGTAATTTTATAATTAGAATTATATAATAATAATAAAAGTGGAATTATTCCCAGGATTCAACCTAAAGGTAAACCTACAATCCAATCAGGCGGCCACTCGACTCATTCTATACCAGTGGGTCGACCTGGTATGGGTGGAATAGGAGGATTAAATGCCAAGAATACCACTAGAGTTAATTTTTCAATAAAAAAATTAAAAACAAAAAGTAAATTTAGCATAAAGTTGTGATTAGTGTAAGTCAAGGCCATCTTTTATATATCCAGAACTAAGAACCACAAAAACTTGGGCTTGAATAAATGCAATTCCCAACTCTAACCCTGAGAAAGCAATAATAAAGGCTAATGGTATTAACCCAAGGAAAAAAAAGATTATTCCACTTGTCATTATATTGTAAGTAAAACCTGCTAAAATGTTTAATAACATGTGACCTGAAAGTATGTTGGCTGCTAATCTTAAACCTAGAGAAATATTTCTTGCTAGGTATGATCGACTGTACTCTTGGCCTATAAAATCTTAATTTTTAAATCATATATCTTAAAGAATATTTTAGAATCCTCTCCTAAAGCGCCGCTTAGTGAAGGAATACAGAGTATAACAGCTATTTTTAAACTAATTTTAAAATATACTTTTTTCTAAAAAGGTTAGTACGATTTTTTGCAAAAAACCCTGAAATACTTGACTGAGGTACACCTAAAGCTTTACCAGCTAAAGTAAATGAAGAGTATGTAGTTACTTCATTTGTATCAATATCAGTAACTTCTATCTTCTTTGTTCTTCTGTGTATTATATTTTGAGAATTTTCGATCTTAAAAATTGTATACCCTTTTAAAGTTTCATTTCCAATATCAACTCTATTAGTAAAAAAATATCATAAACACCCCCTAGAGATATCTAAAAAATTAGCTGCCTCTGTAATAGAAGAAAATTCTTTTATATCTCCTGTTTCCTTATTAGTTAATAGAAGAGGCTGTTGTGATAATTTAGTATCATTAAGAGAAGATACTTCGGTGATTTCTTTATTTATTAAAGAAAGATGTTTAACAGAGATTGTATATTCTTTGTAAGGGATATTATTTAATAAATATTTACTTATAGAAACCCTTGATATACCAAGATATTTACCGGCTTCTGTCATAGAAGAAAATTCAAGTATCTCCTTTGTTTCCCTGTTAGTAATTATAACAGATTTTCTTAAGGTATTACTTAGACGCATTTTATCTATACGTTCTTCATCAAAATTTTTACCCAATAAAGCTTCTCTTTTAAGCTCACGACTGGATTCAGATACCTTTCTATTTTTAGATGCTATACTAATTAGTTTTTTAGCTGCTTCACTATGTCTGTAGCCTAAAGGCGATCCTGCTACTTTTAATATATTATAATCAGGGCTAAACATATCAAAATAAAATTGTTCTTTTTCAAGTATAATCTCAGGAGAGCAATATTCTAAAATTTCTAATCTAAACCTAGCATAACCATATTTTAACAGTGCTTTATAGATTACCATATTCCGTTTAGGGTATGATATATGATTAAAATTAAAATATTGTTTAAATCTAATATTCAACTTAATGGATGAACCTATATAACTTTTACCTGATTCTATGTGTACCCAACGATAAATACCTGTTCGTCCCTTATTTTCATTAACAATTAATTCTTTATCCTGATCAGGATTAGCATAAATAGTAACTGGTACTGATTTAGAGAATGTGAACATAGTTCTTTTACAGTTATAGGGTAAACTAACAGGACTAGAAGGCCGACCTACCTGTATACATGTAGTCTGATACTTAGTAGAGACACCCTTAGAGTTATAGTTAAGTTTCAGTATTAAATTACGAATCATAGATATAATTAATAGGCCACTTAATACTCGTAAGATTCGTATATGTAATACATACATATAAACAAAATTAATGGCCAAGACTATACATAAACTTTAATTTGAGGTTACTTGATTCTACTCAAAACCACTTCCATGGCGACTAGAATACACCTTACGATGTTACATGTAACATCGAAGAACCGTCTACTCGTTGCTCTTTTACGAATACTTTACCAAATGGATTCTATAGTGGGAAAAATATGTAACCCGCCTTCGGTCCTAAATAATATCTAGCATACTTCATTACGTACGACGTATGCTCTACCACTATAAAGTATTTGATTTAGATCCGCGATAACCTATTTTCAGATAAATATTCTTCTATTTCTAATGATATTACTATACCCACAGTGATTAGCTGGGCCACTTATAACCTTTCGATTATAGCTTAGTTATTAGAACTTTAAGGTGTCCCCGGAGTTTGGCTCTTATTCACAATTATAAGTAGCCTATTTACTATCATGAATTCTATCAGCACTAATAAAGGTAATAAAGGTAATGGACAACCAGCTGGAACTAACAGTGAAAAGAATTCTAAACCATGTTTTTGGAATCCTAATATTGTAGCCCCTAATACAATTGTAAAACTAAGAGAAAAAGTTAATACAAAGTGACTTGTAGATGCAAAACTGTAAGGACTGTTTGATAAGTCATATAGACTTATCAATTGGACTATATCTTAATTATTTTTTCAGTATTTAGAGCTTGCGCCCTCAAATAATTTTTCACGTGTAGCCTCTGAGGATCCTACTCATAACGTAACTTGTTATTTTGGTTTCCTGCTGATTGTTCATTGTTTCATCCATTAAGATTTTTACTAATAAATTATTAGTACTTAAGGCCTTAGAAGTTTCCAGCAATATAGTGAAATTTTACGTATTATATTTATTATAATTTTACCCTTTACCATTAATAATTTAAATATTAATCTAATCTTTTATTATTCATATTAGATTTAATTATTTGGATTTTTTCGAGACCCTCTTTTGTTAAATGATCTTTAGCTCGTATTAACTCAACCACCTTTAAAAAATCCAAATAATTAGCTTGTTTAGTACCAATTAAAGGATATTCGTTGAATAAAGGTGTAATTTTATTACTTATGTCGGAAAACTTTGAGACAATAAAAGTTGCTTCATTACGACTTAAAGAGCATCTACCACATCCTAAATAATTTATCAAACCTTCAAGTAAAACTAAATCTCTATTATGTTGAGTTATTGTAAACCTTAAAGATATATCGTATCTTTCTTTGCTTTTAGCTTCTTGGACAACAACCATAAAACATCCTTCACCTTCAACAAATCCTACAAATCAATTTATATCCTGTATTTCTGAAAATTTAACTTCTGGTCTTGCTGTCGGAATCACATTAGGAAAAAACTCTTTAAATTTGTCAGATAGTCCTCAATTTAAACTAGCTTTTATACTAACTAATTTAAGTAACCCTTCCATAGTAAGATGTGATTTATTTTCAATTAAATGAACAGATTGTTTAAATAAAAGGTAATCTGCGGATTTTTGAGTTAATAAAGGATATTTATCAAAATGATTTATGATTATTCTTAAATTTTTTAAAGAACTAACACGATAGACTGAGGCTTTATCACTATGTTTGTAAATTTTACCAATACCTCAGGTTCTTTGTAAAGCCTCTAAAATATTTATGTCCTTATTATGCACAGTGATTTTAAAGATGGGCTTAACTTGTCATTTAAGTAGCATTCTACTATCTTTAAAAATAGATGTAGTAAAACACCCCTCTGCATCTACAAACCCTGTAATATAATAAGGGTTAAGATAATATGAATTACTTTTCTTAAGGTTATAATTAGGAGATTTTGAAGTAGAAGTAGAATATTGTTTAATATTACGGTTATTACTATAACAAGAGTGATAGCTGTAATAACAGTATTGATATTGAGGCGAAAGCTCATGATTTAGGGTAGTAATAAAATAAAAAAATAAATTATAAATACGTAGGCTCCTTTTAACCATTCCAATTAAGTTATTCATTAATATAACAATAAATAAAGTATAAATAAATGGGAAATATATTTGACCACTTTTACCATTTATTTGATTTGTAACAATACTATGTATTGTAGCATATAAAGATTCTTGGCTTATTGATCAATTGTTACTTACTAATTTATTATAATTAGTACTTAAAATAGCCATTGTTAATATAAATAACCCACCTATTGTTAAATAGAATCCAATATTTGTAATAGATATATGTAAATTACCAAATATCGGTGCATCAAGACTTAATAAATCTCTTATTTCAAATTGGTCTAGTGGACTAAGTATTTCTCTGTATAAATTATTATTAAAGCTCAAAGTACTCATATTGTACATTTATAGCTTTCTTTCTATATAAGCCTTTATATATCCTGCCGACTTCGTACGAAGGCTGGAGTGCACATAATATTACGTTAGCGTAATACACCTTTGAAGGTTTAATACAACTTACCTGTTACAACCTCGCTATTTTTTTAGCAGTGCGCCTAACGAAGTATGGCACCATACTTCGTCTGTACTTCGCTTGAAGTACAGTAGGGCTGCACCTTAATTGTAGCTGGATGTCTGCCTGCCAGACGAAGTACAGACGAAATACACTTTGGACGATGTACAGAGTCAGTATAGCAGTCAGGAGACTAAGTATTCATACAGAAATGCATACTTCTAGCTGACGAAGTATGCCTACTACTGGCTGGCTACTTCGTAAGCATGCAGCCAGAAATTAATTTTTTTCAGCGCTAGCATGAAGTTTTGAAATAAAAGTACGTGATAAAAATAAACGTACAAATCTTGGTAAAATATATTTAGATAAAATATATACTGTTATAGCTATAATTGCAAAAATAAAAGTTACTTCATTTATAAAATAAAAGGGTACTAATTGAGGCATATTAAATTTTTAATTATTGATTAATTACTTACATATAGAGTAATAGCGTCAAGTATTTGACGAAAAGATTGAAAAATATTCCCATTACTAACATAAGGAATAAATAGCAACTACTATACGAAGTAGATCACTATATAACAAATACGGATTAGAACTAACATCCGAAAGACAATAAATATTTATACGAATAATAACATGTAATAATAATAGGTAAATCTATTATTATTTTTAAAATATTAAAAAATTTGTATTATTATAGCTTTTTCGACTCCATACTGACGAAGCCGTCAGTAGGATTAAATAGTCTTCCTTTCTAATAACTTTAATAATTGTGCATGTTTATTTGATATTATAGGTACATTTACCATTCATTCTAGCCCGACTTCGTCCTCTAATATTTTATTAAATGTAACAAGTCAGATTAACTGACTTTTTTTAATATATACCTGTTTTTATAAGGTGTAGATTGTTTACCACTAAAATACATAGAAATACTACCTTTCGCTACACCCAAAGCATCCGCAGCTGAAGTTACAGAAGAATAAATATTTGTTGTATTATTTTTTAAGTCGGTAACTTCTATAGACTTACTATTTGGTTTGATATAATTTAAAGACTTTTCTGCTCTGGAAATAAGGTATCCATTTACGGCTGCGCCAGAAAGACCGCCCTTAATATTTTGAGAATTGTTTAAAATGTAACTTAATGAAGAACGAGTTATATCTAAAAACTTAGCTGCATCTTTAATAGTTGGGAACTCTTTTATAATACCAGAGTCTTTAATATTTGTCAGCATAATAGACTGTGGTTTAGATGAAAACTCCTTTACTTCATTATCTTGAGACGCAAGCTCGCTATTATGGCTAATTATATATTCATTATAAGAAAGATTATTATTTAAGTAACTTCTTAATGTAGTTACAGTTATACCTAAGAACTCAGCAGCATTCTTCATTGAAAAGAATGTATTTATCTCTCCTGTAATTGTATTAGTAAGTGTAGTAGGCTTGTTTCGAATACTATTAGAGCTAAAATTAGCTAACTGATCAGGAGTAAAATTTCATTCATTACGAACTAATCTCATCAGTTCTTTACTAGCTTCAGTATGACGATACCCTCGTGAACTACCTGCAAAAGTTAAAATATTATAATCGGGTTTTATATTGTCAAGATAGTATTGTTCTCTTACCATTAGATCCTTGATAGAGCAATATTCTAAAATTTTTAAGTTAAAGTTATTATGACCATACTTAAATAATGCTTTATAAATTATTGACCCTTTAGGATTTTTTAAATTATTATTATCGAAATAATCCATAATTCTTTTTCTTAAGTCCTGAGAAGAACCTACATATGTCTTACCACTCATTTTATTTTCTCAAAGATATATTCCAGACTGTTCTTTGTTGTCAGCATAAATAGATTTTTTTTCCTGACCTGGATTAGAGTATATAATAACTGGTATCACCGCCAAAGTCGATGTACTATAATTTCTAATACCTAAAGGTCTTGATCCACCCTTACCTATAAATTTGCTAGAATTCTTTAAAGAAATTATACTAGATTTAAAAAGAGTAGAAGGGAGAGCCCCAGATTGTGAACTCTCCCCAAAATATTGTTTATTTTCATTTAAACTAAAAGAAGCTAGTATAATTAATATTACTATTAAACTAGCACTAATTTCTGATAGATAAAGAATAAATATAAAAGATATAAGGCCAACTAAAATGTATAAAGCGTAACTTGTAACCACACCAGTACTTAATTTAGTTAAGCTCTTACTAAAATTAATTAATGCTTTCTCTAATCCAAAAGGTCCTATTAATTCTATACTACCTTTATCTAGAACTTTCGTAGTTTGACCTCCTAAATAAAGTACTAAGTTTGTAACGTAATTGTTATAAAACATTTCAACTAAGAACCGTTGGTTAAAGAAACCAAAAATATTACGACCTAATCTAGATAATTTAAAATTAATAACTGCACCAGGTAAAAATTCCGAGATAGTTATAGCTAACGCACTAAAGAAAATAGTAAAGAAGAAAGGCAATAATTTAAACAAAGTAGGAACAGCAAACTCTGTATTAATTACTAATTCATTTGTAGGGTGAATAAATATACTATTATCCGTGAAAAAGCTAGAACCAAGTCCTATAAACAAATCTTTAGTTAAGTAACCAAAGAATATTGAGAAAATAGCTAATACTATTAACGGTAAACTGATAAACATGTCACTTTCATGAGCATGTTTATAAGAAGTTATAGGTCCATTGGGTGAAGTTAAGAATGTTAAGTATAAAACTTTAACAGAATACAAAGTAGTGAATATAGCTCCTATTGTAGCTATAACATAAACAGCAATACTACTAAAATGATATTGTCCAAAGGCAGATTCTAATATAAAATCTTTACTATAAAACCCAGTCATAAAAGGGAAAGCTACTAAACTTAAACTTGCTATTAAGATAACAGAATAAGTTAAAGGTAAGAATGAGATTAATCCTCCATATCTTCTGAAGTCTTGATTATCAGCTACTGCGTGAATAACAGCACCTGCACCTAAAAATAATAATGCTTTATAGAAAGCATGATTTACTAAATGAAATAAAGCTATATTATAAGAAGATAAACCTATAGCTATAACCATCATCCCCAATTGACTCATAGTGGAATAAGCTATAACTTTTTTAATATCTTGTTGGAATAAACCTACAAGAGAACTAAATACAGTTGTTATTGCTCCTAATCATAAGCATATAAGTAATACAGTACTGCTATATTCTATTAAAGGAGATGAACGCATTAATAAGTACACACCTGCTGTAACCATTGTAGCAGCGTGTATTAATGCAGAAACTGGAGTAGGCCAAAATGTTGATCTCCACTATATACTGAGGCGAAGCCTTAGGCTCGTTGTCATCGTACAAATACGGTAGAAATACTCAATAATTTACATTATTGTTCGGACTATATCTTCAATTATACTATGAATTAACACATTTAGCTATAAAATTTATAACCATTAACCCTTCAACCGTAAAATGCTTTTTATTTTTAACTAATCCGTAGCCCGGAGGGCTCGGATTTTTAATCATCTTCTATATGAAATGAGTTTTTTAGTTTTTAAAGGATATTTTTCTAAGTAATTAATTATTTTTCCTAATTTACTAAAATTAACTACTGTATTATACCCATTATAACTTTTAATGTGAACTATATAACCATCAAGCAAAGTTGCTACCTGTTTACTAAATTCTATATCATCCTTTTGGGATATAAAATATCTCACAGTAACTATTTTTTTACCATGTTTAGACGTTAATACAGAAGAACTGAAACAACCTTCTGCATCTGTAAATCCAGACAATCAAGAGTTATCTAACTTTACTTTTTGATTACATTCTAGTAGTTGAATATTCATATTATATTTCTTATTAAAACCAATAACCCAGACTTTAAATTGATTAATTTTGTATTTAGTTAAAATATTACCATTAAATATATGAATTAACTTTAATATGTTATTTTTATCTTTAACTCTAAAATGATGAGTTTTATTATTTTTATCTTGCACTGAGACAGACCCAAAACCTAAATTCTTCTTTATAAAAAATAATATTTGAGCATCAATACTAGATTGTGTTATTTTGAATTCTAAGTACCCATTTTTATTTAAAATAAAAGATCCATCTCCTTCTGCAAAACCTATAAATCATCATTTAAATGTATTATCAATTTTAATTGCTTCACATATAGTCTCTGAGGAACCTTTATCAAGCTGCGGCGAAGCCGATGCCTTAAAGTTTCCCGCGGATTGTCCCTGTTCTTGGATTTTTCCGAAGTTGACTAAAGTAACAGAGGACCAAGAATTAAAAACAGGATGTTCCCGCTTATAGTGAAGTTTAAAGAGAGCCCTATCTACAAAACCCTCCATAGCCATTGGAAGTCAAACGTGAAGTCCAACTTGTGAACTTTTAGCCATCGCTCCAATAACTAAGCAAATACCTATAAAAGTAAGAACATTTTCATTAACATAAGGCGCCAATGAAAACACTGTAGCGTAATCTAAATTCAATTAATCTATAACCTTTCAGTTATAGTTGGACTATATCTTCATCCATTAAGACTTCTTATAAGCAAGAGGAAGACATAATGGAGCACAACGTATAGTCTCTGAGAATCCTACTAATATATTTACTTAAAAATTTTTACTTTGGTTTTCTGCGGATTGTCCATTTTACTTCCGTGCGTGCATAAATCATGATTTTACCTTATCACATATCATTACCTGTGACATAAGTTATATTACTATACTTATTTGGTTATGATTTCTTTAGGAGTTTTCCGCATATAGTTGTGTAATAAGAGTAATATTACTATTACCCACGGCAATTTTTTTTTTACCTATATTATTTACATAATAGATACCCTTATAACAGTATATCCTTTGTTAGCGTTAATAAAAATTTTACCCCTATTATATTTATTAATATTACTAATACCTTCAAGTAATAGTTTAGGAAATAAATCCTTAAAATTGCCACACTCACCGCCTTTTATATAAATTACAGTAAGACAAGAGTACCCTATGAAGCATTTACCCTCTATATGATATTTTGGCTTGTATAAATTCAAATTATTGAATTTATTAAATTGATAGACTATATCAGACCCTGAAAAGTAAGTTAAATTATTATAGCCATCATCCCATATTGAAGTAAAGGCAAAAACTTCAATCTTTACTCAACGAGTTGTATCAACTATTAGTAAAGATAAGAAATTTTTGATTTCATATTCAAAAGTATGATTATTTATGGATGGTAAAATTAACAATGAATTTTTGGAATTATCTAATCAATTGTAACCTAAAAACTTAGTCTGAATAGAACGGTAATTGTTAGGCAAAGGACGAGAAAATTTGCTATAGTTTCTTCTCTGACCCTTACAATAAGAGTTATACGATTTACCACCTACTAAAAAATTAACCTTATTATTATAGTACCTAATATAATAATATATAAATATAAGTACTACTACTAAAATAAATAATATGGTAATTATTTTACCTAAAGATCACAGCACAGCAAACATACCTATAGTTAAAATGCAATCACCGACTCTATTTGTCAATAAAGCAGATATAGAGCTTTGGTTTGCTGCTATTCTAGTAAATCAAAAACATACTAGAAGATATGAACAAACACCGACACCTTCTCAACCAACAAACATCAGTAAATAGTTATTACCTGTTACTAAGACAATCATCATGAAAGTAAACAAGCTTAAATAACTAAAGAATCTCTGTTGATGAGGATCGCCTGACATGTAACCTATAGAGTAAATATGAACTAATGAACTTATAATTAAAACTGGGATTAACATCGACACTGTTAAAGCGTCAAATTGAAATCCTCAAATAATATTAAATCATTCAGAATCTATTCATCTAAATAGGTTTATTGTAACAGGAATATTGTTAAAACCTACTTCAACAAAAGCTAACAAAGCTAAAATAGTCGTAACTATTACACATGAACAAGTTATTATTTGTGCTCCGCGAACCCCGACTTTTCTACCAAAAAAGCCAGATACTATACTCCCTAATAAAGGTAAAATTATTATACTTAAATACATTATTTATATTCTATACTTATACTTCCTCTTAATCTGTAAAAGGCTACTAGAATACCTAAACCTATTGCTGACTCGGCTCCCGCTACTACAATTATATAGATAGCATAAGTTTGTCCGATTATATCATCAATGTTCAGTGAACTTACCAATATAAGGAAAGTTATGGCTAAAAGCATTATTTCAATTGAAATAAGCATTAAGATAATATTTTTTCTATTTAATACAAATCCTAGGACTCCTATTAAAAAAAGTATTAAGGTTAAATTCATTGTTTGATTATTATAAATTAAATTATTTTGAAAAATAGGCCGACTTCTATTATACCTGGATTGGCTTCAGGGCTCCTGACGGCTGGCCGCGGCGGCGTAGCCAAGCTAGCAAGCTCGCCGCCGTCTGGAGCTCTAAATTTAAGAAGCCAGCGTGGATAGCGGTTTGACCTGACTTGGACTATCTGACGTATTCCTGCCTCCTTCCATACAACAAAGGCGTCAGGAGAAGCTAGGCAGGCACTACTTCATCTGGAGAGTATCTTTACCAACAGCTAAATCAATAAATGAATAATAATAACGACTGGCTAAACAGCAGCCGTAAGCTTATTATTACGGGCTCCGCCAGAATATTATAGTAAAAATAAAAGAAAGATAAAAAAGCAACTTATAGTTGCTTAAATGCATACAAGACTCGAACTTGTACCATAACGACCGTAGCGTTAGGTTCTACCATTAAACTAACACACTTTAGGCGGCTGCCTAGCTTATTCAAAGAAAGCAGCCGCCAAGTTAACATACTGATCTTTTATTAAATTTAAGTTATAACTAAAAAAATTAATAAATTTTAGCTTTATTAAAATAATGTTATTATTGTTAAAAATTTTTAGGTTTCTAATTGGTTTTTAAGAGGGGTAGGATAAATCGAGAATCCGATTTATCGATTTATCCCACCGAAGGCAGGTATAAGTCCAGTAGAAAACTTAAAACTTCAGTAGAGCTAGATTTATGGAATACAAAAAACCCATTCGTAAATAGCGAGGGAGTACAAAGTACGGAATACAAAATACGGAAGACCGAATAAGGAGTTCGTAGTGTGGAATTAAGAGCGTTAAAAAAAATGCTAGGAATATATCACTCTTAACCCTGGCTGCAAAGCCAGCATGGAGATTTCATATAAAAGTGATGGGGTTGCGTCCTGGTACCCCTCGTAGCTTAATATTCCTATTTTACCTCGTCCAGGGTGTAAATCGTAGCTTAGTCATTTTTTTTATAAAAAAGGAATTTTAGCACAGCCCTAACAATAAGATTTTAAATAAAATTAAGGTTAAATAATATAGTTTAAATTAAAATAATAAAGAATAAATATGAAAAGCGAGCTTTATTTAATAGAGAGATTGCGCCCGAATGATACTAAAAAGAAAAGACAACCACTATAATAAAAAAAATAAAATTTGAATAAAACTGAAAATAAAAACCAGATAATAATACTATTAAGACTCTTATAGGTTTATTTCTTTTTTCTCTTTTTTCTTCTTTCTTCATCAGAACTTACACCATAAATATCCTCTTGGTTAGAAGACTCTGGAGCATTTTGAGGTTGGGTAGAAGACTCTGGAGCATTTTGAGGTTGGGTAGAAGACTCTGGAGCATTTTGAGGTTCATATAAATATACCTTTTTTTCTTCTTCTATTCTTTTTTTTCTTACCTCCCTCTCATCCTTATAATTTATAAATTTTTCATACTGTTCTAGGCTCTGTTCTGGAGCTTTAGGGTATTTTTTTTTTAAAGCTTCTTTCGAAGCTTTAACTTCTGTCCTAGTCCTCCGCTTCTTATCTATTGTAGTCCTATTTTCTAAAAGAGGTTCTAAATAAGCTTCTTTTAAAATTCTTTCAGTTTTAGTCCGAATTGTATTCTCTCTTAGATCCTTACCATATATTCTATCCTCATATTTTTTTTTATCTTCATTTTCTCTTTGAGGATTGTCTTTCATCAATTGAAGTTTGTCCGCTTCTATTTCAGTTTTACTTCGATAAATAATTTTTTTTACAAAAAAAGGGTCATTTCTTTTATTCAATTGAGCATAATAATAACCTTCCTTCTTTAAAATATCTTTTTCATATTCCTCTTCTGTTTGCCCATCATACAAAGGAAATGGATTTTTCTCTTTAAATATTTTTAAATCAGCATTCCTTTGATCACGGGTCCTCCTTTTATACTTTTTACCGGTTGGGGCCATACCTCCAGAATTAGGATCCGGTCCTCCCCCTGAATTAGGATCGGGTCCTCCCCCTGAGTTAGGATCGGGTCCTCCCCCTGAGTTTGGATCCGGTCCTACCCCTGAATTAGCATCTGACCCCCCCCCTGTTGTATTTACTATATATTTCTTAAAAATAACAGATAATAAACTAACTACTTTATTTATAAATACATTTATTAATAATATTAAAACTACGCTAGATATAACTAATAAAAGAATTGAAAATATATAGATTATTAAACATATATATGGATAGTTTTTAAAAGATTTAACGTCATTAATGAATAAATAAATAATATCCATGCAAAATATAATTATATTTAACATTGCTCAAATAAAATATAAAAGATCCAGTAAACTAATATTTGAACCACTACCTAGTAAAACTAAATATAGAGAAGAAAAACTACCAGTAGGAAAAAAATAATAAACAGAAAATCAATTAAAAATATATCCTGCTAAACTTTTTGGTGCCAGTAGACACCTAAAATCTAGTACTACTAAGCTTAATGTAATAAATAAACCTTCAGATTTATAATAATAGTAATATTTTTCTAATAAAGGTAAAAAATATTTATTTATAATAATACTTTTTACTTCTAACTTAAATTTAATTCAAACATTGTCGATTAAAATAATAATTGAATAAATAAAGGTTTGTCTTAAAAAATACAAACCCAAAGCGAACATTTTGGCCAAAACTATTATGTCCCTTAATTTACACTAAGGATTGGACTATATCTTCATCCATATAATAAAGAAAAATATGGAGTACCACATGTAGTCTCTGAAGGTCTTAATCTGAAATATTCATTACAAGACTAAACTCCCTACTGATTATCTTTATTTGTTTAAAGTATGAAGAATAAAACTTCATATTAATATGTAAAGACTTTCCAGTAATTTAGTGGTATAATAAGCTTGAAAATTACTAAACAAGACGGCACCCTATGTTGATTTTATTTTAGTTGCGCACAACATAGTTTATATTGTTCTTAGAACAATTAAAATAATACACTAAATGTAAAGGTTTGGGTCGATTAGCCCTCCTTCATCAAGATAGTGCATATTTTTAGCTACTACATAATTTAATAGCGACAGGTTAAAAATAGATGAGAGATAAGAGTAAAAGATTACTTTTATCTAAGTGCATACAAGACTCGAACTTGTACCATAACGACCGTAGCGTTAGGTTCTACCATTAAACTAACACACTTTGAGGGCAACTACACGCCGAGCTAATATACTAACCCGTCATTAAATTATATAAAATATTTTTAACTATTAAATATTATTCAGTTCCTAGTTGGTTTTTGGGGGGGGGAGGAATTCCCCCCCCCCCTCACTACTAACAGTATAACTTAAAAGTAAGCTTATAAGCCTACTAATTAATTATAAATTATCCTTATAAAACTGAAGGAGTAGGTCTATTATTAGCTAGAAATATATCTTTTAAACCAAAAACTTGAATACTAAGCATATTAGATGAATTAGGACGAATTTGTCTACTATATTCCCCATATCCCGTAGTAATTATTAAATTATAATAATAATCAAATGCTCATCATATTATTCTATTCGGAGCGTGAAAAACAGTACTAATATGATAATCTTCAAGGTCATTATCATAAGCTCATATAGTTAAAAGTCTTGTATCTACCGTACTTGATAAAGGAGTAGTACTATAAACACAATATATTCTAGAAAAAGAAAGTTCTGGGCAATATACATATAGTCCCCCTACATTTTCATTTCAAGCATATAGAGTTTTTAACCTAAGACCCAAAGGGTCCTTTAAATCTACAATCCCTTTATAATAAAAGTTTCCTCTTTTAATCCTAATAGCTACTAAATCTAATTCGATAGTTTTTCTATCACGAGTTAATTGATAGGCTATAATAGATAATAAGCTTAAAAATAAAAATAAAAAGGCCATATTAGATAAACCTAAACCAGAATCCTGAATTTTTTTTATTAACTCTATTAAGATATATAGATCTTCAGCATCTAGGTTATTAATATCTATACCCAATTAATCCAATATTTCATTTATACTTCCTTTTATAAATGAAATAAAGAAGAAAAAACTATTGTTCACTAAGTCAAGTAAGAAACTTTTCAAGTGAAACTGATTCGATAACGATTGGCATACTTGAGTGAAGAATCCCACAAATTTCTGAACATTGCACATACTCTACAATAATTTAATGTAATAAATAAATTAGGATTAATATAAATCTAATCCGGCCGCAGGATAGAGGAGAGATAAGGCTACTGCAGCTGGCAAAGCCATAACCATGCAAGCAGCGGTTAGTCCTTAAAAAAAAAGAAGTTATTTATAAGAAAAATAAAAACTTTTATATATTTCACCGTCTTTTAAACGTAAATATAAAGTCTTTCTATCTAATTTTATGTTTAAAGTATCAAAGTATTTTATTGTATCCGTAATACTTTCGAAATCTTTTTCAAAATCTCCCCCCTTAACCGAGATAGATTTATTTTTTCTATTTGGCCGAAGAATGGCTGCGCCTGAAGAATCAACCTTATTCTTTTTTAATTTTAGATGTTCTTCCATTATTAATCCGACTTGTTCAAAATTATCAGGTAAAGCTATATCCGAGTATTTACATACGAAATTATGAAATACTTTACCCATCTTAATATATCTGGTTAAAGTATCTCTTTTTATAGTTAAACCTAATCCTCTTAAATATTCAATACAAGAAGTTAAAGAATCAAATTTTAAATTATGGCCTGGATAATCTACAAAAGTATTTCCATCTTTTATTTCTAATACCACTGGTATACTTCTACGAGTACCTAATTTATATGTATTTTGTCTTTCTTCTTGCATTATACCTACTAATTCTTGTATAGAAATATTACTTACAGAAGCAGTAGATATAGGATAGCTTAATAACAAGAATTTATTAAGATAAGGCAATTTTGAATCAATAAACTTTTTGCTAGTATCAGTGTGTATGTTTAATACTCTTTTTAACTCAATTTTAGATTTAGCATGATAATAAAGAGTACTACATGTTAGATCATAAACATATATAGGATCACCTTTTGAAGACCCAGCATTAACAACTCTTAAAGTATTTAAGTTAAATTCTTTATCTAATAAATAATATTGTTCTAAAATTAAAGCATCTTGACTACTAAATTTATTACTATCTAATTTAAAAATTATTAATTTAAAAGCTTTTAGCCCATATTTGTCAAGTAAAGGTAAAAATTTACCAGCTAAAGGAAAATCTCCATTAAAGTAATAATCCATCCTACGTCTTAGTAAATTAGATGAACCTACATATTTATCCCTAGCCCCCCCGGGGCTCGTAATTTTATGTATAAACATATATACACCAAAGAAACCTTTATGTTTAGATTTTCCTGTTAATTCATCTAAAAGTTTATAATTCTCTGGTGTAGAGATAGGAAGATCGAATTCAACACCTTTAACTTCTAATAATTGGTTTAATTTAGAGTCAGTAACGACTAAATTTTGATTTAATAATATTTTATTAATTATTAATGAAGTAGTAGGTTTTCCACTATTGATATGTTCTAACGCTAAAGATTCTGGATTATTAGCTAAAGGTCTAATTGAACTAAAAGATCTTGTTAAACATACGGCAGTTGCTAGAGAACCTCTATGCAAATACTACAACAGTTTTACCTTATAAAAAGGTGATTTATATGTGTTATTTTTATAACATACTTTAAATTTTATTATTACATTAATAATAAGTTTAGCAAACTATTGTAGAGAATTCCCTAAATATATATTTATTAACAAATAAACATATATCTATTTTACAAAAAATATAAGTAAATACGAATATTTTTCTGCACCTTTTCAGGTGGGGGCTGACTATATCTTAAGCATTATTCATATTAATAATACCAACCACCGTTTAGTCGATGAACTGCATACCAAATAAGACTTCCATCCTAGCTTCTCTTCCGTACGAAGTCGGCAGGAAGGCAGGAGCCTAAACTTGGTACTTGGCTGCGGATTGCCCATTGAATAATAAATCTTGATTTTCCCATACCACGAGTCATTACCTGTGCCACAAACTATGTTACCATGCTTGTTTGGATAAGATTTCTTTAGGGGTTTCCCGCAATTTGATGATTTATAACCATAGGTTCACTACAGTTCCGGCCATTGTTCAATAAGACCGTAAAATACACCTTCTCTGTTAATAAAAACAGATACTTGATTTAATCTACCTGGATAAGCATCACATTTAATACCTAATGAAGGGCAAGCGAAAGAATGTATAACATCACCAGCAGTAATAATAAATCTTACATGAGTTAATTCAGGTAAAATTACTCTATTATCTACTTCTAACATTCTTAATCTACCTTCTTCCAAGTCAGAATCTGGTACGATATATGAATCAAATTCTATAAATTCATCACTTGAATCTAAGAAGTCAGGGTATTGGTAACTTCAATATCATTGGTGTCCCTCTGCTAAAACTGACATTGAAGGATCACTTACTTCATCCATTAAATATAATAATTTAAAAGAAGGGAAAGCAATTAACATAAGTATTACAGCTGGAGTTATTGTTCATATTAACTCGATAAGTGTCAACTTTTATATATTTTCATATATAATTGGACTATATCTTCAACCAATTAAAGTTTTCCATATAGAAAACTTAATAACTGATCGTTTCACGTTTAGTCTCTGGGGATTACCTACTCATAATATAGGCTGGCGAAGCCGAGCTCGAAATATTATTTTGGTTTCCTGCATGATTATCCATTGTTACATCCTTTGAATTTTCACTTATAATCTTTCAATGTTTTTTAGGTGATTATTAGTATCAAAGGCTTTAGGAGATATCAGCATTCAGTGAAATTAAACTCATAGTTACTCTAATACTATTCATATTTATTTAGATGAAAATTTATATCTATCTTTAAACACCTTTTTCGATTTTATATAACTTAAAATCGTACTTCCGCTAATACCTAAAAATTTACCCGCTCTTCTCGCGGAAACGAAACTACCAATTAACTCAAATCCTTCTGATGTACACTTTTCGTATATATTCACAGGATTTCCACGTTTTGAACTCATTAGTAATTTTGTCTCTTCAGAGTATCTTCTACCTAACGCTTTTTGTCTCATAAGCTCTTTACTAGTTTCACTATGAGATTTACCGTATAAAGGATTAAGCTCGCCCTTTCGTGTTGAACTCATGATTTCTTTAGTTGCAGCGCTCATAGAACGGCCATATCAATAAGCTTTATCACCGATATAGACTCCCTTTAAAGCTTGGCTAATCTTATTTTTGGTTTCCTCAGACAAGATTAAACCTTTAGAACTACCACCAGCTACTTTCTGAATATTGTATTGAGGGTTAAGAATATCAAAATAATGTTGTTCTTTGGCATCTAACTCATATTTATCACAATACTCTAAAATAGTTACCGAAAAATTTGAATAACCGTATTTTATTAAAGCTCTAGAAATTATGAGTTCATTACGTCTACTTAAATAACTTAAGTTAAAATAATTAAGAAATCTTTTTCGTAAATCAATAGATTGTCCTACATATATATCTCCAGTTAGTTTGTTGGTTAACATATAAATTCCAACCTTACCTGCATTATCTTTTAAGATTGTCTTTTTCATAGTAAAGGCATCCTCATAAATTGCCGCAGGAATAAATTGATCAACATTAGAATTCTTCGTATCTTTGGGACTAGAGGTAGAATAAGCACGTACTTTTATATAACTATAAACAGGAAGTAAGAAAAAATTTAAAGATTGATTATATTTATTATGATTAGAACACTTTTGAGCAGGCACACTATTTATACCGTGATTTAAATACTTGTGAGAAATAGGGCTTTTTGTAGCCACATAGTTTCTTACTATAGATAATAAAACTCACCCTACAGCAAATAATATAATAACTAAATAATACATAATGTTATCATGCAGTTCAACTAAACCTTCCATCTGAGGAGTAGCACTATCTTGAAAATATATACCTCATGCATTAGGAGCGTCTAAACTAATATTAATATTTAAAAGATTTAAAAGTAAATTCATTTTTATTTTGAAAAATTGTCTATATTTTTTTACTATTTTGATAAATCTTTTATCACTACTATTTATGTATATAGACCTTAAGAAATAACATTTAAATGAGGCGAAGCGTACTTCAAAAACATACCTTATCTCTTAATAAGCTAACCGAGATTTTATTTAATCTATATGAATAATCATCAAGAGCTTGCGCCTCAATGACTAACGAATGATAAGCGAAACAATTTATTATCAATAGTTTTAGTAAATTTTACTAAAAAGTATTCGGTAATATTACACTATTACTACCTATAATGCTATTAATATGAATTTTTTTTATGCTTTTGCACGTTGGCTGCTAATCTTAAACCTAGAGAAATATTTATCTAGGTATGATATGAATTCTATCAGCACTAATAAAGGTAATAAAGGCAAAGGACAACCAGCTGGAACTTTATTCCATCTTATGAAAATAGACATAGTATGGTTCAATCATTTTAATATATACACAAGATAAATCCTTAAAATAATAATGGTTGTATATAGAGACTCTATACGAAATTAAAGGTTAAAGTGAAGGTAAAATCTTATACTTTTACCTTCACTTTAAATTTTATAAAAATCTTTCTACTATTAACCATCAGTTGTGTTAGGATTAGGGTTACCTGTATTACCAGTATTACCTAAATTACCCTCAATATTGTTATTGTCAGCATTACCCTCAGTATTGTTGCCAGAATTACCTCCGGTGTTACCTGAATTATTGTTCTCTGAATTATCTTCAAATTGGGTTACATCAAAGTTAGGATCGAAATATTCAATAATTCTAATAATAGCCCATATAACCGTATTTAATCTACCCAATACGATATTTATTTGTGATGAAGAAAGTTCGGTAAAAATATTTAAATCACCTCTATTGATAACAGTATTAACCTGAGGCATATCTCTAGTTGTTTCTAAAAATTCACGAATAGTTCAGTATTCATCACCGTAATCTGGGTTAGAATGGTCTACGTTGGGTAATAGAAAAATTAACCTAGCTAAAGAACTATTTACATTAAAAGAAATCGTTTGAGTCTGTACAATAATGCTACCATCAGCTCTAGTAACTGCACCACCTATATTTAAGGCAATTCCGCATAACTGATATAAAAGATTCAGTAAATACTCAATCAGATTATAGTTTGTACCGAACTTTATGTTAGCTTTTTGGTTTTGATTAGGATCATCGCCACCGTTACCATTAGTATCATAAAAATTGTAACCATTACTTTTAAAGTAATTTACTAAGTTATTAATATAATTAGAACTTAGTGAAATTTTACCCATTTTTACTCTAGTATTATTATAAAATGTATAGCTTTTATGACCAATTCTATTTATTATAGAATTCCTTATATAATTATTTATAGTATTATATATACTATCAAAAACCAATGAAAACATACACATTATTCCATAAACAAAACCAACTATACTCAATATACTACAACCAACTAGAAATTTAAATGCTGGTGCATGAACGTTTAAATTTAAAATAGCTTGCATAGATAAATTATGTGGTATATGAGCAGCAGGAGCAATTGCTGAATTAAATAAATAATCTTGAACTAAGGGTGAACTATATAGAGATAAGCCATATATAGGTAAACCAGGTAAACTTGATAAACTATGTTCTATAATAGGTAAAATTTGAGTAATATTCAAATCCACACTATTTAAACTTAGCCCTATACTTGAAATAACAAAACCACCCAATGTAAATTGGGCTTTATATACTAAAAATCCTTTGTATGATGAAACTAATAAAAAACAATTCTTCATTTATAGAAAATCATAATTGTCTATCTATATAAGCCTTTAAAAATCCTGTAACCTCTGTTAATTAGTGGTAAAGTAAAAGGGTTACTTTATTTGGTTATTGCACAAATAGCAAATCTATTAAAAAGCAATTAATCATAAAAATAATTCTTTTCATTTAGCCTAGACTAATTAACTTTTAGATAATATCTAAGATATACTTCCTAGCTTTAAAACTAGTTGAATATATTCTTTTGGCAGCTCTCATATTCTCTCTTTAGGAGCAAGCTCTCCGTTCGAGGAGGGGGCGACATTTTTATAACACCGCCCAAAATAAAGACGCGCTAATTTAAGAGCAGCCTCAGTGGCTTCCGAACCTGAACCTGTTAAATAAACTTTACACATAACCCCTTTAGTAGAATTATTAGTTCCTCGTATTACTATTTTCTAGGAAAGAAATAGAAGTATTAGAAGAATTAGGTTTTAAAAGACTAATATTCTGTTTACTATCGATTTTCAACGCTCCTTTACCAAGCTCGTATACAAATCCTATGGTAACTATAACCAAAAAAATTAATACAATTATTAAACCGTAAAGGCTATTTAAACTTTGACTAACAGCAAAAGGGAAAACTAATGTAATTTCTAAGTCAAATAACAAAAATACAAGACCAAAAATAAAGAACTTTACATTGAACTGAGATCTATTTTGCCCTAAAAAGCTGTGGAATCCACACTCGAAACTTGAAAATTTCTCTGCATAAGGATTGTGAGGAGCAAATAATAAATTTAATACTAAAAACAAAATAGCTATAATACTAACAAATAATATAAATAATGTCATTGAACTCATCTAAGAATTAAATAAAAATAGTACCAATATGGTACCCATGCTTAATCATTCTTTATTCATAAATATAAATAATAAAATTGCTAAACTTATAATAGAAATTGTAATAGCCATAGGACTAGACATAACTATATTATTATGATTAAATTGAATAGATTCAGTTGAGGCTACTGAGGCGGAGGCTGAGCCTTTGGCGTAAATTCTACCTTTAAGATCCGATTGAGTACTTAATAATGGATTTATTTTATATTCAGAAGAGAAAAAGAACATTTCTTTAACTATAGTTAAATAATATACTGCTCCTATTACACTAGTAATTATGGCAATTAAAGATAAAAATATATAACCATTATCTAAAGCTGCACTTAAAACCATCTGTTTTGCAAAAAACCCCATTAAAGGTGGTATACCTGCAAAAGAAAAGATAGTAATAGCGAAACTTAAAGCTAACATAGGGTTTATATAAAAATACCCTTTTAATTGACTAATTAGCTGTATCGGAGAATTATTTTTGTCTAATAATTCTTTATCTTCTTTATTATCATTTACATAACAGTATAAAGAAAATCCTATCGTTACTAAAATAATAAATACATTTAAATTACTAATTGAATATTGCATTAAATAAAATATAAATGCTTGAGTTGATTCTACACTAGAAATAGTAAGAGCTAATAAAATAAAACCTAAATGAGAAATAGTACTGTCACATACTGTAAGCCGTACCATATATATCGTTGCACACACATCTGCTAACCTAGAGGGTAGGAGGGAGGTAAACACCTCCCCCTCCTGGCTAAGTCAGGTAAAATATTTACTTTCTACCTGTATTCATTCCAGCTTTTATATTGACAATCTTAGAAGATCCTTCTTCAGTTAAGTGGTCTCCCTTTTTAATCATTTCAGCTACTTCAACTCAATCTGAGAAATCTTTTGCTTTTGACCCTTGAATAGGATGATTAATAAAGAATTCTTTGATTATATCATAATTATCCAAGAATCTAGTACACTGAAAGTATCCTCATTTTTCTTGAGTTGGTCTAACATATTGACCGCATTTGAAGTATGACACAAAACTTTTTAGTAATTCTGTATCCCGTACATGTTGAGCGACTTGGAAAACTAATTGAACACCTACACCAGCCTTATTACGACTTTTATTTATTTTCACAAAGAAGGTACCTTCTCCTGTTACAAAACCAGCCAATCATTCTGGATGAGGTATTTCTTGTTTAGATATTAAAAACCGAATTACGGGGATAGTTTTAGGGAAAGCCGTCTGTATGACTTCAGAAAGACCTAAATTTAGTGTAGCACGTATATCCACTATAGATTGTAAACCTTCCTTATTTAGATGATCTCCTTTTTTCATCATTAAAGCGATATCTTTAAATAAAAGATAGTCTGCCTTTTTTTGAGTTATTAAAGGGTATATATCAAAATGAGGAATTATGTAAGTCAATATTTCTTTTAAAGAAGTTACCTTGAAAGCATACATATCTTTATCGGCCTTTACTATAGATCCTATACCACCAAAATAAGCTTGTATAGCTTTTAAAAGATCCAGATCTTTTTGGTGAAGTCCTATCTGAAAAATAACTTCAACCCGTCAACCCATACGGTAGCTAGAGTTCATTCTAATGGTAGATATAAAACTACCTTCACCGTCTGTCAACCCAGTTATAAAAAAAGGATTAATAGTTTTACTAGAGCTCGCGCGATCCTCCGGATACACATTAAAACTGCTTGTAGTAAACTTTCTAAAGGTAAAATTAATTGAGGAAAATGTACTGGCTGAAAAATATTTGCTAAGTTGTGAAAATTTGTAATTATTAAGTGTTGTTTTCATGATTTATAATTTATGTTTGGGAGCGAAGCTCGCCCTGGTTGCTCAAACCTTGCCTCCTGATAGGCCTATATTTAAAGGGGAACCGGCTCTTGTTGCTTTATTTTTTATAAACTAGTTTATAAAAAATATAGAAGTCGTCCTTATCCCTACCTATCCACTACGACCGGACAGTGTACTTGAGAGGCTACACGGTTTTCCTTTACACATCATTGGTACACTGTTCCAGCGACCACCTTATTCATAATAGTCTACTGATAATTCAGCTACTCTTAACATAATCCACGTTACGCCTTTCACTGATCTGAGCTACTACGACGCTTCGCTTCTGGCACTAATTTCAGCCTTACTCACTTATGGCTAGTCCCGAACGAAGTTCGGGACTCAGCAAGCTCCTTGCTGGGCCACTGTAAATAGTTGAGGTCCATCTACTTGGTATTGCTTTTTGTTATAGAGTCCTATCTACTATGAGGCTGTCTCAGCTGTTGAACAACATAATTAAGTTGAGTGCATGAAGCAACTTTCACATATGAACTAATCCTTCTCGTAGGGGGTGTATTTGAGTATTTCCTAAAGCTTGTGGCTAGCGTGCACCGGCGTGGTGTCTAACTGCGCCCTTGAAAGGCGACTCTACAAGATGTAAAACAAGCAACGACTAAACCAAGAGTGTAAAATAGAGTTAATATTACCAAAAGAAAGGCAGGTCAGGATCTTCAATGTAAAAGCATTATGATAGCCACTAGGAAAGGGAGAAGTGCTGCAAAAATCTATTTAAGTGAGGATTTGTACCTCTTTCATACTAACTATAGTTTCCCTATTTCTCTCCGGAAATCCTATAGGGTTCCTAAGGAATTTCTCCGAAGGAGTGGAATTAGAAGTATGTAATAGTAACTTAATATACTTAGGCATATAATGGACGCTAAACTACTCCTAATCTCGAACTTCTGACAAAGTATACTGAGGGGAGATAAGGCAGCAGTAAAGCTCAATATATAACGGCTTACTCAAATAGAGTACACCTTAATTGCGCCGAAGGGATATAGCCTTAATTAGAAAATATAACTCCTTCGGCGTAACAACTACCGTCTACTCGTTGCTCTTTTACAAACAAATATTGTTTATGTTTGTCTTAGATCCGCGATAGCCTATTGCCCTTTCGGTTATCTTCTGCGTTTTTACCATACATGAGTAATTAGTTCATCCACATATATACTTTCGCATATAGTTTGGTATCAGAAGTTTTAAGGTTTCCCCGGAGTTTGGCAGTTAAGCACACAATAATATTTTAATGACATGTGTATGCTAATAATCTTTTTATTCTAAACTGAGTTAAACCTAAAACCGTTCCTACTATTAATGAAAGTAATGAACTTACAAGTAAACCATAAGTTCAATTAAAATTAAATAAATAATGATTAGTGTAATAAACTAATTCTAATAAAAATATAAAGATAGATATTTTAGCTACAATTGCTACAAATGTTGTTACTATAGTTGGAATTGCATCGTAAACATCCACGGCACTCAAATTTATCATGCAGATTATTAAATACAACAACTTTATTGATTTTTATACCCATCCTACCTACGAAGCAACAAGTCACCCTAAGGTAGGAATAGCGCGAACTTTGTTCCGGAGGCTATCTAAGAATCATTAATTCTACTTTTGTTCATACCAGCCTTAATTTTACGAATATTATTAAAGCCTTCCTTAGTTAAATGAGCTTTATTATTAATAAACGTAGCTACTTTACATCAATCTGCGAAATCTAATGATTTTACACCTAGAATAGGGTAATTTTTAAAGAAAGGTATTACCTTTTCGAAATTATCGACTAAACTCTGAGACTTAAACTCAGTATTATTTTTGTAAGTATAAGCCTTACCAAACCCAAAATAATCTACTAAACTTTTCATTAAAAGTTCATCACTACTCCCGGAGGGAGACGAGTGTTGAATCAAGGCAAAAGTTAGAGATACACGTCCATTTGTTTGTATTTTCGTATCCCCGGAGGGGATCGAAAATCCGCAAGCTCCAGATTTAGAATCTCTTATACTTACAATAAAAGTACCATCACCTGAGGTAAACCCGGCTACTCAATAAGGATCTATTGATTGCACGTCTATATTATTAACTTGAGGTCTTGGTATTGCTACTGTACTAGGGAAAGCTTCCATTAATACTGGTGTTAACCCTTTATTCAGAGTAGCCCGTATATTAATAATAGCTTGTAGACCAGAAGCTGTTAAGTGTTCCCCCTGTTTCATAATCATAACTGCCTCTTTAAATAATAAATAGTCCGCATTTTTTTGAGTAATTAGTGGGTATTTATCAAAATGAGGTATTACTTGAGTAAAGATTTGGTTAATAGAACTAACTGTGAAATCAATACAACTATTTCTTTCTTTACTGATTCTACCTACCCCATCAAAATAGGTTTGAATAAGTTTCAACAGCTCAACATCCCTTTTGTGTAAATTAATAACAAAGTTAGCTTCTATTCTTCATCCTGAAGCTTGCCTAGAATCTCTTCTAATTGTAAGCATAAAACATCCTTCCGCGTCAGCGAAACCAGTAACAAATCAAGGTGAGAGTATAAATTCATTGTTAATTGTAGTATTAGAAATAGTATTTAATAGCGACTTCGTCGACGGAGCCTTAGACTTCGGAGCCGTCGAAAAAAGTTGTGTTTGAATAATCTGTTTAGAAGGGATTTTGATTATCCGGTTTCTTTCGAAACCAGGTAGAATGCATCTTAAACCTGGTGAAAAAACAGCAGGTCAATTATCATACACTCGTTGCTCTTTTACAGATAGCATATCTGATTTAGATCCGCGATTGCCCACCTCCTTTTCAGGATTCTTTTGGCTTATTACCATACATGAGTAATTACTTCATCCACTTGTAACCTTTCAGTTACAGCTTGGTACCAGAAGTTCAAGGGTGTCCCCGGAGTTTGATAGTTTTACCCGAATAAAAGATTTCCCAAATCTTTTGGCAGGTGATCAGAAGTGAAATGGAGCGGCACTAACTTTAAATAAAAATCCGATAGTAAAGATTAGGAGAGAAAAATTTATATAGTCATCGTTATATCAAGAATTTCCATAATTATTTAGATCACTAATACTAGTAATTACATATAAACTGTCCATATTAGTTGTACCTGAATTGGCATAAAGTAAACTTGTCCCTAATAAAATAAAACATGAGCTTAATCCTCCTAATAAAAAGTAAATTAAACCTCCAGTTGTAGACAATTCGGAATTTCTATATATTGTACTTAGTAAATACAAACCATAACTTTGTAACTCTATTGAAAGAAATATAGAAATAAAATCATTTGTAGACATTAAAAATACAGCACCACTTATTATAAATAATAATATTAAAGGGTATTCGATAATTTTTAAATGTTCTCCCATTTTATTAATAATTTTCGTTCTATAATATACAAATTTGTTTAAGAAAAGATCTTTTAACGATGAGTGTTCAGCTACTCAAACTTTTCTAGGATAAAAACTAGTCAACTGTAAGATTAATATACTAATAAAATATAGAAAAATATGAAAAACCTGTGTTATATTTGTCACATGGAATAGACCTCCATGAATACCTATACCACTATTACTTATTATAGAAAAACTTATTAAGCTTTGTAATATAGCATATAATAAAGCTATTATGGCAATTCTATTATAAAGAATTGACATATCTCGTCTTAAACTGACGGCATTCGAAATTAGTAATGAAAGTGTAGAAAGTATTATCATAATTTAGTAAAAAAAAAGTAGAAGATGTAAGACCGCCTCACTTCGGCGAAGCCTCCATATCCCTTTTAGGGATATCCCTAAAAGGGATATGGAGAAGCCTCCTTCGGCGGGGACTTGCTTGCTACTTTAGCCGGGAGAGAAAATCGAATTCTCATTATTAATATATGAAATTAAAGTTTTAACCTATTAAACTATCCTGGCTTACCCCCCCTATTTTTTTGTCCTGTCCATACTAACTTCTCCTCCTGGCCTGCCTGACTTCGTAGAAGTACTTCTACGAAGTCAGGCAGGCTGAAATAGGACAAAAAATATAGAAGTCTCTCTGCTACTTTTTCTTAGTTACAATTAGAAAGACTTCTTTAGAGATTTGGGCTGCGGCCCAAGAATGAAGGGATAAAAGACGACCCAAAATCTCTTTAAGATAAGGTACTAGTAATACCTAAACCTAATATTACTTAAACGCCTATTTAAGAAAAATAGATAAAGAATATACTGGATGGGTGGATACCCTGGCTCGAACAGGGAACTTACTGTGCCACATACAGTCGCTCTACCGATTGAACTATATCCACCTTATCTGGCCTTCAATACCCGTATACCTGGAGGGGTACTTCGGCCTTCGGAGCAGTAGGCAGGAAGTGACCTTCGGATAAGTCGGCAGGACAAAAAATGGAGCTTGCGCCTTAATCCAAAGTATAGCAAACTACCCTACCATGCTAACTACTCTTACGTAGCCCGTCTTACTTCGTTAAAAGGTAATAATAAAGAGAGCGCTGGGTATATTAAAATATTTATATTATAAATTATATTATCCTTACAAATAATACCTCTAACAGGATTTTATCCTTTTTAAATTAATTATATTAAAAGCTAACAAAGTATGACTCACTACTTCTCCGAAGGCCATTTTACAACCTAACTACTGCTCCGAAGCCAACTCGTAGAACTTATTCAAATGACTATATTTTATCCCTACTACTTATATTTATATCATAAGGAGATAAGAAGATTTAGATGGTCTAGAAGTAAGGGGGGGAGACCTTTTAGGGTCTCCCCCCCCCCCACTATTCATATAAAAATTGAAAATCTTAAATCTAAAATATTAAGTAAGACATACTTAATGTTAGAACAAAACTAACAAATTCATAGGGCTGGTTTTAATAAACATATCAATAATAATTGAAAATTTATTTATATTGACATACACTATATACCTATAGCCATTACTAAGATTGTACAGGAAGATTTATAAAAGCGTAAGGTTTAGATGGACTGCTAAATAATTATTATAAACTAGAAAAAGATAATATCTATTTTGTGTCAATATTCTCAAAAGTTTTGTGAATTACCTTTGAAAGCACATCCACAATATGATCTATATCCTTTTTAGTTACCAAAAAGGAAGGAGCAAGCATAATATGATCACCACAAATACCATCAACAGTCCCAGTGCTTTGATAGATTGTCATATTATATGGAGATGATAGAGCCAATTTTTGAAGCATAGGTGCAACCCTAAGTTGAGGATTAAAAGGTTTTTTTGTCAACTTATCCTCCACAATTTCTATACCTATGAAGAAACCTATACCTCGAATATCTCCTACATTAGGGTGGTCACCTAGCACATATTTTAAACGTTTCATTAAGTATGTACCTCCTTTAGCTACACGAGGTACCAAATTTTTATCTTGAAAAATTCTGAGAACTTCAAGAGCAGCCGCTGCTTGCACAGGCATTCCTTCGTAGGTTTGCCCATGAACAAATTCCCCACTTTGACTAAAGGCTTTAAAGATATTTTCAGATATCATCATAGCTCCAATAGGCTGGTATCCAGCCCCAAGCCCTTTACCCATAGTCTGGATATCGGGTGTAAAATCTGGTTCTGCTTGCCATGCGTGTAAAGTACCAGTTCGACCCATTCCGCACATTACCTCATCAATCATCAAAAGAACCCCGTATTTGTGGCAAACGATTTGCATAGCTTTAAGATAACCAGGAACAAATGGAACACACCCAAGAGCCGCGCCCACAACAGGTTCCGCTATGAAAGTACTGACTTTTTCGGGACCTAACTTTAAGATTAAGCCCTCAAGTTCAGCAGCTTTTCTAGCGACGAAAGCAGCATCCGATTCACCCTCATACCTTTGACGGTACGCGTAACATGAACTAACAAAATAAACATTCTTCATAAGTAAAGGAATGTAAGGTTCCTTCCGGGAAGCAAAACCAGATATACTTAAAGCACCAATAGTATTACCATGATAAGATCTATCTCTAGATATAATAATATACCGGGTAGTATTTTTATCTAGTATTCAATGATAATTGAGTGAGGCTTTTATACCAGCCTCTGTTGCCTCAGAGCCTGAACTACACAGATAAACCTTACACATTACTCCATTCGTAGATAGAATAAGTGCCTTAGATAACTCTTCAGCTGGAAGATTAGATCAGAAGGTAGAGCATGCGTAAGGAAGTGTTTTCAATTGGTCAGCTATTCTCCGAGCAACTCTTTTATTACCATGGCCAAGACAAGAAACCGCAGCACCCGACGAAGCATCAAATATCTTTCTACCATCTGCAGTGTAAAGATAATTTCCTTTTCCAGATACAATAACCGGGTGTGGTCTATCCATATTCTCACCAAGGTGAAAAAAAACACCACTTTGTACAGGAAGACTCACAAAAGCGTGGGGTTTAGGTGGACTAATAAATAATAACTCTATAATATAAGAATTTTTATTTAAAAAAGCTTTGAATCCCGGAAATATAAATATATGGGATGTAAACTCATTAAATATATAGAGGAGGAAACGTCAAATTCTGGTTACACCTCCTCCCTTTAAGCTTACAAAGAGCTACTTTGTACAGGAAGACTTACAAAAGCGTGAGGTTTAGGTGGACTGCTTAATGATCACTCTAAACTAGGAGAGCTTCTATTTAACAGAGCTTGTAAAGTGTCTGTGTAAAATTGAGGTACCATTCAAGGGTTTCTCACTGCTACTCTACCATCTACCAATTGTCTGTAGACAATGTATAAAAATAATCAAGCAGCAACCACACTAACAATAGATCCAAAACTACTTATTAAATTTCATCCTGCAAAAGCATCAGGGTAATCACTTATTCTTCTAGGCATTCCTTGAAGACCTAAGAAATGTTGAGGAAAGAAAGTTAAATTAACCCCAATGAAAAGAATTCAGAATTGTACTTTAGATAACGTTAAGTTGTAATTTAATCCTAATAATTTAGGAACTCAGAAGTATCATCCACTAAACATCGCGAATACAGCACCCATACTTAATACATAGTGAAAATGAGCAACAACGTAGTAAGTATCGTGGAATGCAATATCAAGAGAAGCGTTAGCTAAAACCACACCACTTACGAACCAAAAGTTTATTGATCATTTAATCTTTCGTATACAAAAATATAACCTTTATAAATACCATTTACTTTAGCATAATTTTTGATTGTACTATGGCTTATCCCTAAAGCTCTTTGGGCTTCCATTACTCCATCATATTTAGCAACAAAATTCTGATTTAGATCATATACAAATACTGCTTTCCTAATATGACTGTTATTATTTATATTTAAAATTAATTCCTCAGATTCTTTAGAATTTCAGTCAGTTATTAAAGGTGCATCTTCTATATTGTAAGGTATATTAGTAAAATATCACTCTCCTCTAAATAGAATTCCTTCTTTTATCACATTAACTATTGTAGGATGATTAGATTTTATCAATTTAGTCAAAGTTCCTACAGAAGGGAAGATAATCAATAACTTTTTAAAAGAATTGTATATATAAACAGGATAAGCTGATTTTGCTTCAATAATTCTTACTTTGTTTTCCATAGAATGACTTTTATTATAAAATGGGTTATTTTCACCTGTCAAAGCTCTAGCTATTAAAGCTTTAGTTTCGTCGGTATGAACTCTATTTTTAGCCAATTGGGATAATAATGCTTTAGTTTCCTTTGTATGTATATAACCTAATGAAGAATAACCTTGTTTTAACACATTATAGTACGGCAATACATATGTTATATAATAAGTTTCTCTAAGGGTTAAAGTTTTTAAGTCTGCATACTCTAATATTAATAGTTTAAAGTTAGACGGACTATATTTTAATAAAGCTTTAACAATAGGCATATTAATATTTTGTTTACTTTTTAAAAAAGCGGTATTAAGATAATTTCTCATTCTAGAAGCTAAATTAATAGAACTTCCTACATAAGAATGACCATTATTTTTATTAATTAAACAATAAATACCTGATTTGTCTTTTTGTTCTTTTAAAATATTAACTCTATTTTCTTTAAAGTTATCATATGCAATTAAATGAACTAAATTCTCAGTATTATCCTGTTTCTCCTTTGGAGTCGACAAATTAGAAGTAGAATAAGTACAAATATTTGATTTAAGATCAAGAGCTTGCGCCTTCAATAAAGAATTATTATTAGAAGCAATTAAGCTATTAAATAATCATTTTTGGTTTCACGGACTATATCTTCCCTTAATATTATTAAGGGGACTACGTTTAGTCTCTGAGGTACCTACTAACCTAAATGGTTTTATCTGTTGGTTACCTGCTGATTGTTCAAAATTATACATTTTTACTGAGATCATATAAAACTCTAGTAGTATAATTGTCAGAAGTTTCCAGCATATGGTAGTCTTTAAAGGAAGAACTAAGTGGTTTTTTATTAATCCTCCGATTGTAAACATGAATACAAAACCTAATGCAAATAACATTGAAGGTGTTAATCTTAATGACCCTCCGTAACATGTAGCTAATCATGAGAATATTTTAATTCCAGTAGGAACAGCAATTATTAATGTAGCAGCTGTGAAGTATGCTCTTGTATCCACATCTAGACCAACTGTATACATGTGATGAGATCAAACTATAAATCCTAATATTCCAATTGACATCATAGCGTAAACCATACCAATATAACCAAATACTGATTTATTTGAGTTAGCTGATATAGTTGTACTAATTATACCAAAACCAGGTATAATTAAAATGTAAACCTCAGGGTGACCGAAGAATCCAATCCCTTATTATAGAATTATTTATACATCCCTTTAATTATATAACTTAGCATAATATACTAACCTAGGCAAATTACCTAGAGGAATTCGACTGTACATTAAGCAGCATTTCAGCTACCCACCGGTGAACCAGTCTGTAGCGATTTCTTAGAAAATCGACGGTCTTATTTTAATTGGGAAAAATTTTTAACCGTTTGACTATCGAGCTTGCTGGTGAAACCAAACAATAGTCACACCAATATTGCTCCTGCATTTTATTGTTTCTTTCTAAGAATTACACAATAAATAATATAGCAAGAACTAGAGTTAAGATATACTTAATAGTATTTATAATCTAAGGTCTTATTTTATTTTACATCTGCCTTAGACAATTCTCATAGCTTTTAGTAGCTAAATCTTACCCTTTTTTCCTAATAAACATTATATAGTTTTATTGATTTGTTTAGCCAAATGAATTAATTCTAATCTAGTATCATTATTTAAATGATCTTTATTAATTAATCTACTATAAAGTAATTTTCATTTTAAATAACTATCTTTCTTTTTAGACATAAGATTATAATTATCAAAATAAACAAATAAACCTTTACAATTTTTTAGTCCATTTATCCTAAGTTCTCATACATTATCTGCATGATGTGCCACTACAGAACCTTCAATTGAATATTTATTTAATATATTTACTAAATGTTCAAAAACATATTTATTCGCTTCCCACTTTTGAGTTAATATAAATCTAAACCTAAAAGCAGAACTATTAGAAAGTAATGAACAAGTAAAAGAACCTTCTCCATCTGTAATACCAGATAGTCAACCATCATATAATGTAGGGATTACACAAATATCTAAAGGAATTATAGTATTTAGATTCTTTTTTATCAACCTTTCATTAAAAGTTGATAAAAAGATTAAAAATCTTGCTTTCCTTGTTGGAAATACCATGTTTCCATTAAATAATGAACAAATTAAATTAAGATTTTTGAAATCTTGTATAACAAATCTATGTGTGTTTTGTTTAATAGATTGTTTAATCACTCTACCAAAACCCAAATTATCTTTAATATAATTTAATACTTCTATATCTGAACTAGATTGAGTGATAACAAAAGATAAGTCACCTCTCTTAGCTATAATAAAAGAACCTTCTCCTTCCGAAAAACCTATCAGTCATTCTAAAAATCTACTGTCAGGTTGGTTTAAGTCAGGGTAATATTCTTTAAATTTAAAGTAAAAAGAAGAAAACTCAAAAGATTTTTGGCTTGCACTATCTAATACAGAAGATAAGCAAGTTATCAGAAGCATAGCAAAAAAAACCAATAAACCAATAAAGCTTATTTTTAATAAGAAAAGATGTTGGAATAAAATAGGATCTCCACCTCCAGCTGTTTCAAAGAATGATGTATTAAAATTACGATCAGTAAGCACCATAGTAATTCCCCCAGCAAGAACTGGTAATGATAGTAATAATAGTACAGCTGTAATAACAACAGCTCATCCGAATAGAGCTAGTTTGTGTAATCTTATACCTGGAGTTCTCATATTAACTATAGTTGTAATAAAGTTAATTGCACCTAATAATGAACTAACACCTGATAAGTGTAAAGCAAATATAGCTAAATCTACACTAGGACCACTGTGACTTTGAACTCCTGAAAGAGGAGGATAGATTGTTCACCCTGTCGGGTTATTATAATAAACTTTTTCCATCTCATACTTGTTAACCCTGATTACATTTAACAGTAAAAACTGTTTAATGAATCTCAATTAAATTGAGTTCTTTTAGTATTCATGCTATTTTTTAGGCAGATTAATTTAGAAGTACCCTCACTTGTTTTATATTGTTTAGAAAGTCTGATACGGTGAATTTCACATGAAACTAAGAAATCTAGCTGTTTAGAACTAAATAATGGATATCTAGATAAGTAATCCATTAGAAGATTAAAAGAAGATATCTTAGTTGTTCTAACTTCATATGATAATTCAGTATAATCTTTCTTAACCCTTTTAATTTCACTAACAGCTTTTACGTCTAGAAATTCTCGAATTTTTTCCATTATAAGAAAATTCGAATTAATTTCTGTTGGTATCTGACTATTTGCTTTATATAATTGTTTTTGAGTAACTCTCATATAACTTTTGACAACTTTAGCTATACCCTCTGAGTTTAATTCAAAGCCACAGTAAAAATTACCATCTGCTTCTAGAAAACCCGCTAATCAAGGATTATCTTCTAGTGAACTAGAATCTAAACCTAATTTGGATATCTTATATTTTTCAACTAAAGCATTTTTAGCATTTAACCAGTCTATTAGTCTATGTAGGGCTTCAATTTTGGGTGTTCTCATTCTACCGTTAAGAAGTACAGCGGGAGAAATTTATTCACTACTTTTTTTAGTTATAATATATCTATCTCGTAAAAGCTTTCCTTTATTTAAATTATAACTTAAAGTAACGTGATTAGTATTAAGCTCTTTACCCGCAGCACGTAATGAATCATAATATAAAATTTGACCTGTATGCACGTCTTTAACTTCAATTTTAAATCCAGCCACAGGTTGTTTAATTCTATTAGATTGTATTACTCTTAACTTAGCTTTAGTTTCTTCGCTATGGTTTTTACCTAAAACAGCATCTCTCAATTTAATCTTAGTTTCTTCTGTATGTTTATAAGTTTTACCTAATGCTGCCTCTCTTAACCTAGCTTTGGTTTCATCAGAACGGTTAAGAGCTATTTCTCTCATTTTTTCCAGAGATTCAGGAGTATGTTTATAACCAAAAAGTGAACCCGCTACCTGTAATATATTATATTCTGGCTTTAAAAGATCTATATAATATTGTTCTCTTTCTATAACCAAAGAAGGGTCACAATATTCTAAAATTTCAATCTTAAAGCTGGAATAACCATATTTTAGCAACGCTTTACAAATTAAGCTAGATTTAGTAGCTCTAGTTATATATTTTATATTATAATATTGCATAAATCGACGATAAAGGTCAACACTAGAACCAACATACTTTTTACCAGAATCTATATGAGTTCAACAATAAACTCCAGCTTCACTCTTATTATCGTTAAGAAGAAGTTCTTTTTGAGTATCAGCATTGGTATAACTAACAACAGCAACAATAGAGATGGAAAAATCAAACTCAAACCCTGTCAAAGTTTGTATTTACTCATAATATACAATTATGTATACACTCCCGGGACTAGTAAGGGGAGTATGAAGAGTAAAAGTAAAATATCTTTTAAGTTATATCCTTTTCAGTACATATCACTAATTAGTAGATAATTAATATAAAATCCTCGTATATTTAGTTTACTATTATAAAAGAGATACTGAATTTAAATCTTGAAATAATAGATCCCCCTCACGGGGATCCCGCGCTCCGCGGGGATCTAAATAGTTTGAATTTTTATAATGCACCATTGTACCGCCTTCTAAACCATCTTGAATTTTTTGGGCTAAAGGTGCATCCTTATCTACGAAAGTGATTTTTACTACAGGGTATAACAATTTACCCTTTTGATTTCTAATTGTTTTAGGTACAATTATAGATCCGTCACCTTCTATCAAACCAGCTAAATAATGACCCAATAATCTATCAGGTTCATTATTAGATAGAGAATGATATGAACGACGTTTAAGGGAAGATTTCGATATTTTACTTCACACACCCTTCATTATTAAAGTAAATATAGTTTATTATTTTTATACTTACGTATAAGGTTGGACTATATCTTCACCCTATTTAGCAAACATCACAGCCAAATAGGGGTATCACGTATAGTCTCTGAGGATCCTACTCAATAAATAAAAGATTCTTTATTTTTGGTTTCCTGCTGATTGTCCTTTATAATATAAACAATGTAGCTAACATATTATTAATATATTAGGGTTTTCCAGCATATAGTGATATTCTTTATAGTAATTACTTACTACTCTAGCACAGGGATTTAGTACCAGCACCACCTTCAATACAAGCTGAAAATACTAATAATATTAAACTAGGCGGTAATAATCAAAAACTTATGTTATTAAGTCTTGGGAATCAAAATTTAAAGAAAATATAATATAATTCTATGTATTTAAATTAAGAAGGAGAAAAGTATTAAAAAGGATTTTACTTAGGAAAATTTCTCTTCATAGCGTCTAATTGAGAGACAAAATAAGGACTTATTTTAGTATGACTAAATCCTCTATGATTAAACAGATCCGGTCTTACTCTTCTAACCTCCGCAGCAATTCTACTCATTTCAATGTTACGGTTAACATTATGAGAATGAGCAATTAAAGTAATGTTAGCATTACTTAAAGTTCCATCACCCCCATTAGCCCCTATCCCTTGAAAAGGTCTCACGTAATCTGCAAGTATATCTGTATCTGTCTGTTGATCAACGGGGTTATTTGTATCAAAACTACCACCGGTTTCTTGATTAGGTTGAGGATTAGATGGGCCCTGATTATTTCCACCAGAACTTGATTCAGCTTGTGGTCTATTACGACTAGCTGCATCTCTAACTGGATCATACATATTGGTATTGTATTCTCCACTATTAGATAATTTTTCTAAATCACCTATATTAAACCCATCAATAGATCAAATATCTATACTTTCCTGTGTAATATTAAATAAAAATAAATTTAGATCTATTTTATTGATTAAGAATCAGAATATAAATAAGAAAACTTGAAATTCAGGTTTATTTAATTTAAATACTATAGTAAAAAATTTTATATGAAAATTATTAATTCACTTACTTAAAAGCCTTGGGGATCATACAAAAAATTTCAATATTATTGAGGTTTTATTTTATTTAGTCTGTTGGAATGAATGAATAAAAAAAAAATATTTTCCATAATCGAAATAAATAGTCAAAATGTTTCGACTTAAAAGTTAAAATAACAAATAATACCTCTTAAGTAAATAAATATAATAATATTTTTTTATACTTACGTATAAAATTGGACTGTGTCTTCATCCTTAATAAAAGGATGACTGGGGCGCTAGTCTCTGAAGCTTCTTTTTTATTCACATTCTTAATTTTTATTAAAAAAAAGTAAAGAAATATTTATTAAAAAGCTCGCCTGCAAAAGGTCCATTTATTATTTGTTCCATTTAACAGAAATAAATTAGGGTTTATTTGCAATTTACCAGTTCATAATCTTGAAGATTTCTAAACAAGACGGCATCCCTAAATTAGACTTTAACTTTTTGATTATCTTTACGGCTTGCTAGCCTAGGACTAACCACCGTAAATAGTAGCCCTCTTTTTCATTTGCCATATCAGGGCCACCAACCATTAAGGGCATTAGGAAATTTCCAAACCCTCCTATTAATGCTGGCATACGTTTTACCTTTTAATTTTCATTAAATGCTGGACTATATCTTTATCTGTAAAAATAGAATATTAATTACTGTACCTATAAATATAATATATTTACTAAGATATTTCACGTATAGTCTCTGAGGATCCTACTAAATAAAAGTGTTTAATCCTGCTACTCTTAGTAAAAAAAAAATATTTACAATAAAGCTTGTGAAAAGCAGCCCTTTTATCTTTGGTTTCCTGCTGATTACCTAATCATTCAAGATGTTACTATATTCTGCCGCTTTTCTTTTAAAAGAAAGTCTGCAATACTAGTTCCAAAAGCTCTTAAGGGATCCCAGCAAACAGTGAAATGAAAGTAAGATATTTCTACCTTACCTGGCCATGCCATTATATACATAATTTTACCAACAAAAAAAAATTTGGTAAAGACGAGTTAAGACTAACTACTCTATTATAGTATTAGTCCGAAACATAGGTAAATTTTCATTTACCTCGATAATAACCAGGTTTATCACCTTTAAGATATCCTCTAATAACATAACGATCACCTTTTAAATGTTTAGCTAAACTATTTAAAGAATGAAATACCAAATTTTTACTTGAATCATCTTTAAACTCAGCCAAAATAGCTTTAGCTGACGGATGTTTAACATTATACATATACCGTTTAGTTATAACTAAACTCATAATTTCATCCAAACTAATTAAATTCGTTTTAATTGATTCCTCTATTAAATCCAAAGAAAAGAAAAAAGCATCTAAATATAAAGTTCCTAAAGTTATACAATCATTTAAAGTAGTATGGTGAATATTTATTGAATTATACATATGTTGTTTTGATTCAAACACATATAATAAAGTAAAGTCATCCGCACTATAAACATATATTGCTGTACCTCTTTGCTTACGAAGTCTATCACGTATTTCAATACCCATTGGTTCATGATATCCTGAACTACTTGCTACTAAGTCTACATTAAGGTTTGGTTTTAAACTATCAATAAATTCTTGTTCTAGTGCTACTACTTGTTCTAAACTTGATTTATCATTCATAATATAAATAGTTAAATTCATATTATTGAAACCATGCTTATTTAAATAACGTAAAACTCTACGTGCTTTAGTTTTAAGTATAGATGGCATGAAATAAGAAGTAATCCTATTATATAAATTAATAGAATGACCTACATACATATTATTTCCGTCTAAACTTTTTCATACATAAACACCTTTTTGTTTTTTAGATACTTTAGCTATAATATCTCTATTATTAAAAGGATCATTTATTAAAATTTTAGTATAATTATTGGAATTTTTATTATTATTATCATAGTTGTTATTATTACCTATTACCATAGCATTGTAATTATTATCATTTATCTCTCCCAAATTTTTTTTATCTTCACTCTCTATAGCAAAAGGAAAAGAGATATAAGAAGATAGCAATTTAAAATTAAGTATATATTTTTTTTCGACCATAAAGAATATCATTAATATCGTTTTCATAACCTTTACCATGAGTGGTTCGGCGCCTTTTTTAGACCGGCCGCCTATCCTACTTTTAGGAAAGCTGGTTATATACAATTAAGAGAGATTTACTAAGGAAACCCTCTCCCCACACCTACCTTATCCAATAAGACGCATAACAAAGAGGGGCTTGTCATCGTTAACGGAGTTAATCTCAACGTTAACGATGACAACTTTTCCTATGACCGATCAAGTACTCTGTCCGTTCTTTCTCTCAGCCATCTCTGGCCTGCTAGAGTACACCTTACCTGGAGAATATACCTCCTCATCTATTTAGTTTATTGTTAATATATTCCCTTTACCGTAATTAATACTCATCTTTTTTAGTTTATTGTATAATGAATTACGGGGGACCTACCGTCTACTCGTTGCTCTTTTACACAACAATACTAAATTGATCAAAAAGTTCTTGTTATATGTTAGATCCGCGATTATCCTTTCCTTTCGTCACTATCGCCTTTTTACCTTCCCCTTCGCATTACCGAAGGCCACCTCTATTACATATCGCACTTTTCAGCGGAGGCTTGGTAGCTTTAGCTTCGGACTTCCCCGGAGTTTGGTAGATTTATACGCCACCCTCAGTAGCTTACACTAGGTTTAGCGTGAGCTGTAATGATACTGTTATATAACTGGTTATCTGCAATATATTGAACACCTGGTCCACTTAATTCCATTCTTATTAATACAGAAAACGCTGTACCCAATAACCCTGAAAATAAAGCAAAAATTAAGTAGAATGTTCCGATATCTTTGGCATTTGTAGATCAAAATCATCTTTCAGTTCAAACTGATACAGATGACTTCTGCTCATAATATATATCATTATTCCTCTCATTTACACTAATATGAACTCGATCTGAAACTTCCTCTGAATTATTTATTATTAAATAATCCAGACCTACTTTATATAAATTATTACCTTGGCCTTATAGGCCTAGTATTAGAGTCCAAAAGGGCGCAAGCTCGATACATATCCCATTAGGTATTTCCGCATCCCAGAAGGGATCGAAAATCGCGACAAGCTCTGGACACGAAAGGCTAAAATACTTTATCCTTAACAGGATAAGTAAATATAGCTAGTTATAATTTAATTTTATTTAATTACTTATCTTATCTATAAAAACAATAATGTTAATTTTATCAAACAGAGAATAAATACTTGTGTTGTAAAGCAGTAGAATGTTAGTTTAAATAGAGCAAAGTTAATATTTAACTTTGCTCATAATAAGATTATGGAGGAATCGAACCTCGAACTTAAGATTTGCAATCAAAGTGTAGACCATCTACCTCATAATCTAGACCATTTATATACTGGCTACACTAGAAGTACTGCATAGTTAGTTACCCCTCCCCCCCCCACTTATCCCGATGAAGTCGGTATAAGGGAAAGTAAATTACATCACTTTTCCTTTCTAATATACTTATATTGACACCGATTCTATATATTTAGAGCTTTCCTGCCGAGCCTACATATAGAAGTAGCAGGAATATAAACAAGGAGGGGGCGGCAGGCCGCAGGTCGCAGGCCGCAGCCCCCTATGAAAAAATAAGATCCTACATTACTATAAATATAAATCTGAAAAAAATCTGTATGCATCAATACGAGGCTCTATATTTTTCATGAATTCAGTGATATCTTTAAGATCGGCCCGTAAATCATTTACTAGGGGAATTCAATCTCTTGCGATAGTTCCGTTATCCCTAATAGAAGCAGATGCCTCAACTAGAGAATCTAATTTATTTATGTAACCATTCGTTTCAACATAAAGTTGATTTAATGAGTCATAAATACTCATTAATTCAGAATAAGTATAATGATTTCAATTTGTACTGATATTAAACAAATATTCGTGGAGTCTACCGTGAAATGAATAACCTGTTTGTCAAAAGAATAGATTACGGTCTATTACTTCTATTAAAGTACCTGTAGACGCAATACTGTCAGTAGTTACATTATATAATACATAACCTAATAGTGTTATAAAAGGAGCGAATAAGCCTACTGGTAATCCAGCTGCAGATTTGCTAGAAAAAGCTAAAACTGAATAAGTTGTAGGTTCTATATAAAGACGTCTTGTGCTAGTGAAAAATCTTTTTTGATTCCTACAAGATTTGAATTGACCAATTTTACTTATATTTATAAATAAGCTTATATTTAATCGATCAATATGCTTATACTTTCATATAAGCTTAGACTATATATTTATTTTACTTTAAATTAAATAAACAACTCGAAGTTTCAGGAATAAGTCGTAAAATTTAAAATAAAATACATCACGTGTACTCGTTGAGGATCCTACTAGAATAATTAGATATGCTTTGGTTTCCTGCTGATTGTTCATTGTTACATATTTAATTTTTTTACGTTTTAGAATTAATAAGTATAAACGTAATTAAACCTTTAGAAGTTTCCAGCATATAGTGATGTTTTAATCGAGCTAGCTAAATAAAAATAAAAGAATAAAAGATAAATAGTAAATTAAATATAATGATATTAAGGCGCAAGCTCTTAATAAAGTATTAAAGAACCTTATTTATAATCATTAATACCAACTTTAATTTAACAGCTATTATGGCGAAGCCATAATTATCAAAAAGACAACAGAACATTCGACTTAAATTTTGCTTTATTCTCAGGGTTATTTGGAATAAACGTTAAATTAAAAGGCGAAAAAAACTAGCATTCTTAATTATTAACAATTATATTAACAAAACTAAAAGAAAATAATGAGGGGGGGGGGGAGATATAGCCTATATAAATAGGTTATACCCCCCCCCCAAACTTGATTCCGGATTAAAATTAAAGTTTCTATTTTAACAATAAAAAAAATAGACTACCTTAGTTTAATACAAACTTTACAATAAAAAACAATTAAAGTTAGTTATTTTTACTTTTTAAATCTATTAGAGTATTTTCTAATAAACTTACCCCTGGTATTATAAATAAGAAATGTCCAAAGTATAAGATTGTACTAATTTGTCCTAATAAGATAAAGGGATCTTCAACGTGTTTTGCACCAATTTGCATTAATATTAAGAAATTCGCTACAAATACGAAGAAAGCTATTTTACTTATAGGTCTAAATTGTAAACCTCTTGATCTTCCTAAATCAACTATAGGTAATGCTAAAATGATTAAGATTGCACTTAACATAGCAATAACCCCTAATAATTTATTAGGTATAGATCTTAAAATAGCATAAAAGGGCAGAAGGTATCATTCTGGAACTATAGCTGGAGGAGTTTGCATAGGGTTTGCCATTATATAATTATCGCTATCTCCTAAAACATTAGGCATGAAGAATACAAATATACTTAATACAAAAATAAAGATAAAAATAGTAATTAAATCTTTAAATAAATAATATGGAGCCATAGGGATTCTATCATAATTACCTGAAAGTCCTAAAGGATTTCCAGATCCTGCTGTATCATGTAAAGCAATCATGTGCATTAATACTAAAGCTGCTAAAATAACAATTATATTATTACTAATATTATTACTAGTAATAATATCCCTTGTAGAATAACCTAGGTAGGTAAACGTCTATATTATAATAAGCATTAGAATATTTGGTTCGCGCTAGTCTAGAACTCCTACTTCCAACTCTGTTAAAGGAAAATTTAGACTTTTGTATCTGTAAGATTCTTTTAAAGCTTTTAATCAAATTAAATAACTTTCTTTTTTATAACCAGTAAGAGGATAATGGTTCTCAAAAGAAAAGAAATTAATAACCTTTTGTATATCTTTTACAGATGACATACGAACAATTGATAAATCTTTGCTTTTGGTGTAATCGAGGGCTCTACTAGGTTCAAATAATAAATAAATAGTATTCATTAAAACACTATTACCTTTCTGACCTACATTGAAACAGATTTCCTTATTAGCTTGCACATAAAAAGAACCCTCAGCAACTACAAAACCAATAAATCAATCTTTAAAGTATAAAACATTTTGCATTATATCCTTAGGCGTCTCCATAGCTCAAGCTATATAATTAGGAATAACCTCTGGTAAAGATTCTCACTTTTTAATATTGTTCTCTATTGTATATAATAATAAATTGTACTGATTAATTCTGTTTTTTGTTAAAAAGAACAGATTATGTTTTAGTAAAAGAGGAACTAAAATATACTTTAACTCAAAATTATATATAATAAGTTTACTTGTAGTTGAGTTTATTTTACCAATAACCCCAAAATGTAATTTACTTAAAAGGTATTCGAAAGTAGCTAAGTCTCTGTTGTGAAAGGTAATGATTAAATTAAATTCTATATATCCTTTAGATTTTCTAGCTTGTATATAACCATCTCCATCTATAAGACCAACAAAAAAACTTAAAAATCTAACATCAACATTAGGTTCTATTATTTCCCTTTTCCTAGTAACATGAGTCTTAGTTAACTCTAATTTAGATACTCAATAATCATAAGTTCTAATATTTAAATTATAAGACTTTGCTACTACTACGGCAAAGAAGGAAAGTGATAATACAATATTGAAATATTATTATATCCATAATTTAGAGCTTGGCATCCTTCGGCAGCAGCCAGGATATATTTCATTATTTCACAATAATGTTTAGACTATATCATATAAAATACTTAATATATTTTATTTTGCCGTTTAGTCGTTGAACACATATAACTAAAACTAAATTTAAGAATTCCCTCTGATATCCCACCGAAGGCGGGATACAAAAAGCTTACTTTTGTGCCGAAAGCTAGGAATACGCAATAGCCAAAGGACTATACACGGCTAGTACTTTCGGTGAATATTCTACATTGAAAAAAAATTTTAGTTATACTTTGCTGCTTATTAACAAAATACTAGTATTATTGTTATTTTGTCTTCCAAGCAATTTGACAAATTTTAATACCCCTATTTTTCTTCAGAAGCAGCAGCTAAGGGTAATACAAAATGTAAAGCAAAGAATCTGTTTAAAGTTGCATTATTCACTGAGAAACCACCCCAGATGAATTCTACAATATCTTGACCGATTCATGGAACAGCACTAATTAAATTTGTAATAACTGTAGCACCTCATAATGACATTTGCCCGTAGGGCAGTACATACAAACTTACTTATTAAATTAATTAATTAAACCTAAAACTGTATTATTATTTACTTTTAAATAAAAAAGCATTTTAAATTTAATAATTATACTATAACTAAACCGTTATTTGCAAACTTATTCACATCACTTATATTACTTGGAGGTATACAAGGTATAAACTCAATTAAAAATTGATCAAACTTATCACCTGAAAAAATCATAGAATGAGCATGATTCTTACTGTATATACTATGACTTTTGAAGTAATTTTCAAGATAATTAAAAGAAAATTTATCGTCATAATATATATAAACATCTTCCTTTTGAAAAGGTATGTTAGTTCTTATACTATCACAGTACAGAGTCGATCAATAAACTTTTACTTTATAGTAAAAACCCTTATTAAAAAAAGGACCTTCACTCAAAGCCTTAAATGATAAATTACCAAGGAGACCTTCATCCTTACTTGTAATACCACATATAGAAACTATCTCTGCATCTTTATTCTTAGGATTCTCCTCTAATATAAATTTAGTTAAAGGTAAACAACTGCAGTTATTAATAAAAATATAATTAATATTAATATTGTAAGCATAAGTAAATAAGTAATACAAACTTTATTCTTTAAATTATAAAATAAATTAGAATAACTTTGAATTCGTATATTCTATTAGTTAAATATATTTAACTAAAAGTTTCGCCTGTGCATTAAGCAGCATTTCAGCCACCCATTAGTGACCCAGTCTGTCGCGATTGTTTATACAACCGACGATCTTAAAGTTGAAACTTCTTTGATCGTTTTCACTAATATAGCCAAATAATCCTAAGACTATTCTATATCTCTGTCGGGATATACCACTTTAATCTTTTTTTCTCTATAAAAATTGCAAAAAGATTCTTACTCATGGGACTATGATTTAATATAAATTAAAGTGTAATTAAATAATAAAATAAGATAATTATTTACTTAAGAAATCTTTTACTATTCACTGTTTTTTTACTAATTTTTTTTCTGTTTTTAGTGCTCTTCTAATAGTTTTTTCATCACAGTTTATAGAATTAGCTGCATCTAATATAGTAAAATATTCACCGTAAACAGTACCATTAAGATTATATAAAACAACAGGTCTTGTGTGTGCAATACATTTTTTTTTAGTCTCATCTGACATAGGAGGTCTGTTAAAAGCTTTCTCTCTAATTTTCTCTATTGTTTCAAAAGAAAGCTTTTTACCCCTATTTAAACTACCTATCATTTCTCGTCTTGTATCGCTATATAAATCTTTCATTTTTTGACGATCTACCTCAGTATGTTTATAACCAAAACTAGAGCCTGCTTCAGTTAAAATATTATAATTAGGCAGTAATAATTTTAAATATTTATCTTCTAAATCCAGTAATTCTTTATTATTTTCTTTTGTAACAATATTAGGATATAACTCTAATATAATAAAAGCGAAATTACTTAAATCATATTTTTTTACCGATAATTTCACTATTTTGCTACCACGATAATAAATTAAATGATTACTAAATCTAGCATAAAATCTATTAGTAGCCGCAGAACCTATGTAATAATCTTTAGTTATTTTATTAATTATCATGTAGATTCCACTTAAACCTTTAGTTTTATCTAAAATTTCTTTTCTAGTTGTTTCTAAACTTAAATTTTCAAAACTATATACAGGATCTAAATTTAATTCATTGAATATGGTATTCAATCTTTCAGATCCTGTTTCGGCGGCGTAGCCGCCATAACTACTTTTAGTTGTTGTACTATATTTTCTTACACCGATATCGTTAAGACAAACCTGATATAATGTTTTATTATTTAATTTATTACACTTTATATTTTGAATATTACCTTTGGCGTAGCCACAATATTCCTTACTTGGATCTATGAGTATATTACTTTTTATACATAAATTTTGTATAGTACTATATAGAGTAATTCAAAAAAATATAACTACACCGTAAATACTTATATTAAACCATTTTGGGCTATATTGGTAACCCAAGAAAGCTGTAACAACTAATGCAATAAATATTATAGTTCCTATAGCTCAAGTTAATGTTCTTGGAGCTCTATAAGATCCGTAATATATACCTCTTCCTATGTGTAAGTATACTAAGAAGAAAAATGCTGAAGCAGTGTTAGCGTGTAAATAACGAACTAATCACCCATTGTTTACATCTCTCATAATCATATAGATTATCTTTTTTCATTAATCCCTAGACGTACTATCTATAGGCTTAGATGAAAAAATAAATTCACCCTTATATAATCTATTAGTATCTATATAACGATTACAAGTATTACTACTTGATTTTAACCCTAATGCTTTATGAGCCAAACTAAATGAAGCAAAAGGAGAACCTTCCATTAAACCTTTCTTTGTGTATATGTATACAATTCGAGGTTTATCTGATTTATTTGCTAATCTAAATTTAAGCGCATTATCCACATGAGGAATAAAAAGTTTTACATTAAAGACAGGTTCTAATTTGCATATATTTTCAAATCTTTCATGAATATTTTCAAGAACTTTCTCTATGTCTACTGAATTATTACTTGTGCTATATCTATTATTAATAACATCTGAAATATCCAAAAATAATTTTTTTCCTTCTGTTAAATAATAATATCCATTTATTTTTAATAATAATGCTAATCTTCATAATTTAAAGTCCACATATTTACGTGAATAAAAGTTAGAAGAATCTAATCAAGGTAATATATGATAATATAAAGCATCTATACTACTAACTACTATAGACACCACATTTGTTCTAACATTTGTAGCACTTGTAATATTTATAGGTAATATTCTGCTATCTTTAGGTATCTCTAAATTGGACAATTCCCTTAAAAAAGTTATTATTGCATTTAAACTATCTTGACTTGTCAATTTTTGAGCCACTTGAAAATACAAGGAAGACCCTGTTTTTATACCAAAAGTACCTTCTGCTTCTATAAAACCGATTAATCAATTAGGGTTTATTGTAATTTGAGGTCTAGTAATTTCATATTTAAATACCGTTCTACCTGAATTCATTCCATCTTTGATAGATAGAATTTTGTCTTTATCTAACTCAGAAAGATTTCCATTATTACTTTTAGCTTTAATTTGAATAGCCGTATAAAAATCTTGGAAATCTAATTTTTTACTAGTATGTAAAGGAAAAGTTAAGAATATAGGACATATAACATCTTTTAATTCTGAAAAACTTTGTACTACAAAAGCACAACTATTTCTATTTTCTTCTATAATGATTCTACCTATATTCAATTTAGATTTAATAAGATTAAGAACTTGTAAATCATCTATATGTAAATTTATTTTAAATCTAAATCTTATATAACCACGATCTAATGTAATAGAAAAATTTCCTTCTCCATCTGTAAATCCTGAGAATCAGAATAAAAACTCTTCACTTATATTAAACTTATTTTCATTTAATTCAGACGTAGCCGAAAAATACCTAGACTCCATTTTATTTTTAAAACCCGTGACAATGAAGGGTGAAAGAATAAGCATTTTTATTATCCTTTTCTTCACAGAAAAGATTGGACTATATCATCTATCATAATCTAGTTAAAGATATGTAGTCAAGCGTATTAGTCTCTGAGGATCCTACTAGGATAATTTTACATCCTTTGGTTTCCTGCTGATTTTCTTAAATTACATATATATTATATAATCTTAAGACCTTCCAGCATACAGCCTGATTTAAAGAGCACATTATGATTTATGCTCAACTGAGTTAAATGCTTCTAAAACACTAGGATTGTAGTGCATAGCTAGAGTTACTCCAGTTACTATTTGTATAATTAAACAAACAGCTAATAATGATCCAAAATTTCACATGTAACTTAAATTACTTGGTTGTGAAGCATCTATAATATATCCATTAGCTAATTTTAATAAAGGATGACTTTTTAATATTCTCATTTTGTATTTTTTTTTATAATTAACAGATGATAAAGATCGTTAAACCAATAAACTAGTTTGAACAATTTTAAATAAATTGTTTTAATTATAACACTCTATCGTGTATAATATACATTTAATTAAATAAATATGTTTTTAACATATACACCTCTTATTAATTTATCAAATTTGTCAGGCATCAGGCTGTCAGGTTAGATAAAAAAAATTAGACTATACAATCTATCATTAAATTGTAATAATACTAAGCTCACTATATAGATACTCAGCACGAACTTATTGATAATGATATGTTCGCAAACGAAAAATAGGTTATGCCTAATCCCCTCAGGGGATAGGGGGATTGCTATTAGCAATCCCCCTATCCTAATGACGGCGCAAGCTGTAGTTAAATAAAAAGTACGCCATATCCCGCCTTCGGCCGAAGTTCGGGATGAGGAGTAATTAAACACAGTAATAACAGCATATTAACCTATACTGTAAATTAAAGTTGAAACACTATAATGTAAACCATCTAAAATGAAACTAGGATATATTCCAAACAAGACAGTAAATGATACTAATACAAATAAGATAAAGAATTCTCTTTTATTCACGTCACTTATATTTTCTTCGAAGAATTTACTAAATGAACCACCAAAAGCTATTCTGTTAAACATATATATTGTGTAAGCAGCTGAAAGCACTATAGAAGAAGCGGCTAAAGCTCCCAGTATAGGTAATCTTTCAAATGCACCGTATAGTGACATAAATTCACCTACGAAATTTAGAGTTAAAGGAGTTCCGCAATTCGCTAAGCAAAGAATTAAGAACAGTACTGAGAACAGCGGCATTAATTGAGCCATTCCACGATAAAAAGCAATATTTCTAGTACCTGATCTATCATATAAGACTCCACCTGCACATATAAATAGACCACTAGAAACAAATCCGTGACCTAAACCTAAAAGTATACTTCCCTCTATTCCTTGGATTACATTACTAAATTCTCCTATTAAATATACTGCAGCATGAGACACAGAACTATAAGCAATTAATTCTTTAATGTCTGTAGTTCTTAGTGTACTAAAACTAGCGTATATAATAGTAATCACCCCTATTAAATATACTATATAAGTATAGTTTAATGAAGCTTTAGGTAAAATAGGTAATATTAATCTAAATATACCATATAGACTCAATTTTAAAACAATAGCAGCAAGAACTATACTTCCTCCTAAAGGAGATTCAACATGAGCTCTTAGTAATCAATTATTTAAAAAAATTGTAGGAGTTTTTACCGCAATTGCAATAAATACCCCGCAAAATATAAATAATTGTGTAGTATAATCAAAATTAGTTTTAAATAAAGCATCAAAATCTGTAGTTCCCATTATAGAAGACATAGTTAATATTGATAGTAATAAAAATAAAGAACTTCCTAATGTGTATAAAAATATATAAAAACTAGCTCTTACTTTATTACCAGATCCAAATAAACCTATTAATAAAAATAAAGGAGGTAGTATACTTTCGAAAAATATATAGAACAATAATATATCTAAAACTAAAAATACAGCTAATAATAATGTTTCTAATAATAACATAATTATTAAATAAGATGTTATATTTTCAGTTATAGAATTTCAATTAGATAATAATGCTATAGGCATTATTATTGTCGTTAATAATACAAAGTAGATAGAAAGTCCATCTATTCCTAAATAAATATCAAAAAAACTCATATCGTGATATTCTTGTACAAATTGAAATTGGTTACTACTAAAATCAAATGATATATAAATAATTAGAGATATAATTAAATTAACAATAGAAGTTCCAAGAGCAATTAATTTTAAGGTATTAAAAGAATAGCCACGACTAGAATGAGCGAAATCTATCGTTTTATTGTAGCCTTCGGACGCGGATAAAGCAAAAACCATTGATCTTTCATGAGATCTTCCGGCACAAATTAAAAGTATACCTAAAAGAGGTATGAATAATAAACTGGATAATAACATTTTTTTTGGTTAAAAGTCAATATATTTCCTAAATTACTAACTAAGTAAAAATGTTTACATCATCAAATGGAAAATTCCATGATAAAAAAGTAGATTCTATTAATCTAAAATAAGTTTATACTAACTGGAAATATATCGAAACTAAATAAAATACAAGGTACAAATATAATTATAGCAAATAGAATAGGCAATAAAACTGTTCAACAAAACGCCATTAATTGATCAAAACGTATTCTAGGAAATGATGCTCTAGCTCAGATAAAAACAAAAATCATAATAGAACTTTTCAGTCCTAAAGTTAAACCATATAATAACCCTTCTAAATTAGGATTATTTAATATATATTCTAAATAATATTGCGCTGGCCCTCTATTTTCTATAAAATAAAAACCAGGATTATTCGAAATTTCATAAACATACCCGCTACTATAACCATAAAAATTTCATCAACTATCAAAAAATAATTCAAAATAAATATAATCTATAAAACTTATTATATAAGAAATAGAATATATTGGTAAGTAACCTCCTAAAAATAATAAACTAGTTAATATACACATTAATACTATACTTCCGTATTCTGCTAAAAAAAAGAATACAAAGACAACTGCAGCGTGTTCTGTCATAAATCCACTAACTAACTCTGATTCCAAAAATAAACATTGATATTTTATATTAATCTTGTATAGGTTTAAAATAATAAGTTTTATTATATACAAGACCTGAATTTAAATACTTACCTACCGTAACCTTAGAAATATTTAAGTGCTTAGCTAATTCTACATTATTCTTAAATTTAGATATTAAATCATTATCTAAATCATAAATCCCTACACCTAAAGAATATTTATTTTTCTTGTCACTCATAATAGCCTTACTTGTTTCACTATGTTTTTTCCCAAACATAGGATTTAACTCCCCAGGTTTACTAATTAAAGCAAGTGCTTCTTTAGTATGAGTTTGACCGAACATAGGATGATGACTTTTATTTTTATAAAACTCTACCATCTTTAATATTGCTTCTTCACTATGTTTATAACCTAAAGAGCTAGTTGCAATAACCTTAAAATTATAAAGAGTATTAAAATTAAATTTAGAAATATAACTGGTCTCTAAGTTCGTCAAAGCTTTAGAACTAACAATCTTACTTTCGTACGTAAAATATTCATAAATACCAAATTCAAACTTATCTAAACCATATTTAAGAAATGCATTTTGCAAAGCGATATTCGACTTTTTATTTTTTAAATGCTCATTAAGTCTTAAATAAAAATCTTTAGCACTTCCAATGTATTGATTACCATTTTCCATGTTTATAAAAGAATAAATACCTCCTTTATCTTTTAGTAATTTTCTATAAGATTCGATAAAATTTGGATTATTTAAATTATTAAGAGTTAAAACAGGAACCGGTAAATCAGATAAATTTGAATCTTAACTTGAAGTAGAATAGTATATAGAACTAAAGATTGAACGAACTTTTGATTTAAACATACCGTTAAAAAAATGTGAATAAACTAAGCAACTTCTATCTAAAGTAGTAACAGATTTCATATTTAAATTAGAATAAGTTGTTTAAATTCTTAAGCTTACGCTCAAGTTTGGACTATACCTTATTTAATATATATTATTATATTAAATGATCACGTCTAGTCTCTGAAGGTTCTTTTTGTTAAGTAATCAATAAAAAAGCTTCCCTGCTGATTTTCCTATATAACTACCTACCCATAATAGGACTTTTCAGCAATTTGTGATCTTTTATGAGGCCAAATCGTATTAGTTAATAGCCTCAGCTAAATCAAAAGGAGCACGATTAGTTTCCGCAATCGATCCTATGAAAAAAATAAGAAAAATAGGTAATAAAGGTAATATGAATCAAACAGCTCTTTGACTTTCTGTAACAACAGTAAGATTTAAGCTACCTGTTAACATAATAACTATTAATATAGCAGAACTTAATACTAATTCGTAACTAATTAATTGAGCTGTACTTCTTAATGACCCTAAGAATGCATATTTACTATTAGCACTTCACCCAGCCAATAGTATTCCATATGTAGCTAAAGATGAAACAGCTAACATATAAAATATACCTAGATTCATGTCATTAATTGATAAACCTGGACCATACATGAAAAAAATTTGTCAAAATATAAATTTACTTACTTCTCCCCCTATTCATTCCCCTTTGAATATCTTTTATTTTTATAGAACTTTCTTCTAACTTATATTCTCTTTTCTTTACTATTTCAGAAACTAAGCATCAATCCTTGAAATCTAAAGATTTCACACCTAATATTGGATTATTAATAAAGAAAGGTATAATTATATCATTAATATCGGTAAATTTCGTGATTTTTAAATCCATTACAAATTCTTTTTTTCTTAAATAACAATATCCACAATTAAAATATTCTTTAATTGCAGTTAATAATACCTCATCTCTTTGATGTTGAGTAATTTTGAATAATAGAGATTTAAAAATACCTTTGTCTAAGGAAACCGAGAAATTACCTTCCGCGGAAGTAAATCCCGCTATTCATTGTGGATGTGGAATTACACCGGTTTCTTTTAAAGGACGGGGAACTGGAATAGTTTCAGGGAACATTAATTGTAATTCTTTAGATAAACCGTAATTTAAGGTAGCTCTTATGTTTATAATCTTTTGTAAACCTTCTAAAGTAAGATGTTCTTTCAATTGCATAATAGATACAATTTGTTTAAATAATAAATAATCTCCTATCTTTTGAGAAATTAAAGGATATTTATCAAAAAATTTCACTAATTCTACTAGCTCATGAAATTTTCTGACTCTAAAAGCACCAAAAGATTGGTTACTACTTACAGTACCTATTCCTCCTAAACTATGTTGAATTCTAAATAAAACAGGTAAATCTCTAACATGTAATTTAATTTGAAAACATAATTGAACTTCTCAACCTAATTTATAAGAGGAACTTTTTAATACACTGCAAGTAAAACAACCTTCACCATCGCTAAACCCTGTGATAAATCAGGAATCAATATGTAAATCGTCAATATTATGTTTATTATTACTTAATGAAGAATAATAACGACGAGTATTCACATTTAAAGAATTAAAACCATTTAACGGTGAATCGTAGTAATTTTTATTATACATATTTTTAACCATAACTTATTTCTAAGCTAATTAGAATACATCTTAAATATATTACTCAACCAAACAAGTCTTGTAAATATCTATAGCCGTTTACTCGTTGCTCTTTTACAGTTGCATAATAAGATATTACGCCTGCCTGATCCCCAAAGGGGATATGCATGGACTGATTTAGATCCGCGATTGCCCATTACTCTTTAGAGTATCTTATTTATTGTTACCATACAAGAGTAATTAATTCTTCCACTGTAATACTTTCGTATAAAGTTTGGTAAAATAAGCTTTAGGGGTTCCCCGGAATTTGACTATATTACCCTATAATCCTAAGGTATAACTGCATAACCTAAAAGTGCGAAAATTAATGTAATTACCGGTCCTAAAAAGAACAATATCATATTAGCTTGTGTAGGTGCAACATATTCTTTTAAAAGAAGTTTTAAGGCATCAGCAAATGCTTGAAGTAGTCCATAGTAACCTACAACGTTCGGACCTAATCTTCTTTGCATACTGGCCATAGTTTTTCTTTCTGCCACTGTCACATAAGCTACCGCAAGTAAAGCAGGCACTAGCACTAAAACAACCTCGATAAGCGATACTATTGTTGGAATCATAAACATTTTTTATTGTTGTATAAAAATATTATTTTATAAACACATGATAGCATATACTAATTTGTATACCTTCAGAGAGATAAAATAATCAGTCAACCATAACTTTAAGGCGTAAACGCTCTTTCTACATTATGGATTATTTTTTGGAACAATTTTTATTCTTACACTGGCCATTATACACAAAATGGCCTATATAATTCGCAATTTTATAAATTTCACGCTACTAAAATGAGAGATATTTAATTCGTATTCTGCTAAAACAAAGAATACAAAAAGAACTACAGCGTATTATGTAAAATAAATAACTCGGTTTCACCACCCAGTATCAAATGGGTGCTGGCATACTATACTACGTCAGAAGCATAGCAGCCAAAGTAAGATTTATTATTCTACCTATCATTTTTTATAGCTTCTTCTAGTATTTTTCTAAATGTAACCAGGATAAAATAATTAGTTTTAGGAAGAATAACCTTTAAATTAACAGGAAAAAAATATTTATAGTTTAAATCTAATAATACCCTTAAAACCTTTTGACAAACATCTTGTAAACTAGAGCTAAAATACATATCCTTATTTAATATGTCTATAGTAATTTTTAATTCATCAATAACTGCCTGTTCATCTTGAATAAATCCTCTCTTAGATGCTAGATATATTCTCTGTTTTAACCTTTGATGTATTAATAATATTAAGCGATCTCTTATAGTTTTAAAAAGTTGAGAAATTATTCAAGATTCATCACTTTCAGGGTAATAATAAGAGTATGTGTCAAATTGCTTACGGAAAAAATCGGTAAAATTATCTTTACCCCAAAATGCAGATTGTTTTCTTAATAAACCTTGAACCTCATATACACCTTCAAAAAGTTGATCTACTTGATTAATTTGAGTAATATCAATTTGCTTTTTTAAGTTAGAGGTTATTAGACTAACTTGTTCTAATAATCAATTTTTGTTTTTTTCAGACAAGTTTGAATTTTTAATTGAATTACCAATTTTCATTTTTGTAGTATTAATACTTGCTTTTAAATCGTGAATTCTTTTATTCAAAGCTTTATCATTCGAAAAACTACGTCTAGCTCTATCATAACCCCATGTATTTGTAAGTAATTGATCAATCTTAACATTTAAATCATATAAATCGTTATAAGAGTTTTTTTTCTGTTTGATTGCCATATGATATTCATTATATAAAAGGTTAAATTTAGAAGTTAATTCTTGTTTTTCATTAGAAGTTAAATGAGATAATCTTTTTAGACTTCTAGCCAAGCTACGCTTCTTACTAAATAATTTGTCTAAGGTATAAGAATATAAACTTTGACCTGTTTTTAGATTTATTTTACTTTTTACACGATTCTTGGTATTAACCCCCTCATCTGTGACTGATTTATCAAAATTTTGAACTAGATTAGAAGATAACGAAATTAAATTTTGTAATGATAAATGTGGCATAGAATTATTAGAATATTCACCCATATTTTTATTACTAACAGTATAATTCATTGAATTATTAACTGCAGAATTCATATTTAAGTTGTAGTCTTTTAAAAATTTCTCAAAGAATTTAGGATCGAATATCTTTTCTTTATGTTTAATACTATTTAAAAAAATTGTAAACTCATTTATACATAAATTTTTATCTCATATATCTATAAATTCTTCACTTTTATGTGAAGAAAGAGAACTAGTATATGAAGAAAGAGAACTAGTATCCTCATTATCAGATTGCGCTTGAACAAATTCTAGAACTTCCTGAGCAGAATTCTCTAAATTGCCAGGACGATCTTCCGATTGAAGCCCCCCTTCTATTCCAGGACTAGGATAATCTACGCCGTATATTTCTTCTTGTAATTCATCGGAGGGTTCAGAAACTACGGATTCATTTTCTACTAAAACTGTTGGTTCATTATTAATATTAGTACTAATATTGTTCTCTTGACTGGTTAGACCTAGAGCATTTGACCCATTATTTTCGAAATTTGATTCTAGAACAAAATCATTAAAGTCAAATGGATCTATTATAGGCATACCCTCGATTAAAGTTCCTGTATAGTATAAAGCTGGATCTATCCATTCTTCCCATTCTTGCCATTCTTCCCTTTCTTCCAAGGCACCTGACATAGTATAATCGTATATTTCATTATTTGAACCACTTGGATCATTATCGGCCTGTATACCGTTATCGGCGGGTGAATTATTATAGGCTGGTGAATCATTAACGAATGGTGAAGGATTAACGGATAATGAGTCACTAGAAGAATAACCGCCTCCACGTATACCCATAGGAATATAAGGGTTTTTCGCAACTCCTATTTTTGGGTGAGAAATAGAATAATCCGTGTAGAATCTTTTTTTACAAAAGATATCTGCGACTCTCTCAAGTACTCAATTAGGATTTATTAAAACAATGCCTCCAAGTTTTTCTTCAATAATGTTAATATTAGATAAATTAGGTTTACCTAATAGAATTAATTCCGTGAAACCTTTAGAAACCGTTGAATTACTTTGCATTGTAGATCAAAAGAAAGATTTATTATTACCTGTAGAACAGTTTACTTTTCATAATACCAATTCACTAAGAGTTAAACATCTTGTATTAGTTAAACCATCTGCTATACGTGAACTAGTAATTCATAATTTCCCACTTTTAAATTCTCTATCTAAAGTAACATAATAATCTATTCCATCCGATACTACTATTTTATGGTGCATAGGTACAACTTCTATTAAACCTTGTACTCTAGGAGGATAAAAGAAATTTATTTCAGCCGACGTAAACATTGGTGCAATAAGTTTTCATACATCTAATTTAGTTAAAGAAGGCTTATTCGTAATAGATACTTCTTTAAGCAACCCCTTTTCCTTTAGAAATTTATCCATAAAAGTGTTAAAACGAATATCATCTATCTGAAGATTAGATGGTAAAAATAAATTGAAATATTTATCGCTATCTATACCTAAGAAAACCGATAAAGTTTGGTTAACCATTTTTTTTAAATAAGCTATTATACTTGTATTTAAAGCTTTTTCTAATTGTTTGTTATTTTCAATTAAAATAGCTTTATATTCAGCAACAGCTTCTCTATATAAATTTTCAGAGCCCTTATTAGATACAATTGAAGACATTTGCTTATCCTCATTTACTAAAGATTTGACTAAAATAGTATAGACATCTTTCAATATTATTTCTAATAAAAAGATTGAAAAAATAGATATTATATTTGCTAAACTAAGAGTAATTAAAATATTATAAAAACCTTTAATATTATGGATTATAATAAAAATTAAACTAATAAACATTATAAAGTATAATCTATAATCTTTAAAATTAGACATTATTTTAAAAACCTCCATCAATGAAGGTTCAAATATAATTAAATAAAAAAAAAATCCAACACATATATAAGGTAATATATTTATTACTGTTTGAATATATAAATATAATAGGTTAAACATTTCTTCACTATTCTTAACAAAAAATCCTATACATATAACAATTATACTAATTAATATTGACGATAATACTTGGATATCTAAGTTAATTAAAATTTGAATAAAGGAACCATCTAATATTGAACCCATAAAAATAAAAAACACTGTTAACAATATAATATAAAGTCATACAAAGATATGACTTTTATCTAAATGAAAAAAATAATAATTTTTTATTGTAAAAAATTCTTTATTTTTTTTATAAAAAGTTTTTAATAGCTTGTATTTTCTATTTTCTATAAAACTCCTTTTATCAACAACAATAAATTTTTGCTGTAGCTGCGACATCATTAATGTTAATATAATAAGTATTATTGTAATAAATAATATAATGAAAAAACAATAATAAAAATTATTCAGTAATTCACTATATAACATAAAACAAAAATCGCAAAACTTATCTAACATACATACAATATTCCCATTTAAACAGTAAGGGGTCAAAAAAATAAAAATAAAAAGAATAATACAAAATAATTTATCCATCATTCACTTAAATTTCGGACTATAATAAAATTTATCGGTTATCGTAGAACCGAATAGCAATTTAAATTCTGCACATGGTCTTACTTTATTAATAAAAAAAAGTATTGATTGAGACATATTATTAAATTATAAATTATTGATTAATTACTTACATATAGAGTAATAGCGTCAAGTATTTGACGAAAAGATTGAAAAAATTTACCCTCCTCAATACTATATTATTATATTTAAGGAATTCTTCCTACGAAGACAGGAGTATTATCCACGTTAAGGAAGAATAAATACCCCGCGAAGTAAGAAGTCTTCATAAGGATAATAATATATAATAAGAAGGAGTAAATATAATTTTAAGATTGTTTATTTTTTAAAAAGGTTTCTATTATTATAGTTTTTAGCTATAAGACTAATATATAATATACTTTCTAATAAATTTAGAGATTTTTAGATTATTATAAAAAACCCTAACTAAGTAAAGAGGGAGAAGGAAAGTGGGAGGGGATAGTTAATTTTCTTAAAGTTATCCCCCCCCCCCCCCCTCTCCAAATTTTATTTATTCGAATTTAAAGTAAAAGAAGTAAGTAAAAATAATAATAAAATTAAACTAGCACTAATTTCAGATAAATAAAGAATAAATATAAAAGATATAAGGCCAACTAAAATGTATAAAGCGTAACTTGTAACTACACCAGTACTTAATTTAGTTAAGCTCTTACTAAAATTAATTAATGCTTTCTCTAGTCCAAAAGGTCCTATTAATTCTATACTACCTTTATCTAAAACTTTCGTAGTTTGACCACCAAGCTTTAGTACTAAATTAGTAATATAGTTGTTGTAGAACATTTCGACAAGGAATCTTTGATTAAAGAAACCAAAAATATTACGACCTAATCTAGATAATTTAAAATTAATGACAATTCCAGGTAAAAATTCTGAAAGAACTATAGCTAAAATACTAAATGAAACAGTAAATATAAAAGGTAATATTTTAAATAATGTAGGAACTGCAAATTCAGTATCTATCATTATTTCATGAGTAGGATTAATAAATATACTATTATCTACAAAAAAAGCTTGAACCTAAACCTATAAATATGTCTTTAGTTACAAACCCAAAAAATATTGAAAATATTGCTAATATTATTAAAGGTAAACTGATAAACATATCGCTTTCATGTGCATGTTTATAAGATGTTTTAGGGGGTAAAAATTCCTTTTCCTATGCGAAACATAGACGGATTAGAAGCATTCGAAAGAAAAGGCTAAATAGTTAACTAAATAATTTTCACAGAATAAATTTATCAAAAACAGATAAAAAAACAATCAAAAAGAGGGAAAAGCTTTTAAATTTAGACTTACTATTAAAATAACAGAATAAATTAACCTTGAGCTATTTAGTATTACTATATATTTTTAGGATGATAAAACAACAAGCTATCTATTTAACTAGTATCACTTATTTTTTTTTTTCATCAGACGACTTATCTTCCTCATCTCTTTCAAATCATCTAAGATTATTTTTAGCTCTACGAGCTCGATCTTTACTTATTTTATTTTGTCTTTGTTCCTCAGTCCGATTTCTTCTATATATAGCATTACTAGCTCGAGTTTTAGCTAATCTCTTCTGTTTTTCTTCTACTGTTTCATTTACTTCACGATTAGCTTTAATTTTAGCTCTATATTTAGCACAATATATTCGATTTTTAGCTTTCTGTTTTTGTTCTGCTGTTTCACTTGAGTTTTTATTAGTTCTCTTCGATGATTCTTTTTCTTTTCCTTCTTCATAAGATAAATCTTGATCAGTGTCATTTTTATCTTTATAATGAACTTTACCTGGTGAAAATCCACCCGGTTTTCTTGGAGGTTTCCCACCACCGCCACTCGGTTGGCCGAACCCTCCAGGTTGACCAGTACCAAAACCAGATGGTCCCGGATTACTAGTTAACATTTTAATTATATACTCTGAAATGTAGTTAATAAAAATTTCAATTATTTTATCAAATAAAAGAAATAATAAGAATAAGAAAATACACACTAATATTACTAAAGCTAAAAACAAAGCTAAATTTATAATGAAATCTAACGAAGGAAAAACCTTTTTTACTTGTTTACTACAACTTATATAACATATACTTAGATCTAAAATTATTATAAAAATAGTATAAGTTAATATAACTAACCCTAAATAATCTTGTATAGAATAAGTCATATTTAATAATTCAACAATATTTATATTTACTAATTTATCCGCAGGCAGGCAAGCTAGGTCTGTACAAAAGGGTAGAAAACTATAACAAAAAAATAATAAGCTAAATATTTCTAATTTACTTTTAGGCACTAAAATCTCATGTAAATCGAAAAGTAAGTTATTTATGGCAGTTAACAAACCATCATGTATGAAATTAAAATAAAAATTCAAAATTATTCGTGAAAAAAATTTTTCTAGTTTATTATATAATTTTTCTTTGATTAAACTAGAAATATATAAAATAAAATCAGTCAACAATACTGATATGAATGGTAGCGTGTTATACATATTTATATTAAATATGGGAATTAATTACTTACATATAGAGTAATAGCGTCAAGTATTTGACGAAAAGATTGAAAAGTTTTACCACAAAGTATCAAGTCTACATACAATAATATGTAATAAGAATGAATAAATATGCCTATCGGTAAATATTAAATATTATTTATATTATAAATCGTTTGTATTATTATAGTTATTTAATTAATGAAGAAAGTTATTTATAATAACTTTCTAATAAATTTATACATTTCTAGAATATTCTAAAAAACCCTAACTAAGTAAAGAAGGAGTAAGTAAAATTTCCTAGCGAACCCGAAGCCAGCCTATGGCAAACTGGCTTGCCTAGCTTGGCTCCTACGCCCAGAAATATTCTATAGACTAGATTAGCATATCTAATAAATCCTTACTACCCTTCAGCAATATGTCTCAAGGCCACTTATTTGACAAGGTGCAGAGAAATATAAGGGATACATTTAATAACGTAAATGTATTATTTATTAATAATATTCATTCTATATGTTTAACTAATATATAGGTGGCTATCCGAAGTAGTATTAAAAAAGCTGTAAATGAAACTAACAAATTTCATACGCAAGGTGCTTTACAAAGCCTGCCGAAGGATGCCTTAAAACAAATCAAAAACTGTTATAAATTTAGACTTGATCTTCTCATTTCAGACTCGAACTAAAATCAGGATATTAGAAGTATCCGGCTCTACCATTGAGCTAATGAGAATGATGGGAGGGCTCTTAGAAATAAAACCTTTATAGCCCCTAATTAAGCTTAGCTTTCGCGAGTTATTCATAAAATTTACAATTAGTCTAGGTGGGTTACTATTCTGCTCTTGTCTTAATGTTGAGACTTTTCCTTTCAGAAAATCCGTTACTTCCCACAAGATGTTGTCCTTACGGGAACGAAGCCGCGCCGGTAGCTGCTCGTGCTATTTTAGGTTTAGCTATCTTTATGAGTGTTATTTTATAGACCTCGTATATATTTATCTCTTTTCGTATTCCCCGTCGAAGTACCGAAGGGGTATCGGGATTACGCTTACAAATTACCATCTTTACACCTCTAAATAATCGCGAACAAAGCTATATCTATTCTTAGAAGGAATATATACTTTATTTCTGTATAAGATAATACAAGTTGCATCCCTCTTTTCTCATTTCAGACTCGAACTAAAATCAGGATATTAGGAATAACCAGCTCTACCATTGAGCTAATGAGAACTTAGGGCGGGGTATCAAGAGTACTTCTAGCTGACGAAGTATGCCAGTCAGTTTGGCAATCAGTAGCCGAAATTCTTTCTGGCCGCCTTGTTATAATGTTACAACAAGGAAACTAAACTCTATTTTACTTTTATATTGAATTTTTCTATTTTATCTTGGCGCGATTCGAACGCACATTGTAGAACACCAAAAATTCTAGACTTACCCATTAGTCCACAAGATATTTAGGGTAAATACTCCTGTTGACGAAGTATGCTTGGTTTCTCCTGGCCTGCTCGACGAAGGCTACTTCGTCGAGCAGGCCAGGCAGCCACGTACATAATTAAATAAAGACGTTATAATTATAACCAGATCCCGCCTTTGGCCGAAGTTCGGGATACAAATAACAAACTAAATAAGAGAACAGGTGGCTCCTCCAGAAACCTACACGATCTTACGGTTAGATAATTAAAAGTTAGCCCTTAATAAGGAATAACGGTAAAAAAAAGGTCTCCATCTAAATCATAACCTTAAGAATAATAAAAATAAACTTTCTATCCTAAAAACTAAATTAGTATAACCTAGGAGAAACCCCCGCCCCTCTGAAAGAAGCATACTCCGAAGGTACCGAACTTACCTGCTTATTAACCCCCCCCCCCCTTTTTAGTATAAAAAAAAAAAAGAGGCGGGAAGAAAGTTTTCCTTCTGACCCGCTAGGTGAAGTGGCCATACTTCTGATGCAAAGGATCAGGCTGCGTCCGAAAACGCCAGCCCCCACTAACCTGCCTTACTTTGTCAGGAGGAGTACTTCTACGAAGTCAGGCAAGCCAGCACTACAAAGTCAGCCGGGATCAGGAACCCAACTTAACTACTTCATAGCTAGGACTCGCAAGACACACAAAAAATAAAATATATAGGGAGAACAGGACTTGAACCTGCAAGATCTCGCGATCAGATAAGCCTAAATTACCTAAGTTTACCAATTTCTTCATCTCCCTTATAAGAAGGGGTTTACAACCCCCTTTAATCCTGGCCTACGTGGCTAACCTGTCTTAGTATTGCCTTCGTTCCTTCGGAGGCAAAGCCTAACCCCTCCGGGGTCAGAAGTCAGCCCACTTCTCCTACTTACCGACTTCTCCTACGGCGGCTTCTGAGGCTTCGCCTTAGCCGTCAGAGAAGTCAGTATGACAGACAGAGAAGTAGCTAGAGGATAAATTGCTCGAGATAAGACTTGAACTTACAACCAAAGCAGCTTCAATGCTCTGCTCTACCAATTGAGCTTCTCGAGCTAAATACACCCTAATATTATTCTAGTGTTACGTTTCCACTAAGAACAACTGTATCATCCTTCTTAGATAGGATGAGACCCTTTATGCTCCGCCTATCGCATAAAGATATGTGTATCCTCCGTGTGTAACCTTCCTCCACTACCACACTATGCCTTCAGGTTGCGATCCTAAAGACTACCCCTAATTAAATATTACTTATATAGTGTCTATAAATGAATAAGAATTTTACCAAAAATACCACTTACTAACAAATAAAGGATGGAGACACCAGGAATCGAACCTGGGATACTAATATGCAAAATTAGAGTTTTACCAAACTAGACTATATCCCCTAACCACACCCGTCCTATAAATTTAGCCTGACGAATTATGAGTAGCTAAAAAGCTTGCTGGCGCCAGCTAGTATGCTATATTTTTTAAGGGGTTTCTCCGTAAAAGAAAGCCGTCGGAGAAACTTCTTAAAAAGTTTCGCCTTAAATAAAGAAGAAGGTATACCTCTAGCTCCAAGATAAGAGTCCTACTTGTTTATTTCTTATAAATTAAGAACCAGCTGTTAATCCTAAAAAAAATAGGCGGGCGTGCCCCGTAAAAAACTAGCCTTCTTAGCGAAACCAGCTTAAAAATAAAATTACTATAATAATAATTATATCTGAGAGGTGACTTGAACACCTACGATATTAAATCAGAGCATTTTAAGTGCCCACTGTCTACCAATTCCAGCACTCAGATTAAAAATTGAGGGATGCCCTCAAAATTATTAAACCTAATATGTTTAATAATAAAGTTATTTATTTAAATATAGTATGCAAATAACTTTTAATTACTTTCTTATATATTTATACTTATATGAAGGCTCCGCAGGAAAGCTCATATTGTCAACTAACAAAATATTAAGAGCGAGCTTGCTGAGTCCCGAACGAAGTTCGGGACTTAGCAAACTAGGAATTGTATAAGGAACTTACAACAAAGTCCCCCTCTTATGCGGGTAAAGGATTCGCACCTTTAATTTTTGGGCATGAGCCAAATATGTTAACTGTTACATCAACCCGCACTATAAGGCTAAAGTGAGTTGAACACTTATAAAAACTGTTATGAGCAGTACACTTTACCAATTAAGTTATAGCCTCTTTAGGGAGATAATCGAGTTTGCCCTACCAGACGCACCTAATCATAGAGATAACAAAGTCGACCCGCCTAACTCGAAAAATACGAAATGTCACTCAAAGTACCGTAGGAACTATCTCCCTTGTAGACTAGGCGGGATTCGAACCCGCGATCCCAGCATTGAAAGAGCTGTGTCATACCACTTGACTACTAATCCAGTCCTTCGGCTGAAAAAGCTTTCGGTCGGAATTGAACCAACTAACACCCTGTATCCCAAAACTTCGTCACCGAAAGCAAGAAAAAAAATATTTTTTTTCGTGCTAGCACTTATCCTAATACCTAAAAAGTATAAAGCCGGGATATAACGGTTTAGTTGCCAAAAAGTCGTCCAACCCTCTATAGTTGATAATAGTTAGAAGCTTCTAACCTCATTTATCCGTGCTTGCCAGTCTGACTGGTATACTTCGTCAGCTAGAAGTACTCCTAATCCCGAACTTCTATATCCCGAACTTCGGCCAAAGGCGGGATCAGGCTAATAAAAAAATATACCTTTTTTTTATATAGCTCGTATACGGGGATATGGCCAGGGCGGAGAAGAAGTTGCCGTAGCCCAGTGGGGGTATTGCACCCCCTTCTATTGATTACAAAACAATTGCATTACTATTTATGCTAACCAGGCGTATGAAAATGTAATATATATAAACTAAACAAGTATTTTATAAAATTAGTACTTCATTCCTCAAAATCTCTTGATTCTTACAAAAAAAGCCTATATAGTATTCGTAATGTTATATTACGTATATTTAAGAAATATCTTAAGGTAAGCTTCGTGCCTATATGCTTTCAGCACTTATCTTGGACTAACTTAGCTTTCCTGCCGTGCCTATACTATTTATCTACCTAAGTGAAAGTAACATCCCTGTATAAAGAGGTTTAAAACCTATACATAAATTAATATTGGGCGTATAAACAACAGGTAAACCAGAGGTTAATAAAGTGTACCCTGGTATTACCCAGAATAACTTAATTCCCCACGTTCCTTTCGTACTAGGTTATTCCTTATTTTATTCTAATTCCCTCTAGAAGATAGAAACCATACTGTCTCACGACGTATTTAACCCAGCTCATGTAACTTTTTAATCGACGAACAGTCGTACCCTACATAGTTCCTGCATCCATGAGGATAAGTTAAGCCGACATCGAGGTGCCAAACCGCGCACTCATTTTGTACACTCTTGCGCAAATTAGCCTGTTCAAATTGTTATCATTAGATTCGGTGGCTTCTAAAGAAGCCACCGAATATTTCCATTTTTTACAAAATGGTTCAGACTATGTATTCACTTTTTTATTATATATAACACGCCTACATTTAAACTACCTACCAACCTACTGTGTAATATCTGGGCGAAGCGCGATAAAAAAAATATATTTTTTTATACTCCGGTAGCTCCTCCGGAGCGCCCGGAGGGCTATTGACTAAAAAAAAAATAAGAATAAGTGTGCTAGCTCTGCTGACTGGCCATATCCCGCCTTCGGCCGAAGTTCGGGATCAGGAGTACTTCCTCGTCAGTATGCCTAAAAATTCTACTTTACTGCTAAAGTAGAATAAGATTTTCCGCTCATTCATCCTTTCACAGCAAATGCCCCTATTCTACGTTTAGATGCAAAAATAGAATAACCAACATTAGGATTAAGGTGACCACGGTTTTTTCTTACTGACAATCCTTTAAAAGAAGAGTCAATATTTTTCAACCCACCTTTTCACCGTAGTTTATAAACACTACGATCGGCTCTATAACGTTTCGTTAACCTTCCTTTTACTTCCATTCTAATTCCTGCCATGTTTTTATATTTAATAGAATTAAATACCATATCATACAACCCGGCTTCGCCACGCAAGCTCCCCGGCCGATCAATAGATCCCTTTAATATATCTTTAGAACCAGTTAAAGCTCGTTCTGGTAATAATTTATCATTAACACTAATATATATTTTATTTAATAGTTTATCTAAATTAAGACGCGAGCTCTTAGTACTTAAAATATTTCTTATATTAAGAGTTTTATATTTATTTTCTACTAACTTAAGACTTACATTGTTATCCAATCTAGCTGTTTCCTGGATTCTGTTCAAGTAAGGTAAGTTAGCTTTATTTAACATAATGTTCATTATTCTTACAACTTTAGCATTTCTTTTCTTAATTTTTAATGTAGATATTTCTGTAAATAAATCTGTATTAAAAACTATATTTTTTAAATTAACAATATTAAATTCTATTTCTTTATTATAAACCTTTCTTATAATATTACTTAATCCAGATAATAATTTATCTTCAAATTTATACTTATTAAGATTTAATCTAAATTTATATTTTCTAATTAAAGAAAGTTCTTTCTTAAAAATCAATTTTATTCATTTATTTGCTTGTTCTTTTGCCTTGCTTTTACTTATTTTTAAAGTAGAATAATAAGCATAAAAATCTTGAAGTAGATTTCTATTTTTTAATATCGCAAAAATCATATTAAATTTAAAAAAAATATTTTCTATCTTTAATAAACAGTTTTTTCGTTGAACAAATTTAATTATCTTTTTAGTTAATTTAGTTAAAATTTTGATTTTTCTTAATAAAGCAAACTTTTCTCTATTAAAAGCATATAAAGTTATAATAGCTTTAGAGTTAGTATGTTTAATTTCGGGTCTAGCTAAAAAAATTTTATTAAAAGATAAACGTCTTCTTTTAGGACGAATATAATCATATTTAAGAAATTGATGATTAAAAAACATATTAAAATAGCTTTTGATTATTTTATAAATATTTATATCATATACAGGAAAATTCTTGATTAAATTGCTATTATAATGGTAAACACTATTTCTTCATTCTTTAGATCATGCAGGAAAGTATTGCATCTTTCCTACATCACCCATTATTCTATTAAATGGTCTCAATTTAGAATTATTCTTTACATTTGTTTTTAAAATTGTAGTCCCTTCTCTTCAGCCTGATACCGATCCCGAACGAAGTTCGGGATACGAAGGCGAATCTTTGAGTGATAGGGGACCAAGGTAGCGAGCATTTTCTAATATATTTTGATTTTTTTTCATTGTTTTCATTATAGTAATATTTTAGGGCCTTTGGCCTCTTATTTCATTTTTCTTTTGTTTTTGAACATATATAATAAAAAAGTGTTGGGTTTCAAAATAGGATTATTGTTAGCATTACTCACCTATTAGTCGTTGAACGTTTTTATCTTTAAATTGGCTCCGAAGGCAGCAGAGCTATATAAAAAAAAGGTATATTTTTTTTATTAGCCGCTATAGCCCCAAAGGGGTCAAGTCGCTAAGATAAATTTCGCTTCAAATTTACTTATACTGTATCCTGACAAAGTCAGGATAGAGGGGATTAGGCGTATAAAAAAAATGTTTTTTTTTATCTGCCTCCGTATACTGACTTCGTAGTCAGAAGTTCCGGATCCAGCTAATCCTTTAATATAAGTAATCTTTGAAATTAACCCAATATTATTCTTAATCGTTTTCTTGCTAGTCTTTATCTCTTATCTATTATTCCTATTCCTCCTACTGGATCCCGAACTAAATTCGGGATCCTGTAGGAGAAGTAGAGCAGCTGAGGATAGCTATTAAATCAGCCTGCCGACTTCGTACGAAGGCAAGAAATAAAAAATATATTTTTTATTTTTTCCCCCCTCAGGCCCAAGACCAAGGTCCTCTGGGCCTTGGGTCGAAGAGTGAATGCTTCCTATAAAGTCGAGCTTCCTGAGTCCCGAACTTCGTTCGGGACTTAGCAAGATAGAAGTAGACGAGAACAAGAAAAAAAATTAAAGGACAAACATCCCTAGCGTAGCTTTTCCAATAATCCAAGACCTTTCCTTAATGTGTCTTGTGATCCTATGCCCCGCTTACGCGACTGTAAGATTTGTTGTGAATCAAACAGTAAAGCAAGATTAAGCCGTTAAACTTGATAATTAGTTTACATTATTATTAAAAACACTGTAAAGTAGAAACTAATAACTAGAAAAAGTGTTATATTGCATAACACTTTTTTGACTAAAGCTAATTTCTCCATAGCTAAAATCTTACCCTTTTAATAATATGTACGCCCTTATACGTCTCGTACTAGCAAAGGATTAAATATAACGAAGTTATATTTAACTACAAACAAAATTTATCTTTTTATTTAGATATACAAAAATTAATTGCAGCAAGCGATCGAAAAATTCTCGAACACATTGCGACAAACATCATAATCCTTAGACACTCCCATCTACTCTTTATGGGGTCTGTGCCCCGCATAAACTGTCTCCTAGCAAATGTTCTCCCTTTTCATAGAGTGGGATGTTTATAATACATAAAGTATTATTCCATAATAATATAATAAACAAATAAAGGTATTTCACTTTTATCTAATCAATTACCTTATTTACTAAAATTTGCTGTTATTATACTCAATAATTAGTAACAGTAAAGCTGCATAGGGTCTTCTCGTCCAACTAGAGGTAAACTGTATCTGCACAGTTATTCCAATTTCACAGAGTCAATCATAGAGACAGCTGTTGTATCGTTACACCATTCATGCAAAGACCGCATTTAACGGCCAAGGTATTCCGCTACCTTAGGACCCTCACTTATAAGGCCGCCATTAACCGGGGTTTCCTTCTACACCAAACCTATGACAATTTAGTTATTTCCGTTAACCAGCCGGCACCGGGCAGGTATCACACTCAATACTTAGATTTATCATCTTTTTGCAAAGTGCTGTGTTTTAATTAAACAGTCGTACAACATCCTTTTATGCTTCTTCCTTTTTACTTGTATTAACCAAGACTAATGAGCCTACCTTTTCCCGAAGTTTTGGTATCAATTTGCCGAGTTCCTTTATGATTGTTATCTCTTACGCCTTCGTATTCTCTACTAGCTTACTTGTGCGGCAGTCTTTAGGTACGGTTTATTATCTTACCCCTTCCTCATCTTTTTAGTTTATTGTTGAGATAAGATTAGACTACATATTTTCCAGTACATTTTGCACTTACTTTCAGCGGACCTCCTCACCTCACGGTCAGGAGCGGCACTGAAACTAAAATGTTAACCATATAGCCAGTCTATTTTCTCATCGTTTTAACCTTCAGGTTATAAACTTAGAGGCCGCTTTACCTCAGCCATAAGCTTTAGGCGAGTTCCGAATACTCCTCGTACCGGATCTTTTTCGTTACTCATGTCACCATTATCACTTGAGTTTTTTTTATTTGAATTTAAAAAATATCAAATCTAATATAACCCAACGTTCTGCTACCCCTGCAAATAACAATAATAAAAATTATGTTTAAATGAGGACAAAATTTCGGTATATTGTTTAGATCCGTTAAATTTTCGATGCTTTTAAAGATTTAACGAGCGCTCTATTACGAGGTCTTCAAATTATGGCTGCTTCTAAGCCCATCTCCTTGTCGACTCAAATAAAAACCTTCTTAATTTCACTTAACAATAATTTTGGAACCTTAATTTTTGTTCTGGGCTGTTTCCCTTTTGACATACAACCTTATCATTCTATGTCTGATCATTCAAGATCCATCTAAGCCATTCCGAGTCTACATACTCACCGATAAAATCTTCACGATCCCCCGATATGTACCATTGAATAATGTATTTTCAAAGAGTACGTAAATACTCTTGCTGAAAATTTACATCTGGTCTGAGATTAAGTTCTGTACCTGCTTTGATGTTACTTAAATTGCCTACTATTATAGGTTTCGCAGAAAACCAGCTATCCTAGTCAGAATTGTCTTTCACTATGCTTACCATAGTTCATCGGATATTTTTGCAACAATAACCCGTTCGAGCCTTTATAGCCCTGACTATAGTAAGATCACTAGGCTTCGGGTCTAACTTTAGACACTTATCATTTTCTGTTACATTATGATCGTTTTAACTACGCAATACTAATTAGCTCGCATCTAATGTTAACTTGGTGACCCATTATGCAAAAGGTACGCTCTTGTTTTCAAATACAACTCGAGCTGCTTATAAAACTACTATTTCAATAATTCCCTTACGGTACTAATTCTCTGATGCTCATGTGTTATATTTAGCCTTTGAGGAAGGTTCCCCACCATCCAATTAACCGAAACGTCAACCTTGCGGAACGCCCAACCAATTGAATCTATTCAAACAGTTTTTCTACCATTTTACTTATTTTATAGGCTATTTTATTTTCGTTCACACTATTCATAAAATCTCTTTTGATTTCTTTTCCTGAAGCTACTAAGATATTTCAATTCGCTTCGTTTATCAAGTAATTTATCTTAGAGTTTATATGTTTCCATAAGATAACAAATTTCTCTTTAACACATGGCTTTATATCTCCATAATAGTCTCTTTTTATACTATTTTATAGCGAATATATCATTTACATTTCTTATTTATTTCTAATTACTGCCTTCAGTAAGCAGAAAGCTTATTTATCCGTAGGCCAAAAAATAAACTAGAAACTATATTTAATTCGGATTATTATGAATCGAACATAACTATTTCCCAACCCAAATGAGACGCCTAACCGCCTGGCTCTAATCCGTATAAAATTTCTATTTTGTAGCCTGCCTGCCTGGCTGCCATACTGACTGCCTGACTGCCTAGCTTCGCCTCCGGCGAAGCTAGGCTACTCTAGAAGTACAAGAGAAGTACTTCTTGCCTAGCTGCCTTCGTTTCTGGCGAAGCCAAAAGTTGCAGGAGAAATATGCTAGTGTGGAGTACTTCTGCGAAACTATGGCAGGCTAAACAGAGAATATCCGATTCGAACGGATGTGATTAAATAAATCAAATAAGACTCAAGCTTACCACCTTAGACCACTCGGTCAATTCTCTTTAATTCCTCAGCGAATCGAACGCTGATATCATTCTTATCAAAAATGCACTTTACCGTTAAGTCAAGGAATCTTTTATTTGTCCTGCCTAGCTTCTTCCTTGATCCCGCCTTTGGCCGAAGTTCGAAATATGGAGTACGGAGTACTTCTAGCTGACGAAGTATGCCAGCCAGGAAAAGTATCAGACAGAGAAATCAGGATCTGTTTGGATAAGAAATAGGTGACTCGAACACCCAACCTTCCGTGTGTAAAACGGTTGCTCTACCATTGAGCTAATTTCTTTTTGGGTAGAGGAGAGTTAACTCCCCTATCTCAATTTTTTTATAATATAATACGACCTCCGAAAGAAAAATTTTTAAAGTTGGCCTTCGTATTTTCGAAGAAAATCGGCATACTTATTAGCTTCACTACAAAAGTACAGCACTAAAATAATAACAATTACGGTGACTTCTCCTCCTTGACTCCTGCCGAAGGTTGCCAGCCAGCCAGCCAGCCAGCCAATCAGGCTGGCTGACAACGAAGTACACCCTGCTAACTACGAAGTCAGTTTGCTAGACAAAAAGAGAAGTCAGTATAGATGGCCACTTGAAACTTTTGTTATGAGTTATTCCCTTATTAAACATTTAAACATATAAAAATCCAGATCCGAACGAAGTTCGGGATATAACTGAAAACTAAGTGTTATTTGACGGTACAAATGGTTTTAATGTTATAACAATAGAACCAACCATAGCTAATAATAAAATGAAACTAGCGATTAATAATCACATATTGTAATTTGTATACATTACACTACCTATATTTGTAATATGGCCAGTTTCGGCTAAATTTCCATCTCACATATTACTAGTAACAAAAGATAAATTATTATTATATAGATTTAAATTATTAAAATAATTTGAATTGTATTTGTTTAAAGATATATCGTATAAAACATTATTCATATAATAATTATTGCTTAATATTGCCACATCATAAGGTAGCAATTTAAATAAAGGATAATTTAATGCTATTGTTATTGTGATAGCTAAAGGTATAGTATTTCTAGTATTACTTTGTAACTCACTTATTCTAATATTAATCAGCATTAAAATAAATAAAAATAGTATAGAGATAGCTCCTATATATACAACTAAATATGCTAAACCCATAAAGCCTAATCCTATTAATATTAAATAAGAAGCAATATTACCAAATAATCCTATTAAAAATAAAACTGACACAACGGGGTTTTTGCTTATAATAACAAACACACCACAGAATATTGCAAATAAAGAAATTATATTTAATATATTTGCTAGATAACCATTTGTAAACGTTTCATTAACTAAAAATAAATTGTTCATAAAAAAAAAAATAATATACCTCTTTGAGGAAATTTATATCAATTATATTTACCTAAATGTTCCTATCCAACTAACTAAGCCAAGAGTGAATCTATTATCACAGCAGCCTAACTGCCAAAATTCTTTTACTCTATTACTACCAAGACCTATTAACTGCTTACTGAAATTATCGTGGTTGAGACTTCGGCCTTCGGAGAGATGAAATCTCAAATCTTCCATATAATTCATGAAATCCTTTCTTATCAGTTTAGATTAACATTACCAAGTGAGAGCTTTTCTCCTGCGTACGTAGAACTTCGTTGCTGACCGAAGAAGCCTACCTAATAAAGTAAAGCTAAACTGAGCTAACAATACATTAGATAAAGGTTAAATTTATACGTTTCTTCCGACTTCGTACGAAGTCCGCATGAAATTATTCCTGCTATACTTCTTTTCCTAAACTACTCCTGACTGGGCTGACGACGAAGTACTTCTACATTGTCAGGCAAGTGCTGCGTACGTAGAACTTCGTAGCCAGCTGTACGAAGTCGTCAGTGTGGCCAGAAGTACAGCCCAGCAAGCCGCCTTCCAACTATGTTGACATACTTCTGAGAAAATATAACAGCCAAAAGGAGCTTGCTGGCGGAGCCCAGTAACAAAATAAAACTACTCCTTGGTTTATATATAAAAAAGGAATATACGGCTAGTCGGAATCGAACCGACACACTCTGTTTGGAAGACAGACATCCTACCATTAAATGATAGCCGTTGTTTATTATTTTATTATACCTAATCCCTTACACCTAATCCCTTACACCTAAGGGATTAGGTACTAAAGGATATCCCTAACGACTCCTACAGCTTAACTGGTTGTATTCTAGAGAGACCCCCCCCCTCATATCTTCGGCAAGACTATAAAGGGTATAAAAAAGTCATGTTATAGTAATAAAGAGCCTTTGGTTAACGAAGTAATATCAGAATAATTAATTAGAAGTACAAAGCCGGATCCTCCGGATACTAAACAATGTATAAGTAAATTAAAAAAGAGATAAACAACTACCCAGAAAAGTATCTAATAAAAAAAATATATTTGTATACCTCCTGCCTACCTAGCTAGGAAGTAAATATGGCAGGTACTTCGGCCTGACTTCTCCGAAGGTCACTTCTCCGTCCCAAGGCTGGCAGAAGTACTTCGTCGGCTACAGAAAAGGCAGGCACGAAGTTCGAGATCGGAAAAGAGGTGAATCGAACACCCAGGTGTTAATACACAATATGTAGCAAATATTTCGCCCTACCTATAGCAACTTTTCCTGTATATTTCTTATATAATACATGTTTAAGTTGTAGCAAATCCCTCTTAAAAAAGTAGGATTACATCGGGAGGGATTAGAGCTATAACCTACTAAAGATAGCTCCGTCCTTGATTATAAAACCAGGGGGTGCGTTCTCCTGATCCCGAACCAAGTTCGGGATATGGCAGGCGCCCAGTAAGTGTAAAAAAAAAATAATCTATAATCTAGACTATCTAACCTAGACCACGAATTAGATCGGATTCGAACCGACACCTACTTCCGTGACAAGGAAGTCCTCGACCAATTAAGTTACTAATTCTAAGTGTTATATTACGGCGAAGCCTGCACGCTAACAACATTAATTCCTTTCTTATTAATTTATATTTAACTCACGAGCCGGCTCGTGAAGTATAATTTTATACACATAAATTAAGCTAACAAAACATTAAATAAAAATAACACATAAAATGGAGCTTGGCTGCCTTCGTACAAAGTCGCCAGCCTAAATCGAACACCCACTTTACTAGTATTAACGCACAATTCGAAGACAACAGTCCAACTATGCCTTCGGCAGGCAGACCAAGAAAAGTAAGTATGGCTGAAGTACAGCACTAAAATATAAAAGTTCGTGGTGGGTAAGGCGAATTAATATATTTAATCAGAATAGGTTTTATAATGCAGCGTTATGAATAGGTTTTATCGGATTCGAACCGATATCTTAGTGATTAAAAGCCACATGTATTAACCATTATACTAAAAACCCTTAGCAAAATACCCGTTATTTAAGATATTAATTTATAATCCTGGCTACCTTCGCACCACGGCTTCGCACTACGAAGTAAGGCAGTCAGGAGAGATACAATAAAATATATAGGACTCGCGGCTAACCTTACAGTGAGTAGTGAGGAAAAGTAATAGTTAGCAGTTAGGCAGCCATGTTATATATATTTAATATATTATTATATTTTTACTGTAACAAAAAATGGAAGGAAATCAAGAGCACTCAGATTCGAACTGAGAACCGGAAGGTTGAAGCTTCTTATTTTACCGTTAAACTATACTCTTTTTGGTGCATAGTAGTTTATGTTCACTATGCACCATACTATATATGAAAGACCCTAAAGAAAAATTAAGACTAAGAAATAAAAAAGATTCTTTTTTATAGTGGTTGTGGCGGAACCATAGCAAGCTCGGAGTAATCGCAAACCAAAGATAATATTAATCACCTCCATCTAAATCAGTTAAAGGTGTTGGTTCAGACCCGTCGTTAACAACATCACTGGAATCTTGTTTAGATCTTTTTTCTTTGTCTGATTCTCCTAGAGCTCGTTGTCAATCTTTAAGTATTATTTTATTTCTCTCATGCATTCTATTGTGTTCTGCTTCTAAATCAAGTATATGTTGGGGTGCACTTGATTTATTAGCATTAGATTCATTTGAATTTTCTTGAGTAGAATTATCTACGTCTTTAGCCTTAGATTCATTTGAATTTTTTTGAGTAGAATTATCTACGTCTTTATCATTAGAACCCTTAACGTAAACAATACTGGAATATTTAATTAAGAACCCCAGTAATATATAGAAACATACAAAAAAAGTCATACAACATCCACGAAATGTCAGTAGAGAATACCCCCCTCAAAACCTAGGTGATGATTGTCTGTTAGATGGTAGGCAAATATTCTTCACAAAGCGACTGACAAAAAAATTGTTCCTATTATAACGTGTAAGCCATGAAATCCAGTTCCAAAGAAAAAACATGTACCGAAAGCACCGTCACTTATAGTAAAAGATGACACATTGTATTCAATACCTTGAAACCCAGTAAAGATTATTGCTAATAATACTGTAGCAACTGATCCATATAAAGCACCTTTTCTACCTCCTTGAATTAAACTGTGATGTGCGTAAGTTATAGTTGCACCACTTGATAGTAAAATTACTGTGTTTAATAAAGGTAATTCAAAAGGGTTAACTGGTTCTATTCCAATTGGTGGTCATTGAGCTCCTAATTCAACAGTTGGAGTTAAAGCTGAATGGAAGAATGCTCAAAAAATCGCTAGAAAGAACAGAGCTTCTGATACTATAAATAGAATAACTCCTAAATTTAATCCTTTCTGCACTGCCAGCGTGTGATCACCTAAAAATGTACTCTCTGATATGATATCTCTAAATCAAAATGACATAGCTGATACTACTAATATTAAAGCTATGTAAAAGAAATAATAACTATTACTAAAATTATGCATAGATAATGCAGCACTAGTAGTTAAGTTTAATAAACAAATACTTGTGTATAACGGTCAAGGAGATGGACTTACTAAATGAAATGGATGATCTTGAAAATTACTTCTTATTAAGTTTGTCACTTATAATAGTAAAAAAAACAGTTAGTTTGATTTATAGTTTTCTTAGTAAAAAGAATTACCAAGTATAAAAATGAAAAGGAGAATTCAAAGTGATAATTCGTTACTTACTTAAGCTAAGCTATTTCTATATATTTTATTTATAAAGAGCGAGTTTTCCTACTGACCTGACTGCCATACTTCGTCAGGGGGCTTTATTTTGGAAAAAAATATAGAAGCTGCACTACGAAGTAAGGCAGGAATAGTACTACTCACGACGAGAACCACCTTAATAAAAAATACACGAAAGACACAATAGCAGACGTAAACAATGTAACTATCATTAGCCCTTAAGATGAGTCGAACATCTATCTCAGTATTAACAGTACCGAGCTCTACCGTTGAGCTATAAAGGCGAAGAAGAAGGGTTATACCAATATAAGGGACAACCCTACTATAACTCGGCCAACATTTCTGGTCGAAGTTAAAAGAACCCTAGTAGGAAACAAGAGATTCGAACTCTTAGAAGCATCTAGCTACTGAGTTTACAGCTCAGCCCTTCTTGCCAATGAAGGAAGTTTCCTTTAAACCATCCATCCTTTTGCAGCTTTGCACTTCGAAGTCAGGAGGAGAAGGAGCCTCCTGACCCCGAAGTGCAGATAATAAGCCGAAGTATGTATAAATAGCTTAATCCTTATGTAAAAAGGAAAATATATTGGAAAGGTAAATCACTATAATACACTATTCCACTTGTCATTATATTGTAAGTAAAACATACTAAAATATTTAATAGCATCTGATCAGAAAGTATGTTGGCTGCTAATCTTAAACCTAGAGAAATATTTCTCTAGATATGATATAAATTATATCAGCACTAATAAAGGTAATAAAGGTAATAAAGGCAAAGGACAACCAGCTGAAACTAAATAAAAAGTGAAATTTGCTAATACCACGTATATATTTATAAACTCATTAGGAGGTATATATTTATAAACTCATTAGGAGGTATATTTTTATAATTACTAGAATGATTACTATTGTGATAATTAATATTATTCAATAACATCATGGTATGGATAAATGTAATCTAATATTACCTCAATAACTACAATTACTGCATTTAAATGAGAAACCGCATTATTTAAATCATCATATCCTAAAGATACAATATTATTTATAGAATTGTTACTATTAATATACGAGCTTCTTAAAAGGTTTAAACTAGTCCACAGATAATTAAACTCCTCGAGATAATGAGGGCATGTATCATTAATAAAAGACTCAAATTCTTGCAAAGAATTCAGATAAGAATCGATATCAAAATAAATATTACTAAAATCTATATTAAGACTAAGATTGCCTCTATTATTTGCTAGCAATTCTGTTAAAACTACAGTAGCTCTTGTAAGATGATCTAAAAGATTTAGTAAAATCTCAATTAAAAAACATTTAGAATAAAAATCACTATTTTTAGTGCTTTTATTGTTATTATCTTTCCCACCGTCACCACCATCACCTCCTGAACCACTAGAGCTATTACCTTTTTTTCTGGCACGACACCTTCTTTGGGCTTCCCTAGCAAGCATTCTAGATTTAACCGTAGATATTCTTGGTTTAGATATTCTCCCTGTACAATTTTTGACAAAAGGAATTAGACTGCTTAAGAAATCACTAAGGACTAAAAATAAAATATAATTAAAACCAATTATAGCCAACACACCAATACCAATTACAAATTTAAATGCTAGTGTATGAACGTTCACTAATCCTGCTAAAAATTTTGTATTTACATGCATAGGTAATGTAGGCGGTGTAACAGTAAGTGTAGATAAACTAGGAAATATATCTCTAGGTAAGGATAAAGTAGATGTAAGCAAACTATTATGATTTCTAGTTGTATCTAGAATGGTTTCAGTTACAGGTAAAAAATCAGTAATATTTAAATCGATTCCATATAAACTTAACCCTAAACTAGTTATTAAAAACCCACCTAATTGAAATTTGGCTGTATATACTAACCCCCCTTTGAACAAGGATATAAATAAAAATTTCTCTATCATTTTATTTATAATTATCAATATAAGCCTTTATAAATCCTACTTTCTATTTATCTTATTAATAAATAAACATTCAAATAAATAAGAAATACGAAAAGTCACATAACAAGCTAATTAGCTTGTTGTAGCACAAATGCAAATTTAGAACATGGATAAAGGAACTGAGCAACATATAAAAGCCAAAACTTTAAGCTTAGAAAGAGCCCTAACAATATATGTACTACCACGAGCTAAATAGTATCAATCTTGGTAATAATCACTTAATCTCATATATAAAGGATCACCACTACCAATATAATATTTACCATTTACCTTATTGAATCAACAGTATACTCCAACTTTACCACTATTATCTTTACGAATAAGTTCACGAGATTCTAAAGGATTTTCGTAAGTTTTAATTCCTAATTTACTAATGGATGATAGAGAGATAATATTAGTAATATAGTTTATATCGGTATTACCTCAGCTAAATAATCTTTTTTTACACAAACAAAACATAAGCGAAGATGAACCTTGCTTTTTTCAGCAATAAAAGCTAGAATTAAATAAAGAGTGAGGTGACACCAAGGCATTTTGCCGACGAAGTTGCACCACCTCACTCAAATAAAATTTACAATACGTAGATATTAAGCAACGTATAATAATAGAAATGCCATCATTAATGCAAAAAGCCCAGTAGCTTCAGAAAAAGCAAACCCTAGAATAGCGTAATTAAATAATTGCCCTCTAAGTGAAGGGTTTCTGGCTACACCTAATATTAAAGCACCAAAGACTACACCTATTCCAACACCTGCACCTATTAAACCTGTAGTAGCTAAACCTGTACCAATTATTTTTGCAACTTGTATCATTTTTTTTTGTTAAATTAAAAACCTAGAGTTTATCTATTTTTAGCTCGATTTATATATATTATAGAAAATTCAAGATAGATTTCCAGTAGCAGCGGATTTCATTCGATTCGATTCGAATTGATTCGAATCGAATCGGTTCGAAAAATATATTAGGTTATACAACCACGAAATTTTTTATTATTAAGAGGAGCTTGCTGAGCCTCTTCTAACCGGCCTGATAAAAAAAGTATACTTTTTTTATATGGATGAAGTTCAGATGAAATTCTTTCGTACCAAAAGCGGCTGCGAAGTAAGCCTCAACTTATTAAAACATAAATTAGATACCCTTTCGTACCCCCATACAGAGTGCTTCACCAAGAAGTAGCAATAAAACAAATTTTAAGTCATAGCTTCGCACTAAAATAATGCGAAGCCTGATCCCGCCGAAGGCGGGATTAGACTTCACACTATAAATAATTTATACCAGGAGTATCCCTCCTGGCGTACGGAGAAGTCAGGCAGGCGAAGCCTAATACCGAACTTCGGCCAAAGGCGGTATCCAGGAAACAAGAGATTCGAACTCTTAAGAATAAAGTTAATAACTTTATTATACTGATGTAACCATCATTTTCTACCTATAGAATTTCCTCTTTTATCTTAAAAAGTAACTATTAAGATAAAAGGCCCATTGCCTGTTACAATTACCTACTAATCCTACTTAATAGATAACGTGTATATACTACCGAAGTATGGGCATATATACAGCATATTTTCTTGTTAAAGGTTAATCAATCCCGTGCAACTTCCACTACACGAACCGTATTTCGACTTAACACCAATTAGAATCGCGCATACGAAGAATCCTATAAAAAAACCCGAATCCTATTATTCGCTGGATTAAAATAAGAGAGCAAACTTATTGCACGTACTCCTTTCAGCATGTGACGAGTGGTTAGTACCAATCCAAGGTTATATTCACCGTGACATAGTGATTCACGATTACTAGCAATTTCTTATTCATGTAGCCGAATTTCAGGCTACAATCCATATCTTTTTTATCCTATTTTTTGAGATTAGCTAAAATTCGCATTTTCGCATCTCTTTGTTTAGGAATATGTGGCACGTCTTTAGCCCACAATATCAAGGCCATGATGACTTGTCTTAGTCCCTGTTATCAGATCCAATATACTGGACGAATCAGCCCTATCAAAATAATATATTTACAAATAAAGCTCAGGTTTACGTTAATTCCATGGCTTTTACCACAGTTTCACAACATTAACTGGAAACAGCCGTGCAACACTTGTATGAATAAATATACTAAAACGACGACGTACTATCAAGAGTATTGATCATCACGACGTAGTCTTAATTATTTTATTCTATTCAAATTGTGGTAAGATTTTTCGTGGATCATCGAATTAAACAACATACTTCACTACTGGTGTCAGAAACGGTCTAGTGATTTCAGTTCCTGCGTTGCCGCATTACTCTTGAGGTGAAATGCTTACACTTTCATTTATAGACTAAGTAATATCCTAACCT
>JADAZR010000122.1:0-83953 GCA_014872995.1 Diaporthe citrichinensis | reverse complement strand
AAGAATAATTATTTAATATAATAATTTTATTTAAAGTATATAAATTAATAATAATTTAAGTTTTATTTTTATTATTAATTTTTTTTTAAATAATAAAGATAAGGTATATAAAGAGGGTTACTTTTTTAATAAATTTAAGTTATTTTAATTAAATAAAGTAATTATAAATTTAATTAATAATTTCTTTATTTTAAGTATTTAAGTAATAAGCTTAAATATTAAGTTTTTATTTTTATTAATTATTAATAAAAAAAACCTTTATTTATTTTTTTATAAATATATTAATTAATTTATTATTTTTTTAAAAATCTTTATATTAAGAAATAAAGCTTATTTAAATTAAAAAATAATAATAAATAACTTTAATATTATAAATATAAATACTTTTAAAAAAAATTTTATAAAAAATATTTTATAAATACTTAATATTAAAGATTTAAAAGATATTTCTAATTAAAAATATATTTTTTTAAAATTAAAAATATCTTTTTAAATAAAATTATATAAAATAACTTAAATAATATTATATACTTTATTTTAATTAATTAAAGGTATTATTTTTTTATAAAGTATAAATTAATTTTAAAAGTCTTAATTAATAAATTAATTCTTAAAAGTAATATTATAATAAAAAGGGTTTTAAGCATTAAACTTAAAAGGGTTAAGTAATTTCTTAATTATAAAGTAATAATTTTATTATAAATAATATTATTAAAATTAATTCCTTTTTTAATTTTTAACTTTATTTTATTTTTATTAAAGAAAAAATTAAAATTATAAAATTATATATTAAATATTTTAAAAAGTATATTAAAGGTAAAAAGCTTAATTATAATAATTTATTATAATACTTTTTTATTAATATAACTTTATTTAATTTTAAAAATATAAATATATTAATTAATAATTAATTTTATATAAATTAATTATCCTTATTTAATTCTTCTGTAAAGATATGCGAGAATTAAGTTGGGTGGTTATTATAGGGGTGCACGCGAATTGCGTGACTATCCCGAGACTTTTTTCGCCCCACTGTAGTGTCAACTGGTGTCCGCCTTCTACCACACTGGCTTTCGCCAACCTCAACATCCAAAAAGTCACTTTGGATACAGCTTGGGATTGAGGAGTTTACGTTTTGGTCCCAGCCCGAGCGATACTAGAATGCAAATCATATTACATGTCATCGCAGTGATCAAAAGGGAAGCAATTCCAATTTGTATTATTTTGTGTGTGCAAGCAGAATGCTAGCCCAATTGTCCCAAATCGCAAGAGTACTCAGTCGCCAAAACCATCGCCCTCCATATTTTACAACTTTAATACATTTCGATCTCTTGTAGTATTTCTACATGACGTTGTCGTCCGATTGCTCTATCCGCCCCAGAATTCCTTCAGGCCGGCATTAGTCCACAGATTAGAGCCTATTTCAGGAAGACTGGAAGCAACAGGCGGTGATAGAATGTTTCTCTTCATCCGCGCCTTGACGAGAGGTGCTGCGCGGAAAGGTTGTGATCCTTGGACAAGCGTAAATTTGGGGGACGAGTAGTACGATCGTCTTGAGAAATCCATTGAGGATCGACGTAAGTTGTATCTCGAAGTCGATGCATTTTCCTGAGGTCTTAGATTACTTGGGTGGGGGATCGGGCTTCGGTTTCTGTATAACCAGAACCCCGTGTCCGTTCTTCTGGTAATTCATGTTGCCAGGATTGGAAGACCGCATTGCGTGACGAACAATGTCTCTTGTGAGTTTGCTGTATCTTGATAGCGCAAATATAAAAGAGAAAGCTTCTCGGAGAGGCGAGAACTCTGTCCAGGTGGGTGTGATAGATATCAAAGACAGCGACGTTGTCTTGCTGTAGTAGACGGGAAAGATAAGAAGTGAGTGAGTAGTTAATGCCAGAGACGAAGAAGCGCACTGCGAATGGCAGGATATAAAGCCACATATATAGTGGTGAAGAGAACGGGGAAAGGGGGAAGGACGGGCGCTCGCGGTGTGCGAGCCAACGGGAACCTTCAGACCACCGCACAAGCTTGAGTCTGAAAACCTGCTTGCCAGCTGACAGTGGTGGTTGACTCAACAGCCAGGTTACCTGGTAGCTCACTCTGCTACCAGGTAACCTGGCTGTTGAGTCAACCACCACTGTCAGCTGGCAAGCAGGTTTTCACTACACCGCTGGGCGGCCATCAACAGCAACCACACCGCCAGCAAGGAGACTCGAGCCGGCTCAGAACAAGGTGGGGCTACTTTGGTGCCGTGCAGAAGGGGTTGGAAACGCCAATTCTTATTATAGACCACGTTCGTCGAAATTATGCAAGTCATCTGCACCACTGAATACGAGCAGGGTTGATATCAAGCTGGTGTTAGCGAGTAATCTTGAAACGAAGTTTCAAGAACGCCTTTTCTGACGTGGCGCCAAAGGTATCAAAAGGGGCTCTTACAGACGCTCGCCGACTGTGCGTCAGCGTGTAACCCCAGAAATAACGTGAGAGCAAAGTTGCCTCTCGGTTACGATATCAATGTGTACTTCACTGATGATCGTCACGCATTGGAAGCCTTGTCTCCTTGTAAACGTGTGCCTACTGTGGTGACTTGTGCCTATTGTGGTGATGTGTGCCTACTCTGGTGCTCAGTGGGATCAGACCATAGGTCCGTAGTACAATCACAATAACGGCCTCCATCAGACGTTCTGAATATTGCATATTTGTAAGCAACTTCTGTTGCAGATTCTTGAGCACCAGATCAACTAGGCGGCACCTCGTTAATTTGGGGGTTTCTACCAAAGAAAGAAGGAGTGGAAGCTATCTACACTTTGCTGAGCATTGGAGTCTGTGCTGCATACCTAGGAGATATGCATACCTAGGTAGGTAGTCATCAGCCGCAACCCCTGTTGATTCAGTCCTCTTTCCTTCTTGAGCCACGCTTACTTCAGGTACATCAGTCCTCTTTCCTTCTTGAGCCGCCGCTTTCTGCGGTCGTTCCTTCCCGAGCCGCAGCTTACTTCAGGTACATCCATGTCAGGGAGGGACTCAATTTCGTTTGACGGATGGACGCATCTAGCTAGACGCGCTGGAGATCAGGGTTGTATCAGCACTGCGGGGTGCACGGGTCGTTTGTTTCTTGCACATGGCTGTACCACTGCTCATGTAGCTGTTCTCATGCTGCATCTACCTTAGCCCGGCTGTTCCCATGCTGTACCACCCTCTGCAAAGTCCATTTGCCAGCAACATCTGCGAGCTTAGTACCGATCCATCCAGTCATCTCCATGTTGAGCTGCGGAAGCTATTTCCTATCTTGGGTCTGCCCCCATCTTTCCGCAAAACTTGCCTCGAAGCGAGCCAGCCAGCCCGCCAGACGGAGGCGGGACGGTGAGGCCGAGGCCAAAACCCACACATGTGCAGGTCGGCCGCCCCTGCAGTCTCAGTAGCCTTCTTCATTTTAGGCATACATTGGGATTTATTTCCCTGGCTCATAATACGGGGCAAACAGCGACATGTGTCCGGATATGGTCTATGTGCGTCACTAGCTCACCTGGGCAGGGGCGCCTGCTGAGCCCATTAGCTTAGAGAACGACCGTAGTGGGATCAGAATATTCCAAACAAAGCATCTCCCTTATTATGATTCAAATTCTACGCGTTGGTCCTCTGGGAGCTCGAGCAGAGCCTATCGGTCTCTGACTTACATTATTCCCCATCGCCACAGACGCCCCTTCTTTGATCCAATTGTCAGCCCTAGAGTAATTCATTCTGCGAGCCTATGTGAAGTTGCAAGCTAGCTGCTTCTGAGATGGAGGAGCCGGATCATCTATTCTAGAAGGGTGCTACATTTCGTTGTGGGGCCGGCGTAAGATTCTCCCTGCCGCATATGCCAAATCTTTACTCGTGCTGTATCACAACAACGCCCCAGTACATTTACCTCGTGATCCTCCAACATGAGCACTACTAATCTATTTCTGGACTAAGTATGCATGAAGCGCGATATGCAGTCAGCAGTCAGTTCGCCCAAGGCTGCTGTATCACCAGAGCCTGTCTCACAAGGCATACACATGGGCATTTTGACAGCCTGTATAGGACAGACAACCAGGAAGCACGGTGGAGATGTCGCCTTGGCCGGATTCCCTTCATCACACGCTTTTTTGTCTGTTCCAAACATGTATAATGATGCCCACTGAGCTTTCAGTGCTTGATATAGCCGAAAGGGGCGATTCGCATGGGAGCCTCGGGGAACAACCCCCAACACAGGTTGATGGAAGAGAAGCCCATCGCAGATCCGAACCGACGGTTCAGCCACAAGCGTCCATAGTCCAATCTCAGGATGAAACGCTCGGTGAGTTATCTCTCTTATAGAACGGTGTGACAAGCTGACCTCCTCTCACTCAGAGCAGGTCTCTGGTCCTGAGGGCCTTGCGCGAGTGAAGGATTATGACCGTCGCTTTGCCTTCTACCCGAGTTTCTCAGTCGAACGATCCCTTGCGCTTGAATTTCGTGCACAGAGAATTTCAAGGCTGAGCCTGGAAATAAAAACCCTTAGGGGGGAGTTGAAGCCTGAGAATGCGAGCGAGTCTTCGAATCTGGCGTCACCAGAGGTGCCGGGAAAGAGATTAGAGGAAATGATGTCGCAACTTACAGAAGGCCTAGCACAATACGGTGGGCGTCATTTGTTATTTCAAGTTTGAGTTCAAAGCTGATAATTAATACCAAAAGGACAGACGCTGCCTGGGAACACGCCAGGATAGTTGACACTGCCGAGACTCCGGAGGAATCAACTCTTGATGAATTGCGCCTCTGGCTTGATCAGCGGTCGACTGGCCAGGCTGCAATGTACAGGAACAGAGAGTGGCACGAGTTCCGGATGTTAACATTGCCCAAAGGTCCTATCGAGAAACTCGTTAAAGCCTTGATGCCACTGTCAAGACTGGGTCGTATGTTCCTCGTTAGTATTTCTCTTCTAATATCCACCCTTGTCTCAGTATCAGGGAAGCAGATTGTATGTTTTACACCTGCACACATAGGATAATTCGTGTTCGTGCAGATGATAGTTAATGAGTCCAGATCTTAGCATTTGAGGCGGAAAGTAAGTTGGAGCAGCAGCAGTCTTTTAATGACTCTCGATCACTAAACCATTTTCATCATTGATATCTCTCTCAAAGCAGCACCAACAGTGGACCATGTATTTAAGACTTGCAGCTATTTTGGCTAGATTTCTAACTACAATCATGAACAGCTCGCTCTTCACCCGTTTGACGTGTGGCTAGATTTGGGAACAACAAACTCATGTCTGATCGCTCCGTACCTGTGGTGGACTGTTCGCTCCTGGCATCGCCGTCCTCATACCCAGGTATCAGCTCCGTCTGTATTGCTCTCAGTGCTTCGACCGCCGATGGCGGTCCACCAGGGCGAGCGCGGAAACTATCATCCACTGCTTTGTGTGGGCCCTCGCCATTCTCAGAGCTGTCGATACCTTCGCTGCTAGTGCTGGGTGATCTCGGAGGGTCGTTGTAGTCGCCGATGTCGAAGTCCTCGTCCAGGACGGGTGGATCGACTGACATGTGTCGACCGTCAGAGGAGGGCGACCTGGGGCTGTAGGACGGGTCGAATGGGTCACTGACGACCGTGCTCAGTGCCGGGGTGGGGGAGCTTTCAGGCTCGTCGTAATCTGATGAGGAAATCACAATTACCTCTTCGATCAATTCGTGATCTTCGTGTTCCTGAAGTTCTTCGACATCACTTCCATTGGCTCGCTGGCCGTTATTGTTGGGAATATTCTCTCTACTCTCCCCAGCAGTGTCCCCGGGCAAGGACTCATTCGCCACGGCAGTTGGGTGATCATCTATCTCAGACTGGTAATTTCATCATGCTGGTCAGCGTAATCTAATGTCGTATTCAAGTACATTCAACTACGTACCGCTCCCTGAAAGTCGCTGTCAACTCGATTCCGGCCCCGATCATCTGGATCATTTTGGTCCTGGCTGCCCTGTTCGCGGTCCAGATTGGGCATCGCCGTCGACTGTTGACTCCCACGAGGCGCCGCACGGGCTGCTTCAAGCCGCTTGAGGAACTTGCGGGCGACTTCACGACCATCATCAATGCCTTTTAGCGACCGAGGATGCGTGGTGGGCGGATGCTTATACCATTGATCGCGCAAGCTCCCCGCGTCCAGCCAGGTGAAATACCATCTGTCAGGCGGCAGCATGAATTCTTCGTCCCATGGAGGTATTTTCAGGTTGGGTGTGACAATCAGACAAGGAAAGCTTCGCTCCTTCACTCGTGGACCGCCGTTTTGGAATTCCTCGGCCCAGAGAGAGGCTCGTGGCTGGGGATCGTGGAGGAATTCGCGTTGATAACAAGGTGGCATGCTCTTCGCGAGGCCACTCTGATGCAGACTGCCAGACATACCGATGCTTTGCCTAAATTGAAATTGTGTGAGCGTCTTGAAAGTTTAAGCAAGGAATAGACACTGATCGAGAAATCCTCTTGTCACGAGGACATGTGCTCCCACAGGAACTAACACCAGACTTGGAATACTGGGTCGGAGATATGGAGAGAGCATAATTACCAGTTTTTCCAAGGCAGACAGACTACCAGACACCATTGAGGCTCCATGCGTCCCGGCTTTTGCCGGGCCCCCTGGTACACCTTGCCTGGAACGGGGTTGACAATACCCTCGAAGGGCCTGAACAGCCCGGCTGGTCGAGAGTCGTTGCGATCTGGGTTCCTCCCGATCGAACCACGCTTGCGGATACGGCCAGTCCTAGATCTGCACTTCTTGCGCAGTTTCCGGTCCCCACGCTTCGGCTTGTACCCGCCCTGGAGGGCCTCCTTGTAAGCCGCGTTGTTACTCTCTGCGCGCTCGGAAGTGCAACCAAGAACAAGCACTCCCAGCTCCAATATACAGTTCTCGTGGGTGCGCGGGATGTGGCCGTGAGCCTCGGAGTCGATGTGACATCCTGCAGAACTAAGTGGGTACTCCCCGAAGTTCATGTCATGCTGATCACACCGTAGGATATACCACTTGCTGCTGTGTTGTGGGAATTCGACGATGAAGTGCTTGTCCTGTGAATCTTTGCTCCGAACGTTCTTGACGACCTCGTCGAATGGGATTGTTCTTGGGGCTGCGAGGCTGCTGGATCGTTGAGCGTTTCGCTCGGTCTGCGGTGTTGATGGCAGTGTTGAAGCCCTTGGTGAAAGTGCTTGAGGGAATCTGTTGGACGAACTCCGGTCCTCGGAGTTGTCACCCGGTCCATGAGTAAAGTTGGGGGCTGCGGGACGGCTCAAGCCCAAGGCTGTCGATGTATTCCGTTCCGGGGGGCTAGCCTGGTCAGTATTAGCAAAGGAATGCCGGAAGGCCTTCTGCGCACATACGCACCCGATTTGTAAAGTGGTTCAGTCTTACCAATCTTTGTGATGGCCGCCTCCTGGCATCATAAGCAAATGCCGGCGACAGGTCAGGACGGATTCGGCCAGTGAATTCGGTATTTGATGGTCTCAAACTTGTTGCGCGAGGAACCTCAGTTCCGCCGCGTAAACCAATTGCGCCGGTGTCGTCGCCTGTGGGCTGATGAACTGGCTGTTGGGGAGACTTTGGTTGAGGCCAATTGCAGGGCAGTCCAACTGCCCTGCATTTGCCGCATATTGGTCTCGCTTCATCACACCTCCAAATTCGACCTCTGCATGTATCGCAGCCATTTTTTGCAAATCCATCAAACCGCCGTTTTTTGCCAGGTGCCACCGATGTATCTGAGCCGCGGGAGACTTGCGAAGGGGGGGTATGCTCATTCGAGCGCAACGGTGGAAGGGAGTACAAGGTCGGTCGTCGATCTGCTGGGCGCTCTTCAAGAGACTCAGCATCAGTCGATGATGACGCATTTGTCGACGGTTTGTTGACTGGAAGAGGATCAATTGGAACTTCTGCAGTTGCGGAAGGCGGCGGCGTGTCCGGTAATGCCTGATTTGGTCAGCTACTGTTCCCTCACATGCTCCCCTTGATATCTGAGAAGCTGTGCATACCGAAGGCATACAGCTTTTTTCTAGAGTCTTCAAGCGCGTGGCAAATTCGCTCTCAATCTCCTGGTAGTCATCTTCGTGCTTGCGCTTTCTCGCAATACGTTTGTCCTCCAGCTCCTGGGTCTTTCTTTCAGAGATGGCCTGGAGAATTCCAAGATCTTTCTCTGTCGCTTCGTGGATCTCTGTAGTTTTCCTGTGAGCCTCATCCTGGAGCCGCTGGATCTCTACCTTCGTTTGCTCTTCGATTCTTCGTATCTTTGCATCCGCTTCTCCTTTCATGACTTCAGTGCTTTGATTCTGTTCATTCTGAATATTTGAGATCTCCGCGTCGATTTCTGTTTGCGCTGAAACAAGCTCATCTCTCGCAGCTGCTCTGCGTGCAATTCTTTGAGATCGAAAATCCTGAAATTCATTGAACAGTTGGAGCCACCGTTGCTCGAGAGCGTCGGTGTCCACCGAACGGTCCATCATCAAGGAGGGAAGAGGCCCCTCGACCGCCCAAAGTATTGAATTGACGAGAAAGAGTGACCAGAAGTGTTGCGAGGCAAATATGGAGCGTTCTGTATGATCTCAAGTGCGCACGAGATTTCTCACTCACGCATGGTCAGAACTGTTATTGAACAACGACATGAGATAGATCGACGAGACACCCGTTCTGTGATCCCATTTCATTTGTACGGTGGGATGCGTTTGCCTAACGGCACGGGTACATCGGCGGGAAGGTACCCAAGTCCATGATCGTATTTCAGATTTGAGGGTCAACTGGTCAGTATGCGTTGGCGATGCAACTGACCGTGAGTTCTTTGTTAGCAACCCCTGCTGCATTGCAATGCTGGTTACACACCGCCACATATGGGAAGCCAAATGCATGTACCGTATCTTGGAGAATAAGGAGTCCCTATTCCTCACCACATGCAAGTATCCTCACCGCCACAAGTTACTGGACTCCGTCGCCACCATGGTTTCCTTTTGTGGCGCTACGTCTGGACCCAATCTCATCAAAAATGACAAAGATTCCACGAGTATAAATCGCATCTCAAATCTCGGTGTAGATGTAGACACATATTCCCCATTTGACGCGAACTTACCAGTTTTGAGGTTGTTTTCCAAGCCACATTGGTCGAAGATTGACCGCAACATCCGGCAACACCGTCTGGACAAGCCACTGGCGACCATTCATTGTGCGGCGTTCTCTGGTTGCTTTCCATCAGGTACCTAGGTACAAATTCCATGACCCATCAGATATGTACGAACTTGCTGAAGCCAGATGCGTAGTTTAGCCCATGCGATATCCCGAAACTAGTCTCACGCCTGGCCAGACAATATCTGCGGTCCAGACACGTCTACTCCACCAAATCGAATCATAGTGGATTGCTCATTTTATTGTACTGCTTGCTTTCGACGGTGGAGTGAATCTGGGCAAACTTTGCGTGGATGAAGTTTGGAATCACACAACCGTTCTGACGTCGGCGTTCTGCCAACGCGAAAGTATGTCGCCGTTGAGGAGTCCCTACTGCCTTGCTATGCTTTTCATGGTAAATAATTTCGACAGAATCACATCCTGGGGCTGGGTTCGTGTGCGATGGCGTGATGGACGATTATTACGCATGCTGTGGTTTGGCCGAGCCTTTCCGACACTCCCAAACTCAAACACACGTAATTGCTGGCACGAACCTTGCATTCCCAACTTGAAGACCTTCGAGTGCTATGAATCAGCGAGCTTTTGTCCGTCAACACAATCTTCGAATATGGACAATTCGGTTCATTTCAGGAAGCCAGGATTTTGGGCGTGTTCCGAAGTATCGACTGGGTGAGCTCTAAATGCACGCTGGCGGATAGAGACATGGCTGGACTGTAGGCTTAAATGCCTCTGCTATTACGTTTGGAAGGACTCAGACGCCGGGGCGATTGGGGCCTGTCTGGTAATTAGTTATGGGTTTTCATATGGACTTGTGGCGAATGCGTAGCATCTATTATGCCATAATAATTGCGGCTCCAGCACTAGAGCGTCCGAAACAGGCGTTGTTGTGAAGACCTGAGAGTGGGTACCGATTGCGTGATCGCGCCTTGAGACGGCCGATGAAAAATCTCACCTTAAAATGTCTAGTTATCGCGTAATAAGTGACGACCCAGCGGAGTTCTTCGGGACCTTATATAAAAGTCAACTCGCTCGCAGGCACGCGGCTGCAGCCAGGCGGCGATGGTGCATCCAGATTCAGAAGCCTTGAAAGGGTGCACAGCAGCAACAAGTTACGGAACACTGCCCATTCGTGCCCCCGTCACTACCGCCGAGATGGGTGCCGAGCGAAGCATCCACGACAGCGAACATGGGTCCGCCGCGCCGCCGCCAAGCAAAGCGGTCTCGATTTTCCGATCCGTGCCATTCCAGATCCTCGTGGCATGCGGCGTCTCCTTTACGGCTCCGGGCATGTGGGATGCTCTCAACAATCTGGGAGCTGGCGGAGCAGCAGAGCCGTACGCGGTATCTGCCGCTAATGCGCTCGTCTATGGCCTCTTCTTCCTGGTCTGCATCGCCGCCGGGGCCATCAACAACCGGATCGGCCTGAAGTGGGGCTTGGCGCTGGGTAGTATTGGATATCCAATCTACGGCGCCGGTCTCTATGTGAATAGCACCTCGGCCGTCACCTGGTTCATGCTATTCGGCAGTGCCCTCTGTGGTATCTCTGCCGGGTTCTTCTGGGCAGCCGAGGCGGCCATCATTATCGGTTATCCCAGCCCGAAGGACAGAGCCTTCTACCTTGCTATATGGCAAACGGCAAAGGCTGCTGGTCCTATTGTGGGCGGAGCCATCAACCTGGGCTTGAACGCGGACAAGTCCAGCTCTGGCTCTGTCAGTCCTTCGACCTACATCGCTTTCATCGTTATCATGTGCTTGGGTCTGCCCATTGCCATACTCCTCAGTCCCGCAGAGAAGGTTTGGCGCAGGGACGGCACCCGCGTGGTGACTCAGAGGGAGCCGACGTTCGCAGCTGAGTTCAAGGCTGTATGGGACCTGCTGAGATCCCGCCGGATCTTGCTTCTCTTGCCTGCCTTTTTCATTAGCTACTTTTACAACGGCCTCCTCAGCACGTGGCTCACGACATACTTCACCGTCCGCGCGCGCGCATTCTCATCCTTCTTCACCAACTTCGCTGGCATCTTCAGCTCCTTCATCATCGCCTCGCTGCTGGACCGCCAGAGCATCCACATCAAGACCCGCGCCAAGATCGCCTTCTCCGCCATCGTCATCGTCCTATCGGGGACCTGGATCTGGGCCATCATCCTGCAGAAGCAGTACTACGACGCGGACCCGAGCCCCGTCCACGACTGGTTCACGGGCGGCTTCGGCGCCTCGTACGCGCTCGTCTTCTTCTGGCAGTTCGCGGGCCAGGCCTTCCAGCAGTTCCTGTACTGGCTCGTGGGCCAGTACACGACCGACCTGTCGTCGGTCTCGCGGCACACGGGCATCCTCCGCGGGTTCGAGGCCCTGGGGCAGACCGTCGCGTGGGCGATGCAGAGCGAGGCCAAGGTCAACCACTTCGTCAGCATCGGCATCAACTTTGGCGTGCTCCTGCTCAGCGTCGCGCCGACGTGGATGGTGCTGTCCAAGCTGGAGAAGAGCCACGAGATCACGCGCACCGCGGCAGACCTGAGCGCGGAGTCTTTCGGCGAGGATGCCGCGGACGCGCCAGTGAAGCAGGGGGATGGGAAATAGAGCGCATAGAGCGAGGGTGTATAGATGCAGACAATAAGCATATAATAATAGACAATCGGCTAGGACCGACTCATCACGTATCCCACTAGCCCCTTCTTTTCCCTCTCAAGTTCAAATCCATGCAAGCTCTTCGCCGGGACCTGCAAGTTCGCTGCTCTCAGTGCACCTGCACTTGAGGACAGACTGACTGGCGCAGTTCCGACAAACCACCACGATGGACAAGCGCAACCGGCGGGTTTTTGACCGTGAAAAAGGCAACTGCGCGTGGAGTCATTTTCGAATTTTGAGGCGAGACGAACAAGTCATGTAGTGAGAAATCGTTCTTTGTTCAGACAGGCCATGGAGGCCGTGCCTGTTGGTTCCAGAACAGGGTGCAAGTGTTGGCTGGCGTGTCCTGAGCTGAGCCGGATGTGTCGGCCGTATACCATTGAATGGAGGCTCGGAAGGAATCAACGCCGGGACGCTACAGAATGTTTCCACTTTATTCGCCCACCAGGTGCCGATCTGGAGCGGCGTCTCCACTGACGACGGCAGTCGGGGCATGTGGAATCGCCGGGCCAGTGGGCCTGAGCATAAGTCTTACTACAATGGTGCATTTGGAATTGGCCATGGTGGATGTGATACCACGTCAAAACTGCTGATAACCGCAGAGTGAAGTCATCGGCGCTGCTAACGGTACAACTCCAACGCCCGCCCGACGGAAGAAACTGCCAACACGTGCAGCCGAGACGTACATTAAACTTCAAGCTCCCGGATCATCGACGTCTCAATTCACGTACCAAACACCTCAAGAAACATTGCATCCAAGGGAAGTCGAACAGAAAACTCAATAGTTATTACAATGTCTCTGGAACTACACCATCTGCACCTTTCTCAGTCAGAGAGAGTCGTGTGGCTCTTGGAGGTGCGCCCCATTCACGGAACCTTTCCGCTTCGATGCACCGGCTGACCGCGACCAGGAGCTGAAAGTGCCGTACACGCTGCACGTCTACGAGAGAGACCCCACGACCGCCCTTGCGCCACAGTACCTGAAGGACGTCAACCCCTTCGGCACAGCGCCCTACTTCAAGGATACCACCGTCTCGCCTCCAGTGAGCCTGTCCGAGTCCGGTGCCATCGTGGACTACATCCTCACTGTCCACGGCGGCAACACTGTCCCCGGCAGCGGCGTGCCGCGGCTCATCCGGACGCCCGACGACAGGGACTATGGCGAGTACCTGCAGTGGCTGCACTTCGCCAACGGCTCGCTGCAGCCGTCTGTCTCGAGGCTCATGACGTTCCTGCTCTCCGGCATGACAGACGAGACCCCCATCGTCCAGGTCTTCAACAGGCGGAACCAGACGGCGCTGAAGCTCCTGGACGGCCGGCTCGCGGGCAACAAGTTCCTCGCCGGGGAGCACCTGAGTGCAGCCGACATAATGTCCGTCTTCTCGCTGACCACGATGCGAGGTTTCGCGCCCGTGGTCGATCTGGGAGCGTACCAGAACATCCTGAGGTATCTGAAGGACGTGGCAGAGAGGCCGGCGTACCTGGAGGCGCTGAAGAAGGGAGACCATGGGATGGCGCCGATGAACACGCCCAAGGTGAAGGGATTCACTCAGTTTGCGGCGTTCAAGTCAGCCCTGGAGAAGTATAACTGAGCTTAGGGGATGAGACCGGATAGTATGCTGGCACTTCGTGTGTAAGGCCCATTGACAGGGCCTCCAATGCACAGAGCTAGTAGTTCTGGAAGACACATATGCGAGTGGGACGGAGGGCTCGTTGTCCACGAGGCATCACCACTCTTTGCAAGAAATAGTCCACCCTCGCCTCTATCCCGTGTACGCGAAGAGTCAATAACTTAACGCGAGCAATCTCTACTTGTGTAAATTCCTCCGTTGCACCTCTTCTGCGGCGACTCAGGGTAAACCATCACTGCTGCAGTTAAATACAATAAAAAAGAAATACTTAAAAAGAATTGGCCGCGTGTTGCCAAGTACCGTACCACGCAGGAGGGTACCCCTGAGGGATGAGTCTGTCAAGCAGGCCGAGGAGCACAGATTGCTCGTTCTGTCCGATGGAAAGCACAAGGAGACGACGGAGCAAGGTGAGGAGACTAACGAGAAGAAAAGAGTTGCGGTGGGGAGCGACATAAAGACATAATCTCTCAAGCGAGCGACGTTCAGGGGCCGAATAACGGAATTCGACACTGACGATAGCGAGGACAGGTCAAATGCATAGTAAAAGACGTCCGATGCAATTGCTGGATAGGGCTGTCCCCAGAAAGAGATAATTGCGCTGTCAGTGGTCAAAAAGTAACTGCGATGCAGCCAGCTTTTGGGGTAGCGCTCGGGATCTACCGTACAGGTTTCGACAGGCCGCTGGGGATCCACGTACTTGGGTGCAGCACTTGCTTGGGCCGGCCGTTTCAATGTGCCAGACGTGGACGTCGGATGGATTGGACAGGGGGCCAAGCAACCCATCAATTAGAGCAGGTCATCTCCCAGCCTCTAGCCTCATCAACCACCTCTCCACTTCGTCACTTCGTGCCCGTTTCCCTGCGCGCCCGACTGTTGTCGACATCAACCTCCCTTCCTGTCTGTTTGTCAGTCATTCTCCCGTTTGTTTCCAAATTACTCGCTTCTGCCAGCTGTCTGGCCGAGAACCGCCGCCTGCCCCCCTCCCCGTCCATTGCATCCGAGCGAGGACACGCGCAAACAATCATTACGCAGCCAACAGCCCCGTATTTCGAGCCGCGACCACGCTGCGCCATCGGTTGCCCGACCATCTTCAGGACGAAAGACCACCACAGAGCCAGAGCACACTGAAACGAAGAGCTCGGCTGCTAGCCCACCGCATTCCACGATGGCTGAAAGCAGCAGCGCCGATGCTGGTGAGACCCGACCGACTCCTGGGCGCCTCCCATGGTTTATAGGGAGCTGCGATACGAGGACCGCCGGTGTGGTTGTTAACTGGATGGCAAGACTGAGGCTAATACAACCTTCTTCCCATAGGTGCCCCGAACCTCAACCTAGGCCCCGACGAGAAGCGAGTCTACGGCCAGCTCTTCCGACAAGCAGACACCGAGAGTGTCGGGGTGGTTACTGGAGAGATCGCCGTCAAGTTCTTCGAGAAGACCAGGCTGGACTCGAGGATACTCGGGGAGATCTGGCAGCTCGCCGACCAGGAGAACCGCGGCTTCCTCACCCCTGCCGGCTTCGGCATCGCCCTGCGCCTGATCGGACACGCCCAGGCTGGCCGTGAACCGTCGCTACAAGTCGCCCTACAACCCGGCCCCATCCCACGATTCGATGGCTTCACGCCCGCCCCTCCTCCGCTCGCTCCCGCTCCCACCGGATCCCCTCAGCCCATTTCAGCCCAGGGCACCGGGAACGCCCCTATCCGAATCCCTCCCCTGACTCCAGACAAGGTCGCGCAATATGCTGGTCTCTTCGAGCGCCAACAACTGCAACCTGGTAACCTGCTGGGTGGAGAGCAGGCGAGGCAGATATTCGAGAGGTCGAACCTGCCAAACGAGACACTGGGCCGCATCTGGCAGCTCGCCGACACAGAGCAGAGGGGCGCGCTCGTGCAGACCGAGTTCGTCATCGCCATGCACCTGCTGACCAGCATGAAGTCTGGTGCGCTCAGGGCTCTTCCCAATATTCTCCCGGCCCCTCTTTACGAGGCTGCTACACGGCGTGGCTCTGCTGCTGGAAGGCCACAGAGCCCAAGTGGCCCAACCGCGCCCATTTCTGCTATACCCCGCCAGCTTAGCGGACAGGCTGCGCATCAGATCCCTATGCGGACAGCCTCTCCACTGGCCGGTGCCCATGGAAGGTCTCCTCTAGCACCCCAATCCACGGGCGATGCGTGGCTCATCACCCAGGCTGACAAGCAACGCTTCGATGTTATCTACGAGAGCCTGGACAAGACCAAGAAAGGCTTCATTACGGGCGAAGAAGCGGTTCCGTTCCTGAGCCAGTCCAATCTCCCAGAAGCTGCCCTTGCAAATATCTGGGACCTTGCAGACATCAGGTCCGAGGGCCGTCTCAACCGGGATGAATTCGCCGTGGCCATGTACTTGGTCCGGCAACAGCGCATGAAACAGGGAGATCTGCCACAAGTCCTGCCACAAAACTTGATACCGCCCAGTATGAGAGCTCAAGCGCGGCCCTCTACTGCTACCAATGCTTTCGATGCACCACCTCAGCAACAGGCCCCCGTCCAACAGCCTCCGCCACCCAAGCCAGTGTCTGCTCTTGACGATCTCTTCGGGCTGGAGTCTGCCCCCGGTCCAGCAGCAGCAGCTCAGCGCCCTGCGCCAACCGGCGGTTCCGCAATGAATGACCCGTTCGGAGGTAGCGCCAGCCCCCTCGCTCCAGCATCGCCAGCCCGAGCCTCGCCGACAACCACGGGAAGTTTCAAGCCTTTTGTGCCTTCTTCGTCTTTTGGCCGTTCTTTGAACCCTCAAGCCACGGGAGGATCGGCATCAGGATCCCAGCCTGCACCACCCCAGCCTGCAATAGCAGAAGATCTCCTGGGTGACTCGGAACCTCAAACGCAGGCTAAAGGCAATGATATGAATGAGACGATGGAACTTGCGAACTTGTCCAACCAAATAGGGACGCTTTCGAAATCGATGCAGGATGTGGCAGGGCAGCGTAATGCCACGCAGAACGAGCTCACGCAAACCTCACAGCAGAAGAAGAACTTTGAGCAGCGTCTTGCTCAGCTTCGCACTCTGTATGAGAACCAGGCGAAGGAGGTACGCGAGCTACAGGACAAGCTCAACGCCTCCCGCAACGAGACGAAGAAGCTCCAGGCAGAGAGTCTTGCTCTTGACGGCACGCTTCATGATCTACAGACTCAGTACCAGACTGTTGCGACGGCCCTGCAAGCTGATCAACAGGAGAACGCCAACTTGAAAGAGAAGATACGAGCTGTTAATGCAGAGGTTGCCTCTATCAAGCCCCAGATCGAGAAGCTCAAGTCTGAAGCTCGTCAGCAGAAGGGGCTGGTGGCCATCAACAGGAAGCAGCTGACGACTAACGAGGGTGAACGCGACAAGCTCAAGACAGAGGCTGAAGATCTGACCAAAGAGACTTCCGAGCTGGCAAGACAACTTAGCCAAAGCCCCCCGCCGAATCCTCCGCCCCAGGTCGCAAGTCCTGCCCTTAGTAATGCCAGTGGTAGCAACCCCTTCTTCCGGAGAACAGGTAGCACGGACATGATGGGCGCCTTCGCCAGCCCCGGCGCACCCAAGACCTACAATGACAAGTCCTTCGACGACGTCTTTGGTCCTGCCATCCCAGCTTTCAAGCCTCAGACCACAGGGGCATCGGCCGCTAGCACCGGGTCGTTCGCCACGCCCACATCAAACAGCCCCAATGTGAGCAGGAACCCGACCTTTGCGAATGAAGCGTCCGCACCAGCCCCTGCCCCGCCTGAGCCGCGACAAGTAAGCTCAAGCATCCTGTTACCGTTTGGATCCCCGGCCTAGACCGACCCACGGACTAACAATTGATAGGTATCGACTCCCGCTGCAGACGCAGCCACTTCTGCGCCACTTGAGGCAACAGCCACGGGAGGCTCGACTGCCGAAGCCAAGGACCCGGAAGTCAAGCCGGCCGATCCCGGCTCCTTCTTCGATGGGGCAAAGTCTGATACTCCCGCCGGCTCTGGTGGTGACCCTTTCTCCGCCATGGACCAAGCCAAGGCCAAGGATGACTTCGAGAGCGCTTTCGCCAGCTTCAAGAACTCGAATGCTCCAAAGTCTGCACCAGAGGATGCTTTTACGGCAGAGCAGCCGAAGGCTCAGTCAGCTTTCGACTCGGAGTTCCCTCCCATCTCTGAGCTTGAAAAAGAGGACTCGTCCGATTCTGAAGATGACCAGGGTGGCTTTGATGATGACTTTGCCCCCGCAAGTCCTTCTGCCAACCCAGCGGATAAGGCGGCGTCGCCGTCCCTGGCCAAGGCAGTCGCTCCGGATGCGCCAGCTGCCGGACCTGACGACACTGCCCAGAGTAAGGCGGACGATATTTTTGGTAGTGTCCCACCGCCTGGCAGCTTCCCCGAGCCCGAGCAGGCGCCAGGCACCGAGGCCCCGGCTGCTGCCGGCAGTGATGGTACGACGACAGGAATGTCGAAGCAAAGCTCTACCTTTGATGATCTCGACGACGACTTCGCCGACCTCGAGGATGCGAAGGAGGGGTCGACAGCCGACGATGACTTCCAGACTATCAGCAGATCTGGTCTCGACGACTTCAACGCTACTTTTGACAGTCCGCCTCCAGCGGCCACGAGTGACGCGGCCGCAGCTCCGCCGGGCAGCAGCCACGGCCCTGCAGCCCCGTTCAGCAACGAGAGCACCTTTGACTTTGCGAGCATTGACAACACCGCCTCCCAGACCTCCGCCGCGGCTCCGACCGAGGGCGCCCCTAAGGGCCCCACCCAGCCGGAAAACCACGACTGGGACGCCATCTTCGCCTCGCTCGATGACGCACCACCAGCACAGACATCCGGAAGCCCGCCACCTCCAGGGAGCGCTGGCAGCGGAGCGGCTCCGCCTACTACTACCGCGGCGGCGGCAGCAGCAGAGCCTAGCAAGGAGGCCGGAAGCAATGGACTCCTCACTGGGCCCAGGCCGACCGGCCCGGGGAGGGCTCTCACAGAGGACGGAGAGCACGACGACCCTATTCTCAAGAACCTGACAAGCATGGGCTACAGCCGCGGCGACGCGCTGAATGCGCTGGAGAAGTACGACTACAATCTGGAGAGGGTAAGTTGAGCCAGCGTTTGATAGTCACATCGTTGTGAGCTTTTATTCTTGCGGTCTATATCTATTAGACTTTTGTATATAGGGATTTGACTAACGTGTGGTTCTTATAGGCCGCTAATTACCTGGCCTCCCAGTCATGATCATGACGCATTGCGAGACTGGTCAGACTAGACCGTGCTTTTCGGTCTTCTGAGAACTCATGGACTCTATTTATAGCGGTGGCCTGATGGGCTCGAGTTCGTGGTGACAACGAGGAATTGCTGGTGAAGGGGCCGTGAGAGTTGAATAATGGCGCCCACAGCAGATGTAGCACAAGCCTCAACAGAGAAGAAGGCTTGTCACATTTCTTGTACATGCAAAACTTTCTTATTCTTGTGCATGCCGCATCCAGGAGAGGGTCACCTGGCTGGCCTGGCCTGGGGATCATTCGCGCTCTAGGCCTGCCCAATATCTATCTCATGGACTAGTGGTTTGGGGCTGCGGGGAAGGAGCGTTCTTTATCTTCCATTTATCGCATGTGGTGGAGGGTGATGTTCAGTAGGGTTCGCTTGACGGGCGACCATATACAATTAATGTGTACTATGATACAACGGGGCCTGGAGAATACTTGTTCACCGGCAAAGTTCGCAGTACCTCAGTGCCGATGCAAGTTTCGTGCCGCAACAGCAAGAGCCGGGGTGGCATTGGTGGCACAGTCTCCGGTTCGTCGCATCGTGCAACGCCAATGGGTGTCGTGTGTGCTTGAAGTGAAGATTTTCTCTGTCTCTGCTGTGCTTGCTTTCTGTCCCTTTCTGTCCCCCTGGGAAAGTACAGGCAAGTCACTGCAGCAGTAGCCACCCCGGCCCTGCCTAACGCTTGAGACGCAATTCGCACTTTCCAGCTGCTGTGGCCGCAGCGGGTTCGTCTCGATGACTGCCACGCGATAACCTCAAAATAGTAAATACAAAACGCAGTGTGCCCTTGTTATCGCTGTTGCGTCGGCCGGCCCCATCGAAAATGATAGAGCGGCAAAATATGATTCAGATGCAAAGCAAGCAAGAAATGACCAGGTCCTCCTGGAAAAATAACAAACAAGGCATGTGTCTCTGTCGCTTTAGCATGGGTTCCTCCCTCAACACACGACTATCTCCCGCGATCTGTCCCGGTTTTCTCCTTCCCAAGAAAAGCATGATCGCCCCGGCGCAGAGATCCGCCGGGTGGGGCTCACCTCAGGGTCCTTACAACGGTGCCGTCGCTGTACGTTCGCTGGCGCGGGTCCTACCGGCCGAGGGACAGGGAGAGGTCGATGTTGAGCTCCTTGAGGAAGAGCTCGCCGAGGGTGGAGCCGTCGCGGATGTAGACCCAGTCGCCGACGGCGGTGTCCTCCTTCTGGCTCTGGCCCTCGCCCGAGACGACGTAGTCGTAGCGCTTGGGGCCGGATATGGGGCTCGACAGCCAGATCTGCTTGTTGGGGGGCTGCTTGTTGATCACGTAGGTGCCGATGTCCGGGAAGATGAAGGTGAGGACGCCGGCCTGGTGACGGTTGGGTTAGAAGAGTTGGCCAATGTTGCTAAACGTTGTAGTATGTGACAAGAGTGTGAAAGTGTTGTTGTTGGGGTGATGGGGGCAGGGGACGAACAGAGTACTCAACCTCGATGGACTCGTTCTTGTCGGCGAGGGTCTCCAGCTCCGACAAGATGACCTCAAGGTACGTGTCGGACACCTCATGGTACTCTGCGTCGGTGAGATTGGCCGGAACGGCCTTGACACCATCATCTTGGACATTGGGAGGGGGAGGATCGTCGGAATCGGGAAGGATGCCTCTGGTCTGGGAGGGCGTCGTTGAGAGGAACCTCGACTGTGTCGTGAACGGGACGGAGAGAGCTCGAATGGTGGGGGCGGCAACAGCACGCCGAGGCGCAAACAGAGCTGCGCGGGTCGTGGAGGTGCGGACGTTGCGACCGACGATGCCGGCGGCTCTTGAGAGGGATTGTCTGGCCATTTTGAACGGAGTGAGTGAAACAATTGGGTTGGAAAGAATGGCACACGATGCTGGTGATTCTGCTGAAAGTCGTAAGTGAACAAGAGGCAATGCAAGTCGACGAGATGCTTGGGGGCCGGAGGAGGGGAGCTCGAAGCTGTGACAAGTTGGTAATGGCGAACTGGATGGAGCTCTCTGGGCTGGTCGATGGCAGGCGCCCCACCTTCTCACAGTAGCTTTCCCCAGCTTTTCAGGGGTCATGTCCGTAGTCCGTGCGCCTTGCCGTTAAGGTGTGACCGTTTAGCCTTCCGTCCGTCACGTCACGTAATCGCGGGAGCATTTCGGCCAATGTGACGGCCTTCTATATTCTATCTCACAGCATACCGTCTTGAAGCACTTAACGCCTTTGAATATTATCCTACTTCCTGTGTGTGCCTTGAGCCCGTAGAGACCTCCAGCATGATCAACGCCTTTCTGGTCTTTAATGGCCAGGGCCAGCCACGGCTGACCAAGTTCTACACGCAGCTCGTAAGCCCCGCCTGTCCCTCCCGCCTTCAATCATAATCCTCGTCGCAAGCACCACTGACGCCTCTACAGGACACGAGCATACAGCAGCGCCTCATATCCGAAATCTTCACCCTCGTCTCCAACCGGCCAGCCGGCTCCTGCAACTTCCTCCCGCTGCCTCCCCTCCTCGCCGCCTCCGGCACCTCCCACTCGTCCGGCGACCAGCAGCACAACGACGTCCCCTCGCTCGTGACGTACCGGCACTACGCGACGCTCTTCTTCATCGTCATATCCACCTCCACCGAGTCGCCGCTCGCCCTGATCGACCTGATCCAGGTGTACGTCGAGGCGCTGGACAAGCTGTTCGAGAACGTGTGCGAGCTGGACCTCATCTTCAACTTCGAGAGCCTGCACGCCGCCCTGTCCGAGATGATCGTCGGCGGCGTGGTGATAGAGACGAACCTCGACAGGATCGTCGCGGGGGTCAAGGCCCAGGGTACGGTGGCGAAGCGGCCGGTGAACGAGTCTAGGAGCACGGGACTGGGCGCTGGCCTCGGTATGGGCGGCAACTTCGTCTGGGCTGGGAGATGAGGGGAGCTCAAGAACGCACGCCTCATTTATGGCTTACGACAGGCGTGGCATAACTAGTATTAGGTTCCTGTCGGGCGACACGCCGAGACAGTCTGAAATGCACTTGGGCAAGGGCAGATCCGGGCGGTTGGTGGGCTGCTGGAGAACAACAGATGGCTCAGAAACAGTGGTCGTCCGCTTCTATCGAGAACGACACGGCTGTAGGAGCAGCATGGCACTGGCCCTCGGACAGGAGGAGAGATCTTCCATTGCTCTGATGCCCTATTCTGGAACTGATTGCTATGCCCTGGGTATCCCCAACCAAACGCCGAGAAATGCAGCAAAACCGATAGCGAAGTCGTCGAGAACGACCTCAATGGGCCCTAAGTGAGCCTCCAGAAGTACTGTTCTGTCTAGGGCCCCCAGACTTGGGCTCATACTCAAATCCAAGAAAGTTCCAAAAGCTTTTCCGAATCTGTGTCTCCATGTCAGTCGTAGTCTTTTGCCAATGGTTGCCGTGAGGTACATACACCATCAAATGGTTGATGCTCCTGCTTCCAGTCCATGAACAGGGCCGCGTAGACAATAACAGCTGGGACCTTGTCAGCTCATACCCTTACGTATTTTTAACGTCTAGCGATCCTAGATCTCAGCTCAACATACTCGTAACGGTGAAGAGTTGCACCAGCTTGATGGCCTTGTCCCATCGCGGCCGCTCCGCTTTAATGGCCAACCGCCGCTTGAACTTCTTCTCGAACTTGAGCTGCTCTTGCTGTGAGAGCCTCTTGAAGTCTGGCGGCCAGACCTTTTTGGGCGGGTAGAGCTCCCTTATCTTGCGGATGTACTCTGCGCTGGATGTGGGCTTCGTGCCCTGTGCAGCCCTCCTGACGAGCGTTGAAAACATAATCAATGCGATCCCCGGATGGCCGGTATCCTAATATCGTATACGGCCTGGATGGTATACCTCGAATGAGTGAGGTGCAGTAAGGTGATGTGAGGTGAGGCCAATGTGCTTTTGCAGTGGCGGTTCCTACAGCAGTGAAGCAAGCCAAAAAGCCTTCCACACCACTGGCCTGCAGCGCAAGCCCCTGCAAGCTTGGCTCGCTCGGAAGGTGCCTTGACATCCCTGTCGTGCATCCGTCGGCCTGGCTCATGAGCCTATGGGCCCACCAACCCCGCGATCGGTTCCTGGTGTGAAATTTTGGCCCCTCCATCCAAAGCCAGTAGTGGGAGCATCTGAGTACCTGCCACCGTGACTCAACTTTGGACCTCGAGCACACCCTCAGCCTCGCAATTCAGACCACCAACAGACCGCCATAGACGAAGGGTGGTGAGTCAATCCTGGAAGTAGAGAGCATATACATGTTTTCCTGACATTTTCCTCCTTCAGATATCCTGTTACGAGTGCTGCAAGCAACAGCAACCACCCATCATGGCGGCTCCAAACGTCATCGTCCCCGTCTCCAAGACAAAGGAGCTCAAGGGTGTAGGTCTCCATGCCGCTGATATGCTGATCTCTGTTCTCACCTGCCTTGTATAGACCGAGAAGCGAGACGCCCTGGTCGCCTGGGAGAAGCAGATCCAGGCGAAATGGGAGGCCGACCGCGTCTTCCAGCCCGATGCCCCAACGACCGACGAGATCCCCCTGCACTCGATCAGCCCCCAGGAGCTTCGAGAGAAATACCCAAAGTTCTTCGGTACCATTGCATATCCTTACATGTGCGCAATTCCGTCCCTGTTCCATTTACTTCGAATCTTGGAGGAGTATAATGCCAGCAGGCTATAAAAATGTGCTGCTGACACGGGCGCTGGACAGGAACGGCGTTCTACATGTCGGCCACGCATTCTCTGACAGCAAAATCGAATTCATGGCCGGATGGGAGAGGATGCAAGGCAAGAGGGTCCTGTGGCCTCAGGGTTACCACTGCACCGGTCTGCCCATTCGAGCGTCCGCGGACAAGATAGCAAACGAGGTCAAGCTCTTCGGCCAGGAGTTCGAGAACTACAACGAGGACGCCGAGATCCCAATAGAAAAGCCAGATGGCAAGGAGAACACCGTGCAAGCCAAGAACGAGGACGTCACGAAATTCAAGGCCACCAAGGGCAAGGCGAACGCCAAGACGATCAAGGCCAAGTACCAATTCCAGATCATGGAATCAGTCGGTATTCCCAGGAATGAGATTCACAGATTTTCCGACGCGAACTACTGGCTGGAGTTCTTCCCTCCCCTGTGCAAGCGCGATCTTTCGGCCCTGGGCTGCAGGATTGACTGGAGGAGACAATTCGTCACCACTGACGCGAACCCATACTACGATGGTGAGTATTTGCTGGTGCTGGCTCCTCGCAGAATCTCATCGTTTCCGGCTAACATCCTGCTCCCTAGCATTCGTCAGGTGGCAAATGATCCGTCTCAAGGAGCTGGGCAAGATCAAGTTCGGAAAGCGATACACGATTTATTCTGTCAAGGATGGCCAGCCTTGTATGGACCACGACCGGAGTGAAGGAGAAGGCGTTGGACCTCAGGAGTACACCGCTCTGAAGCTGAAGGTCTTGGAATGGGCACCCAAGGCGGCTGAGGCCCTCAAGGGAAAGCTCCCCGAGGGCTCCAATGTCTTCTTCGTCCCTGCGACTCTGCGACCAGAAACCATGTACGGCCAGACATCATGTTATGTCGGACCCAAGCTCGTCTATGGAATTTACCAGGCTTCCGACAATGATTACTATGTCATGACGGACCGCGCCGCTCGCAACATGTCTTTCCAGGGCAAGCTGAAGGAGGACGGTGTTGCCCCCACATCCAAGGCCGAACTGAAGGGTTCTGACTGCATCGGAACCTTGGTGCACGCCCCTCTGTCGCTGCACAAGAACGGTGTCCGCATTTTGCCTATGGACACTGTCCTTGAGACTAAGGGAACTGGTGTGGTCACCAGCGTTCCTTCGGACTCGCCTGATGACTACGCAACCGTCCGGGAGCTGGCGAAGAAGGCCGATTTCTACGGTATCCAGAAGGAGTGGGCCGAGTTGGAAATCTTCCCCATCATCTCCACGCCTAGCTATGGAGATATCTGTGCCAAGACCCTGGTTGAGAAGCTGAAGATTGCGTCGCCCAAAGACACGAAACCCCTGGCTGATGCCAAGGAACTGGCTTACAAGGAGGGCTTCTACCAGGGAACTCTCCTGGTCGGCAAGTACAAGGGTGAGAAGGTCGAGACTGCTAAGCCCAAGGTTCGAAATGACCTGATTGATGCTGGCGAGGCCTTCGCCTATGCTGAGCCCGAGGGCGTTGTTGTCAGCAGGTCTGGTGACAAGGTGAGTCATTAACCTGTGTGTATTATGCAATCGCTCCCAATAGCTAACATGCGCACTTCTCCAGTGTATTGTGGCACTGATGGACCAGTGGTACATCAACTACGGCGAGGAGCAGTGGAGGGACCAAGCCATTGACTGGGTCCAAAACAACCTCAACACCTACTCTGCCGAGACCAGGAATGCCTTCGTCGGTGTTCTAAACTGGCTGAACCAGTGGGCATGCGCAAGAACCTACGGTCTGGGCTCGAAGCTGCCCTTCGACCCGACTTTCCTTGTCGAGTCTCTGAGTGATTCCACGATCTACATGAGCTACTACACCATCGTCCCGTGGCTGCACACTGACCTTTTCGGCCGGTCGCAGGGCAAGGGCAAGATAGCCCCCGACCAGATGATTGACGAGGTCTGGGACTACATCTTCTGCAGGAGAGAGCTGAGCGACGAGGTTCTGGAGAAATCCAAGATCCCCAAGGCAACCCTGGAAAGCATGCGCCGTGACTTCGAGTACTGGTATCCTCTGGATGTGCGTGTCAGTGGAAAGGATCTGATTCCCAACCATCTTACATGTGAGTGAGCCCGCACATCACCCGATATCCATGTCACGGGTGGCTTGTCGAAGCTACTTTGATGGTCAACTGCTAATTATTGGTCTTCAAGTCTTCCTCTACAACCACATTGCGCTGTTCCCCCCAGAGTACTGGCCCCGTGGAGTGCGTGCGAACGGACACTTGATGCTGAACGGCGCCAAGATGTCCAAGTCGACCGGAAACTTCATGACTCTGGACGACACTGTCAAGAAATACGGAGCTGACGCCGCCCGTATTGCTCTGGCAGATGCTGGCGATGCCAACACCGATGCCAACTTCGAGGAAGACGTTGCGGACAATGGAGTCCTGCGACTCTTCAACAACAGGGAGTGGATCGAGGAGGTCTCCAAAGACCCAGAGCTGAGGACCGGGGCTTTGAACTCCTACCAAGACGTTCTATTCGACAACGAGCTGAACGCTCTGGTGGCCGAGGCAAAGAAGGAGTACACTGCAACGAACTACAAGCTGGCCCTGAAGTCTGCATGGTTTGACTTCACTTCCGCAAGAGACTTCTACCGTGAGGCATGTATCGGTGCGGGTATCAAGATGCACAAGGACCTGATCTTCCGGTACTTTGAGTTGCAAGCCCTGGTTCTTGCCGTCATTGCGCCACATTTCTGCGAGTGGATCTGGCTGGAGATCCTGAAGAAGCCTCAGTCCATTCAGCTGGCCCAGTTCCCTGAGGTGCCTGCCGTCAACCCGGCTCTGTCAGCTGCTCGTGATTATGTCCGCCACACCTCCAGCAGCATTAACAGCGCCGAGTCAGCCCAGCTGAAGAAGAAGGCCAAGGGCAAGGAGACCGTTTACGACCCAAAGAAGCCCAAGCAGTTGACGTAAGTTGAATAGAAACCACTCATCTAGGACACGCGTCTTGTGCCTTGATCAGAGCCTGTAACTGACCAATCTCATAGCATCTTCACGACCGACAAATTCCCTGCCTGGCAAGAAAAGTACGTCGACCTGCTGCGTGAGAACTGGGATGCCACCACCAAGTCCATCACCAACGAGAAGGAGCTCAACGGAAAGATCGGCAAGATGGGCGAGATGAAGAAGGCGATGCCATTCGTCATGCAGCTCAAGAAGCGCCTGCAGTCGGGCGAAGAGCCCTCGGTGGTTCTGGAGCGTAAGCTCGCCTTTGACGAGCAGAAGACGCTGCTGGACATGGTGCCGGGCCTGAAGAGGTCGACGGGCTTCCAGAGGATTATCGTGATCAAGATCCAGGAGGGCACCAAGAAGGGCAACGACCTGACGGACGGCGGCAAGGAGGTTGACATCACCAGCTCCATCGGTGACAATGCCGTGCCTGGGGTGCCGAGCTTTTTGCTCGAGAACTTTGAGGCATAGAGTGAAGTAGATACTAGACAAGAGTGAGTACCAAAAGATGATACAAAATCAAAAGATTTGTTCTCCGTTCACCAACACCGGTTTACGAAGACAGTAGACTCGAGTGACGTGGGGAACGCGAGAAGAGCTTGCATGAGTGTTGGATAATGACCCATTCCAGAGAGGTACACCATCACGCTGTTCATTCTTGGAGACTATACAAGGGTATTTGGAACGGAACAAATATACAAGAACACATCAATACGCTGCCTCCCATGCTGTCGACCGTCGAGCATATCACACCCGCGAGGCCAGCTTCCGCCACCACAGGTTCGCGGTGCCGGTCGGCCGCGGCGAGGTAATCCTCAGCAGCGTGTCCCCGTTTGGATCCTCGAACACGGTGTAGTTCCTGGCCTGGCTCGTGCCGACCCAGGCCGGGATGGTGGCCACGTCCAGGGGCCCGTGAATAACCTGGCCCGAGGTCTCGTTGGCGGGGATGGTGTCGCTGACGGATAGGGGGCCTGCGTAGCAGAGCAAGCTGGATGACAAGCGTGAGTCGTTAGCAGAATGTCTTTGGGTGAGAGAGAAAGTAATTAGAATCATAGGAGATACGGATGTATCCCACATACTGCTTGCCGACGGCTGCCCACGCCGCGTCGGTCTGGTTCGGCTGCGCCGGGAAAGTGAGGTCCAGGGGCCGCCATTCAGGCTCCGTGGCTGTTATCGTGGCCGACATATAGCCCTCGGGTGTGTACGTCAAGTGTCCTACCGGCGCGGCGCCATATGCCTCGTCCAGCAGGGCAGTGCCGTTTTGGGTGATGCTGTTGTTGGTGGCATGTGTTAGACTCCTGAACAGATCTGGGCTCGACGCGCTTGGGGCTGTTTGTTCACTTGGACTTACACCGTGACATTCAAGAGAGAGTAAGTGCCCGCAAGGGCGGAGATTATGTCTGCTCTCATTATCGTGGAGGGCTTGTAGGATTGTGGGTGAAATGAGTGAACGTCCCTATGAAATGGGGAAGGTACAGTAGCTGTAAGTGATGGACCACAAGGTCATTAGCCTACACAGAAAGTTTTGCTGGCCAGCAAGCACTTGTTTATACATGGTGGCAGCGTGCTCGAGCCCCGATATACGGCAAGGTTGACAATTGACAAGAGCACACAAGACACGGCAGTCAGGGTCAAGACAGGCATGAACAATCTCGCAATGGCAAAATAAGCTGCGGGGCTAGGGGCGACAGTCCCAGATTGGTTCGTGAGGCCCGTGGATGGCGGCGGTATCCCTCCCTGCGGCATGGCCGGCCGAGGAGAATCAGGGCCCCTTGAAAGCCAGTTATATTGGGACCTACAGACCCTGTCCCTGTACGTTCATCCCATTGCCAAGTCGTTCGCCAACTTTACCTCCGAATGCTTGTTTCCGTCCCACCTTGACAGGAGCCAAATTTTATGGATCTCGAGGGAATGTTTCACAACTTCATGCGAGCGATCGTGGCTTTCGTGATACCCAGGGTTCGCTATGGATCTGTTGGCCGTTTCACAGCATGGCAGGGACATTGGGATCCAACAAGGCGCAGAGTCATGTGGCCGCACAAGCTGCATCGCCACGAAGTCTCCGGCGCAGTGGTAACTTCGGCGCGAATGCAGTGGGTAAAAGTAGATCCTACTTAGAGTTATCAAACGAATCCACACTAGAATGGACCAAACATCCTGGGTCGGCACCGTGGCCAGTTTAAGCCTCAATCTGGTGTATGGCCCGGCTCTTACGTACACAGCCCGTTGGCCGAAGGAACTGCGCCTCGGGTACTCTGTTAGCCAGATTTCGTCGATGTTGATACAAATCTTCAATCGTTATGGCAGCGTTGCGGCCGGAAGGCATGCAAATGTGACGGACCGATGCATTGTGAGGCATTGTGGGCCATTTCAGCGGATGCCGTTGGGATATCTGTTCTCGATTCAAGATAGACTCCCCGATTCTACAACTCTGTATCCCCATGACAAAGAGAAAACGTCCTGAAAAGTCGACGGTGTTACCTGCCTGTTCTGGCTCTTAAGCGCCTCGTCAAGCCTCAGCATCTAGACATTGTCGATGCGGAAGCGTGACTTTCTCGTAGCCAAATAGTGAAGCGCTTGCCCACATCGCGTGACCATGCAAAAGATATTCAACAGGAGAGAGTACCACTTATCGTGAGATAACCTGCCCCCCAAAACGAAGTCAAATGAAACAGTTTCAGGTTCATTACCGGGGTCGATTTTCGTGATGTGCTGACTCGCCACGGGATTGGGGCTTCAGGGGGCAAGGCGGTAGGCATTGACTTTGTCTTTACCGCTGTCTCGGCGCTGTCGAGCTGCTTGTGGACATTGGGAATTCGACGTACACCTGAAGTCTATCAGTTGACAATTTGTGTTGATTGAGCATCATGTTCCCTGATTAAGAGCACCTTGTGAACATTTGCATCGTCTGTTCTCCTGGACATGGAGTTCAGGGTTCAGAATGAGATCTGGAGCCAGGCCAAAAACAGGCCGTTCAGTATTGTCAAAACAAAGCATGTATCTCCAACTGTTGAAAGCCTTGGCCTACACCCTTACCAACTCTATATCCGAGGAAAGCGCACTCACGGCTCAATGCATTAATCAATCCAATACTGCTTCTAAATCGAGGCACAATATCAGTAGATGGATCATTCAATGTCTTCTAATTTGAATATGCGTTCGGCAATAGGAGTAAGTTCGGCATCACTGGTACCGTCCTTGTGCGAGGTCTGTCTCTCAATAGACAACCAGCAGTAGACGTAGATGAGAAAGCCCATGTTGAGACCTTGCCACTTCCAAGGAAACAATTGTTTCGTGCTTGATCCAACAGAACGTACAGGAGAACGGGTCCTCTACTAGTAATCCTCGTTATCTCTCTCGTTGAGGCTCTGCAACCTGGCGCAGACCTACTAGTATGTGGGTATCGTCAAGTGAGAAACAAATGTGTACATAGCCGTCTGTACACAAGTCAACGATTCTAGATTGTGCTTACTCAAGCACAGATGTGTGTCTATCCCCTTCCCTCACCCCCTTAACGTTGATACAATGATTTATTAACGGTCCCGGCCCCGGATGTTCGCACGTAATATATTCAAACCGAAAGCGTTCTCCCAAGCCTGTCTCGAAGATATGTGAACAACGTGGTAAGAATGACGCCTGTATCTTTGTTAGCTAGTAGGTCCTTTTTTTGGTGAGAAGGTCAACGATGTATGTAGGCTGGCTTTCTCAAACCAGACCTCGGGAGGCTTACCTGCCAATACCGCCACAGCGTATCTGACATACTCGCTTCTCCATAAACATTTAGCCCATTGAGAAGACGTCTCCAGGGAATTCTGTGACTCAGGACTATTGGTAAGCTTGTATTCTGGATGCTCACCGCTATTTCGCTGATCCTCATCTCCTGATTGTATTTGATCACTCATCCGACTATCTTTGCGAATGAAGGAAGCCGTCATTGTCGAATCGTTCGGTTGACAATCACCATTCGGCTTCGATTGTTCTTCCAGCATTTTCAAGACCTCGTCCTTTTTATCCAGTAACGAAATCTCAATCAATTCCCTGAGAGAGAAGTGTCGTCTCGCGTGGGTGCCTTTTTCCAGTGGTAGACCGACCTCACTTTGCTGCCAAGGTACTTGCCACTCACCAGGTCTCGGAACAAGGCACTGGGCTGTGAATCTGAACACTAGGCCTTGATTACCCAAATTGAGCGAAAAGTCTCGATTCGACGCCGTGGTCTCGTTCACGGAAATGTCGAATGAAACCTCGGTCTCAGATTTGAACCGAAGAAATAGCTGGAGAGCCTTGCGGTGGAATTGTGATAGTTGGTCAAAGCCCTCTGTTGTTTCCCGAGAGGTTCCTTGCCTTGTGGGTTGGTAACGTCGCATCAGCAATTCAAGCAAGAAATAATGCCACAACGTCAGACTGGAAGAGCTCCCAGGACTTTTGCACCAAAAGGAGGGTGACATCACCGGACGACACCTTGTGGTGGTGTCAGGAGAAAGCCAACCTCCTCTAAACATAGCTTCGAGGACATCCAGAGACTGATGGGGTTCGCGTACAGTCCCATGGCGTTTGCCTGTTCCTCCTGCCCAATAGCCGGATAAGCAGAAGCACGCGAGAGTCGAAATGCTTTCTGGCTGCCCCAAAAATTCCGAATTGTTGGTAATCTGCCATAGGGGATAGTCGCAGAGGTCGTTCATGATCAGTCCCTGTAATGGGTCCGAATTGAAGTGGTATTGTCCTTTCTGGGCCTCTCCTGGGTTGGACAACGTAGCAACATCTGTTTCGACTGTCTCAATTGTTTCCGAGACGTCTTCGGCCCACTCGAGGACCGAACGATATGCCAATTCTTCGCTCGGCGGCCAAATAAAGACCGTCATAGACATCGTGTTCGCAGGTATTTGCGCTCTCGTCTTTCCAACGGCCAACAATTCTCGAACGCGCTGGAGATAGGTATACGGCTCTTGAATTAGATCATAACACTCCATAATTTCCAGGAGTACACAAGTTGTGATTCCTGACCGCGAGGTGTTGTATATCGACGTTGCGTTCTCATACAAGACGTCGCTGATCATCAGGTTAAGAACTGCGTCGACGTGATCAAAACGTCTCAAGTTGAGCTGCATGTCATGTTGGACTTCATCTGATTCCAGGAAGTCCGAGATGCTTCGGTGCGCGAAGTCCAACTCCATGGACCAGGTTTCCCAAGCAGCCTTGCAAGGACTCTCGTTTATCGGTCCTACATTCCACAGAGGCCGCTCATAAGGCTCGACGAGACCTTTACACCAGCCAGCTAATCTCCTAGTTGAAGATTCCGCTCGTTTCATACCATGCTCGCCGGTAAGCTTGTTCATGGGGAAGATATTGTCTCCGTTCATGAAGAAGTTTTCTCCAGCCTCGTACTCCTCAAGAAAGGAATATGCAAGCAGTGACATTCTGTAGTCGGCGTGTTTCTTCAGCTCCATCACCATCGAAAACGTCTGGTAAGCTTTCCTGCGTTTTGATTTTCCCATAGACATTAAAATGTGTTTGTAGAGGCTTTCCAATTGGTCCGGGAGAATGTCGACCTCTTGCATCAGGTCCAAGCACGACAGGCCGTCCTCCAGCCCCTCTCTGAGAGATTTGACTACGAGGGCTACCCATAAGAAAACTCCGTTGGCCTTGCTCATAATCAATGAGACAAGATTTTCGAAGCTCTCTTCTGCGCTCGCGTGCTGAAGTTTGTCTCGGATGTAAACGTTCATGTCGTGCCTCGTCAACTCATGGAAACGGATTCTCAGCGTGGATGTGAATCCATCCATGAATACTGGATACTCGCGACTTGATACGCAAATCTTGATATTTCCGGACTCACTTGATGCCCAGTGGCACAACAGCTTCACCAAGTCGCCTTGGTCATGTTGTACGGTCGACTGGAACTCGTCGAGGCCATCGATGAAAAAGGCGAAGCAATGCCTTTCTAGCACGTCGTGAGAGTCAATGATTCTGAAGAGGGCTTCATCAATATCTCTTTCCGTGATTTCGATAGTCTTCGGGATGAGCCAAGGCGCGCAATTCGCTTGTGCCCATTGAGCCGGCCAGACTTTGGGTATCAAGTCAGGGCATTGACGGAGGATTTGGTGGAGAAGACTAGTGTAAAGCCCTCGAAGCGACTTTTCGTAATCGGATCCAATGTTCCAGAAATAGAAATCGGCGATGGTCAACCTACGGCCGTCTGTGTCGACGTGCCCAGTAGTTAGTGATGGTAGTTGGGGTTTCAACCGTGGTTGCCATGAGACTTGTGCTTACCTGCCCACATGTCGAGCTTCTCTTTGGTGCGAGAACTCGCCCGTATGTGTTTCATCAAAGTTGACTTCCCAGATCCCAACTTTCCAGAGAGATGGAAAACATCGCGCGAATTTCCGCTTTCCAGCCATGCCCTGAGCTTTTCTCTCGCGCGGACTTTCTCAACATCTTCGAATCTCTGTGGTTGATCTGAGGAGTTCTCAACCGTTCTGTCTTGCTCGTGATCAGGTGGTAGCTCCTCAGCCATGGGTTCGTCTTCCAGAATCCATTCGTACGTGTTGGAATGTGTCTCAACCACCATGTTAGAGCGTCGATTCATTCCGTCAAAAGAGAGGCATTTCAGTATTCTGTCCTGAGCGATCGTTGTGAAGACTTTCTCTTCCTCCGCAAGAAGCGTCATCAACATAGGCTTGGCTTGCGAAGTAGAAGGGACTAAACTGATGTTCTCGCGTAGCTGTGCAATATGACTCTCGATCCTGTCCAGCTTGGTCTCGTCCAGTCTCGATGCTTCCACTAAGGTGTCCAACTTCTCGAGCGTTTCAGTCCTGCTTCGAGTCAGCACATCAGGCATACGGCATTTTTGTGAACAAGTCCAGCTTACCTTGTCAGATTACTGAGTTCTAGATGAAGTTGGGCCCGACAGTCATTGAGTCTCGCTTCCAGGCCTGCCCTCTCACTATCGTAGATCTTGTTTCGCAGTGCCGATGCCAGGCTTTGAGTCGTGGAGCCTGGATCTTTGGGTTTTATTTTCTCCAGTAACGAAATCAACTGGGTTGAAAGCTGACGGCATTCTGTGGCCAAAACGCTCAAACTTGAATTGTCGTCCGCTTTTCCTGGCGATCCGGAGACCAACATCCGTGTTGACATGCGCTGCATCTCTCGCACAACCGCCTCACGGCTCCGATTTTCCTCGAGGACCCCATGCTGAGAATCGTGGGCTTCCTTGGCGCTCTTGATAAGTCGGGCACTGAAGTCAATGAATGAGAGAATGTTGGAAACGAGGCCTATGGCCGTCAGGGGGTCCATGATGCCCGTATTCAAATCGTGATTAAAAAGTGATGAGGGCCGAAGAGTGGTGTGTATTGTAAGAGACCGATGTGGCGAGCTGTCGGACAGCAACCATCTGACCTGGATGAGTGAGGACAGCTTCAATCACAGATGGATGACCTAGAAAGGTGAACGTCCCCGCTTTCTCAGCTACAATTCTGCAGGATTTGAGGCAACCAGCGCTTACGGAATTTGCGACACACAATCATGGTACCCATTGGACGCCTTGGATCCCGCTGCATGATCGCTGCTTACCCTCGCACGCAGACATAATTGGGCAATTGAGGGTCGCATTGTGTGGTCTGGCCAGTCTGACTTGTGAGATGACACCCAATTCGAACACCAGTCAACAAGCCTGCAGCAGGGAGCAATTGAGGGAAAACTGTCTGGATCATGCATTAGCGGTTTACACCAGCAGCCAAATGCAAAAAACACAAAATAGAGCAGAAGAGGACAGTTCGGCACAGGAAATACAGCCAGCAATGCGGAACGCCATGCATTTGACACGGTTGCACAATTCACCCTCAACGGCGAGATGCGAGGGAAAGGGCCAACTAGGGTCTACTTGGATTCCACTAATCTCTTGGGTCGATCGCAACAGGTTAGCCCTTGGGCCAAGCTTCTGCTGACAGCCTCCCTCCCGCCCACTTGCCTGCTGCCTGTGCCGATGTTGCAGAGTCATATCATGGCTCCTGGACACGTTTCTTTGGTAAAATCTCGTGAAACGAACTACTGTGTCATTTGACACCGTCACCAGAGTGAGTCTCGAACTATAAATACAGCCTGAAAGCTTTCTGTTCACCCTCTTTTGGCCGTCTATAACTGGCATTGCATGGCCCCCCTGGTGCGTGAAACGACACTCAGCCACACGCAAAAAAAAAAAAAAAAATTGGAAGATGACACAATCACGACAAAGGTACATCGAATGGGGCTTGCCCCTCTTGATTCTCTGTGTGCTTGTTGTCCTGGCTCCTCGTAGCCACGACTACTCGGACGAACAATCTTATCCCTCGCTGTACGGTACGGTCGTCGGTATTGTAAGTCTTACATTGGCAATGGTCTTTGCTCCTCTGCGTACTTAGTCAGATTCAAAGCCGTGGAAACTAACCTTCTTCTTTGCCTATTTTAGGATATCGGTAGTGTGAGTCTGACCACGACTCAAGCAATCAGAAAGACCTGTCCTATGCACTCCGAGTCCTTCAAAGACCTCAAACAAGGCGCCTGAGACAAAAATGTACTAAAGTTTCTTAGGAGAATTCGCGGGTAGGCATAATGAGAGATGGAAAACTTGATGTTCTAGATCATATGGCGTCCTGTGTCGCTTTCACAGACCAGGGCGTTCTAGCCGGCAACGGTTCGTATGTGCCAAGTTACCTGATGCCCTTCGGTGTGCCCTAACCTCTCGGCAGAAGCGAAGTCTCAGAGAGCCGACAACCCATCCCGTACCATATGTGACGTGCGAACGCTGCTTGGCCGAACATGGTCGGATCCGAAGATACAGGAAACTGTCAAGAGTCTACATTATCGAGTCGAGGGCAAGGAAGATAAACCGGTCATCAAAGTAGACATACAAGGACGGGAAAATACGTTCACACCAGAACAGATAGCAGGCGTGCTGATGGCAAAGTTGGGAAACACGGCAGCGGCAGCCATTGACGATTACATGGGGTGCGCGGTGATAGCCGTGCCGAGCAGCTTCAATGACAACCAAAGACAGGCCGTCAAGGATGCGGGCACCACGGTTGGCCTGAACGTAATCCGCATCATCAACGAGCCAGCGGCGGTGGCGATCGGTTACGAATTGGATAGGCTGGACGACGAACAAAACGTCCTTGTCTTGGATATGGGTGCCAGTAAGACCGACGTGACCATGCTCTATATTGACCAGGGGGTCATCGAGATACTGGCAACGGTGTCGACGCCGATCAGCGGACGCTTGTTCAACCGGCGGCTCGTGGACTAGTGAGACACGGCTTCTCTTCTTCCCACTTTATCTTGAAGCTAATGTCTATCAGCATCGCTGCTCAGTGCGCCACGGAGGGAGTGCTCCTTGATCGGCAGGCCCGAATCAAACTGGAAGAGAGTATAGAGGATACTCAGAGAGACCGATTGTTTGGACCGTCTGCGTACTGCCTACCCATTGACAGTTTAAGACACTGTCCGGGTCTGTCGAACACCAAGATCAAGTCTTCGACCCGAGACTTTGGTACAGGCCTCTCTGCCGAGGTGATCGAACCACTCCAGCATGCGCTGGGTATGCACGGATCAGGTAAATTCCTTGTTCAGCACCAAGTACTAACAAATTCTTAGACGCTTTGAACATGACCATGGAATGGGAAGAGAGCAGGTGGTTTCCGAATGAGGACATGCCCTACATCCCCTCAAACATAACCAATGTCGGAAGGGTTCTCGCAGTTGGCGGCTTCAGCAAATCTCCAATGGTACAGATTACCCGACCACTCTTTCTTGATGGGGGCTAACAACGATTCTGGAAGGCCACCTGGCTCCTGGATGCCCTTCGACGGAACGACCCCTGGACCGACAGGGACTTCGACGCGGAGGAAGCCGTCCTGAAAGGCGCAGCCATCCAAGCCAGAGTCTTGTCTGATGAGGAGCCCGTCGTGGCTTCTTATATAACCGTTACTCTTCTCAGCCTCGGTCTGGTATGTTCATTGCTGTCCAACCAGCAGATCTTCTGGCAGTATGCTGACATTCGCATCAGGAAACAAGCGAGGGCTACATGCACAAGATCGTCCCACGCATGGTGCCAATTCCCAAACGCAGGGTTCAGAACTTGACTACGGCTTACGACGATCAAGACTCTATGGTCATTCGGTTTTTCGAAGGCGATCGCATGATGGCCAGAGACAACTTACTTCTGGGAGAAATTGAGCTGACAGGAATTCCTCGAGCACCCCGGCATGTTCCCGTTGTCGAGATCTCGTTTGAAGTCGATGTACGTCCACCTCAAGAATTTAAGGACTCGAAAATGACGACCAAATTGATAAAAATTGCCAGTCCCTGAACATTCTCAAAGTTGATGCCCGGTGTCTTGGTAAATTCCAAAATGAACATGGACTGGGTGGGGTACGTGGCTGACCTGTATGCAGGCACGAATATCAAAGCATCAGCCATTTTCGTAAGGGTATCACCGATTCTTCATGCCACCAGCTGACAGTCTCGCCAGAATAATACTGCCCTTGTAAGCGGCGTACCATATAAGGACATCGAGCAGCTTGTATTTGAGGCAGAGTATTGTTACCCGGACAAGTCCCAGTACGAATCGGGTGGACGCGTGATTTACTAACAACACTATAGACAGCATTTCGAAGATACTACACCAATCGACAAGGCGGTCATGCAGCGCTACATCGAGATCGTGGAGCGAGCCATGTCCAGGGGCGACGTCGTAGACGTGCTCGGCGCTGCCGACGACCTGAAGAAGTAGGCAAAGCTGTTCCACACCCCACCTTGCAAGACGAAGCTAAGACAACCTGCAGGGAAGCCCAAGAAGTCGTCCGGGATACAAAACAGTGGCTTGCCAACAAGTCCGACATGTCCCCGATTACAGAGTTCAACCGCCGGAAGTCAATATTGTGGGACGTGTAAGTCATCCCTACAGGCACAGTGGTGTGGAAATTACTATACTAAGGGGTTGAACACCTAGGACTCATAATTTACTGGACTTCAATCCAGCCGGCAGGATTTACAGCGTTGGCGCCCAAAAGTCTGTTGATAGAGAACACGGCAAGCTTTGAAATAGTAGGGGTATCTGAACCAAAATGCATGCAAACTGGTCTGTCTCGGCTTTCATCGCCTTCCATTCTGCCAACTGACGCACAAGAGGGCGGCCAAGGACTCACTGAAGCTGTTTGTTGCCCGTTGAGAAATCGGCTTCATCACTTCCTAAGTGCACTAAGAGAGTGAACCATAAAACTTAGGTACGACTTGGTCCTAGAACACCAAATACTTTTCATTCTCATGACACGTCTAATCAGTGCTGCAAATCTACCGTCTATCATCTTAAGCATCTGGATCTATGATCTAGACACTCATGTCTTCATCCATTCCTAGCCACCGGCCATATTGAAACTTAGACCACACCAAGCCTTCAAGGCGGCCAGACAACACCGCCAACCACACCAGTACACCACCGAGAACCGAAGACACATCCCTTAAGCCCACTGCTTCCTGAACTTCTCGTCGAACTGCTGCTGTACCATCTTGAACATCCGTAGCACCTGCGCCAGGTTCCTCTCACCATCGCCTTCCCACGCGGGCCCGGCAGCCTTGGCGGCGGCCTCGGCAGCCTCTGCAGCCGCAGCCTCATCCTCGCTGCTGTCGTCATCATCCCACGAGTCAATCACCTTAGCCTTCTTGGTCTTCTTCACGGCGACGGCTGCTTCAGGCTTCTTTGGGCCCTCGTCTTGGACCGGCAGGGCGCCATGGGCCATGTCGCCGGGGCCGTCCTCGGGCTCCAGCGCATCAGAGGTCTCACGTGCCGCGTCCTCGGCGTCCTGGACGTCCATCATGGCCAGGTCCGAGTCAGCTCCGGCGTCAAGATCCAAGAAGTTTGTCAGGCTGGTGACGATTGTTGCCAGAACCAGCGAGAAATCCTTGAGTAGGAACCAGACGTCGCCCTTCTTGATGTGGTTGTCTCTGACCAGGGCCTCCATATCCCCGTGCTTGAAGAAGTCATAGAGATATGCATTCCAGGGGACACCGTTGGTGTCGTCAGGGAACAGGGGAATATAAGGAATCGCTGACTCCTCGAGGAAGACTTCGCTGCGAACAGTGTCGCAGAGCTCGTGTATGGATTCAAAAGAATTGTCGCCGAATCCGGAGAGGGCGTGGAAAGGTGAGCGGAGCTTCGTCGGCGGGTTGTGGCCCTCGCTGAAAATCCCTTCGAGGTCAGCTTCGCCGAGGTTACTCTTTGGCGCTCCAACCTCAGCCTTGGTGAAAGGCAGGTGCATGTCCGGCTTGTCTTCCAAGTGCTGTCGGACATACGTGCTGACGTAGGTCCTGAATATGTCAAGTGTTTCCTGGTTGTGCTGCCTCAGAGTCTGCAGAGCATCTGCTGGTAGAGGCGGAAGGAATACAATTGAGTCAGATCTGGTAACCGCTCCCATCCAATCTTTCTTGAAAGTGTTGGTCGATATGCGGCCGAAAATGTGCGACAACACAAGGACGATCTCCAGCAGCGTTGCTTCGGACGCAGTGCGGAACTTGTCACATAGCTTGTGGAAGTAGCCTTCCTTCAGAAGCGAGTGGAAGGCGAACACCGAGTTCTCCGTGAAGTAGAGATGGCCAACGAGGCCGGCAAAGTTTAGCGGAGCACCATCTTCAGAGAGAAGGTGCTGTCTTCGCAGGTACTCAATGGAGAAACGCAGGTGGTGCTTTATGGAAAGCTGCCCAGAAGGTCCACCAAGGTACAGTCGTGTCTGTGACAACAGCGACTGTACGGCGCCGACTGAAAATTCCGAGTTGTTGGTGTGGTGAAGTAAGCTGAGCGTCCGTAGCACCAAAGAGGTAGACAATGGGAAGTGTCCCCTGAGATCAGGCAGCCTGGAGGACATGATCTCGTACACTCGTTCTTGGGGCATACCGACAAAGACCACGTTTCCGAGCAGGTCGAATCCTCTTCGACCTGCACGACCTGCAGCTTGATGGTAGTTCAGCGCGGTCAAGAACACGGAGTCTCCGAAAAAGACCACCGTCTTGCAGGGCATGTTGAGACCCAGGGCTAGGGTACCAGTGGCGACGACGACCGTGAGGAAGCCCTTGCGGAAAAGCATTTCGACAATTTGACGGTACTTGCGGTTCATACCGGCATGATGAATGCCAATGCCACGGCGGAGCGCGTTCAGAATATCGGGGTTGATGTTCTTCCAGCGCAAAGACCAGATCATCCACTCCAGCTCAGATCGCGTGATCTTAGTCTCGTCGCCGAGGGAGAAGCGTTCGAGAGGAGCCTCTGGGTCGAAACTCGACAGAGTACTCGGGTCATCATCCATTCTCCCATCACCAATATCGTCTTCGTCTCGCTTGCCCTTGGCCTTTGCTTTGGTGGTCTTCTGTCTGAGCGAATCGGCTTTGGCCTGATCCTTCTTGAACTGCTCAAACTTGGCAACCTTCTTCTTCCAGCCAGCATCTGTTGATTTCCATGCATTCTCCGCATCTTGGAGGTCAGAAAGGATACGGAAGGCGATATCCTCACAAGCTACCCGGTCGTAGTTGAACAGAATAGCTGGCAAAGCACCCTGTGACCGAAGATCTGTCAAGAGGGGAAGGGCCGAGTCCTCAAGCTCCTGGCGCGATGATGCCGAAACATGGCACTGCGGTCGCAGGTCTTTCTGTACAGCGTCAAACGGCGAATTGCGATCCAGCATCCAGGCATGGAGAGTCTTCTTCAACGAAGCCTCGTAGTTTGCCACGTCGGGTTTTGTTGCAACCTTGGGGAAAACATTAGGCGGGGTCAGCTCTCGACCGAGGGGATAATCGGCGCTCTGATGCTTTGCCATGCTCTTCCACAGCAAGAGACAATCACGCGGCTCCAGAGTGAGATCATCGAGAGTCTCGCGGTTCCTGTTGACCAGCGTGACTACCGGATGAATCGGGAAGAAGTTCGAGGAGGTTCCACTGTTGTCATCCAGTCCAGGGACAGGTAATCTATCAACAGAATCCAAGAAGTCCAAAGTGTACTGCTTGGATGGCTCCCACAAGAACTTGCGTAGATCGGAGTATCGTGTTTGGTGCACAATGGTCTCAAACTCCAGGCCTTTGGACTTAGCTGCACTCTCAAGCCATTGCCTGAACTCCAAGGGGTTACCGACAGTGGCCGACAACGCAATGATAGGACACGGGGCCAAGAGTAGCAATTGCTCCCAGATGACTCCATCGTCAGCTTGCCCAATGCAGTGAACCTCGTCGAAGATGATACGCTTGATTCGGCGTGACCACGAGTTTTCATGCTCGGCGTTAGACGGCGCCATAAGCATGATCTGTAAGATGTGTGGAACCGTGACCAGAATTTGGCATCCAGCTGGGTTGTTCACTCGGTAGTCGCGAGTATGAATTGACCATACCGACCTTCCGTCGTGCTTGTAAGATTTAGTAAATCGTGCCTGGATTTCGGCGGCGATCTGATTGACAAGAGCCTTTGTTGGTGCCACATACACCAGCACGCCGTCATCGCTTTCCTTTAGGACCTTCCTCATGGCGTAGAAAGAGATAAAGGTTTTACCAGCTGAGGTTGGTGCCACAACGAAGAGGCTCTTGTCTGCATCGATAGCATTGAGCACATTTCGCTGCCAGCCATCTGGGTTGAAAGGAACACGAGGATCTGGGGCGGGATCAAAGCTTCGCTCGAGGAACGGTCCGCAGTGTTGTAGTTGGAAGTCGAGGTCAACAGGTGCCAGGTTCGTTACCCCGTTTTTGGCATCAAAGACACAGGAGAACGGAAGTTTTCGAGTTGCGGGCGAAGAGGGGTCAGTGGCGAACTCAGCTGGAACCTGCAAAGACGAGGCAAGAACGTTGAGCATCTTGGCAGTGGGCGCGCTGAGGTTGGAGTTGTTGACACTGCGGACGATGGACCAGATCAGGGCGGTTAAGCTCTGCCTCGTCTGAGGTGCATCGCCTGCTTCGACCAGTATGGCAGCGAGAACGTTGCAAGCATACAGGGAGACTTCCGCCCCAATTGATGATGCGAGATCTCCAGACAAAGCACTGAGATACTTGATGGTCTTAAGATATCTCTTGACCAAGTCTGGCTCTTGCGACAGTTGTTTGCACTGTTGCTCCCACCAGACCAGCCTGTCGTTGGTTTTTGAAGAAGCTTTCTTGTCCTGCAAAGCCTGACGGGTTTCCATGGCCAGCTCTTTACCGCTCTTCGCCTTGCCCTTCTTCCCACCCTTCTGCGCGGCTTGTTTCGTAGGCTTGCTCTCTTCACTTTCTTTCTTGGCTTCTCTCTTAGCCTCCTTCTTGGTAACCGAGCTCTGGTCCCGGTTGATGCCTCCGATGATAACCTCAGGCTCGATACGTTTGCCAGAGGCATTCGTCAGACTTGCCGAGTATGCGATTGTGCTGGCCATCATCTTCTGATCAGCTCTCATTTCGCGCCAGTTCTTGGGCGGAGGAGGGCGTCTGCTAGCAACCGAGACACGGGCATTGTGCCAATGTGTCAGCTCTCTGGAGATCTTGGGAAGGGTTTCCTGCTCAGAATCGTTCGTTGGGACAAGATGAATGTCTTGCAGATAGTCGTTGAGCGCAGGCTGGCTGAAGGGCAGTACCCCATGTTCATTGAGGGTGCCCTCCTCGCCGTTCTCCGCAGTTCGCGGGACAGCACCCGTAGATGTCTCCAGAGCGGGCAGGGAATCCGCTATGCTGACACTCGTCAGTTCCCCGATCTTGTTTGCAAATGCGTGCACTTCTGTGACCAAGGACCGAGGAAGCTGTGGCTTCTGGCTCAGGACGTATCCCAGAAGCCTCCCATCCACAAGGTCAAAGAGATCCCAGCGGAGGGTGGGTGCGAATTGATCAAGCAAGGCGGTGCTTGTGCTTGAAAACTCTGCCAGGAAAGCCTGCGTGTCAGTCTCGCCTCGATCTTGGACAGCACCGAAAGATCGCTGTGAGAGTGGCAAGTGTCGCAGGAGGACGAGATGAACAATGAAGGCCGAAGCAAAGGCCGAGAATTTAGCCGATTCGTCTCTATGCGCCGCTGCCATGCTGGCGAGCGCATGTAATGAGACTGCCTCTCGAAGCGATAGGGGCTGTTTGTCTCCCCATGGTGACCACGTTTCTGTGGCACTGCGGTCTCCATCAGAGGGAGCGATGGCGCGCTCGCTTTCTCGTGCAGGGGACTGGGGCAGGGCCGGCGTCACGCGTTGCAGATTTGGCAACGGCGATACGACTGAGGCACGGACCCTTGAGCTCGAGAACTCCACACTGTCTATAAAGGCGAGGCAGAATGCCCTTGCTGCAAAATGATGAGCAATGGCTAAGAAGGCCTCTTGTGAGCTGCTGGAGCATGACCCGAAGGCAGGAGCATCCAGACACATGAAACAGTGAATGGCATGGTTGGCGAGGTAGTGTTGGAAAGATGGGGCGTCCAGGCCTTCAAACTCAAAGGATATGGTCCTGGCGTCCTCGGGGGCAACAGCGTCCTGCGACGGCTGTTGCCGGTTCAGATGGCGGATGAGGACCGCCCGTATCAACAGGTACTTTGGTGACAGCACATCAGTGGCATCGCGCGGTAAACACAACGCCTCATGGTCGCGGAACCAGAGAACGTTGAAGTTCAACCCCCGGTCCTGCAGCTTCCTTAGGAAGCTCTCCACAGCATGGATGGCATGCAGGAGCTGGAAGCCGCCTGCGTGGCACGCGTAAGCCGGTGGCCAGTAGGCGAAGAGGGCAGAGGAGCTGGCACTTACTGTCAAGGTCGACCTTAGCCTTGGTGATGCAGTAGAGCATCAGGGCGTCACCATGGATGGCGAACAGCTCCTTGCCTGCGAAATCGCCGACAAGGTCCACCTCAAGCGGATGCAGCGATTTGTACCAGGTGTCGGGCCCAAGAGGGCCGACCTGGTCGTCAGTCGACGACGCCATGTTGCGCGACGTGTGTGAAGGGCCTCAGCGGTGTAGAGTTTGCCGAGGGTCGACTGTGGCGGGAGACGGGGAAGAGAAAGGGGATGTGGGATGCGGGTAGAATGTGGTTGATGCGGGAGGAAAGTGAGGACACAAGCTGGCTTCCACACGCTGTTGGATGTTGACTCGTTGCAGAAGTTGCTGCTTGATTTACTTGTGCCGCTCCTGCACCTGCCTTGCACCTGCGCCTACCTGCACCTGCACTTGCAGACCGGGCAGGCAGGCGGGCGGGAGGACACGCACCCTACCACAGCCCTCCAAAACATGCACGGAGGTTTGCACCGTCGAGTTTCAGGCGGGCGTTCGTTCCACCGATGACGTGCAGACCTGGACCTCCACTGTCCACTGCCTCTGTCTCCACGCCGATATGTTGACCTAGGTATCAAAAAAAAGCATACAAATCAGCTGCCACCGCCCCTTTCGCAGCTTGGGCATGTTGAAGCAGTAGATTAAAGATTATTGAGTCGTTCATGGTGCCTTGAGCCTCATGCCGCCCTGCGCTTGTGACGGAGAATCTGGACCGTTTCTCCACAGCAACGGGGGACCCACCTGCCAGCTAGCCCCAACCCTCATCGCTACCTAGGTACCTAGGCCCCTCCCCTCCCCCACCACTCCCCTTTTCCTCCAGCTCAACAGTTTGTAGGATATGCAGCATGCAGCATGCAGTCTGGCATGCAGCTTCCAGGCTTTAATCAGAGCCCCCTTCCCCCGGCATGCATTTGAACAGGCCCCTAATACACAGTGGGCCAATCTCAGTTCGGGTATTCAAGACCGTGACCGAAGCGAAACAGTGGGTCTTTCGTGTCGAAGGGCACATCCTCTCGACTCTCGCTCGCAGCCTTCATCGACCGCGGCAGGTCAAACGGCAGCCTGCCGCGGGGCGACGACTCCCCAATGCCCAAGCACACGTCGAGGAACGCGTCTGTGTCGCCCCCGTAGTTCGCTGTCAGGGCACTTCCTACCCAACTACCACTGGCAGCCTCCTGGGCCTCGACGATGGGCGTCAGCACAGCTGGACGGTCCAGGTAGACATCCACGATCGATGTGGGCACCGCCCTGATCAGGTTCGAGACTCGCGCGGCTTCTTTCTCAGGAAACTCAAGCGACCCTGAATGGAACATCGACTCGAAGCCACCCGGCCGCGCCTGGTGCGGAGCTCTGAGCCGGACCAGCGCGATGTCCGCCTCAGCAGGCGTGTCAACGATCTTCAGGCCCCGTCTCCGGGCGACATCGGCATCCAAGCCCTCCACGTAGAACTTTCTGTCTCGTTGGGACGGAGGGAGAGGGAACACCGCTCCGTGGTTGGTAAGTACCGTGAACGCTTCCCTTTGCGCAGCCTTGCCCTGCGCGATGAACTCGGGCTTGCCCGCGACCCTTCCCGCCTCTTCTACGTCCACGAAGCGCCTGCCGTCAAATAGGCCGAGCACGAACTTCTCCCTGAGCACACGGCGGACCGACTCGTCGATGCGCGCCTCCGAGACGAACCCCTGCTCCACGGCCTGCACGACCAGCTCGGGCACCGACTCGCCGCCGAATTGGTCGCACCCTGCGTCGAGGATCTTGACCGTACGCTCCAGCTCGCTGAGGTGCTCACAACCCCACGCTCGTGCCGGCATGTCCTGGCCCAGGATGACTGCGTCCGTAACGAGGCCCCAGTCTGTGACGATGATGCCCTCGAAACCAAGCTCTTTGCGGAGGAGGCCCGTTATGATTCCCTTGTTAAAGGCGAAACCGACTTGTTCGTACTTTGTTCCGACTGGCATCGCATACGAGGGCTGGAGTCACGTAGCAAGATCAGCTTCAGAGTCTTCACGGCGCTGAGTCAAGAATTCAAGGAAGCTCTGATAAGTCACGCAACGTACCATGATCTGTCTTGTACCAGCCAGAATCGCCTTTCTGAATGGCTCCAGATGATACTCAAAATTTCCACCAGGGTAAATCTGTTCTTTCCCGTAAGTAAAGTGAGAGTCCTCCCCGTCCATCTCAGGCCCAGCCCCAGGGAAGTGCTTCGTCGTGGTCGACACGCTATCCAGACCATCTCCCGTCCTAGAAAGTCGCCCCTGGAGGCCCCCGACACACGCGGTCACCAACTCAGAAGCCACGTCGGCGTCCTCTCCAAACGTCGAGTTGACCCGCGCCCAACGGTACTCGGTCGCCAGGTCAGCCTGAGGGTGTAGTGCGACGCGCAGGCCGACGGCGATGTACTCTTGCCGCACAATATCCGCGAACCGGCGGGCGAGCTCGGGGCTGCGCAGAGCCGCGAAGCCGAACGTCTCGGGCCACTGGCTCAGAGCGCCCGCTCTGGAACCCGTCCCGATGTTGGTGTCGAAGTGGTTGCGCGGGTCCGACGACAGCGTCACGGGGATGCCGAGCCGCGTGTGGTCCAGCACGTGCTGCTGCAGCTTATTGTGCCAGCGCGCCACGAGGCGCGGGTCTGAGATTGGGCCGATGATGTTGAAGTGGGACATCAGCTTGTCGTCGAGCATCTCCCTGGTCGAAGGAAACCCGTTGTCTGGATTAGCCTCGGCGAGGGAGCCGCCTGGGCCTGGCAGGATCATGTTGTGGAAAAGCTGCCCGGCTTTCTCCTCCAGTGTCATGCGGGAAAGGAGGTCCGCGACCCGCTCGTCGGTCGACAGACTGGAATCATTGTATGGGTACAGTGGCTTCGTTGTGGCAGCTTTCTGTGGTGATATTCCAGAGTCATTATCTGTCGTCGTTTCCCGATCAGCAATAGAACTCCTCGGGCGAGAGCTGTCGGCCGTCATGATGCAAGAACGCACGGGGAAACAAAATAATCAAAACGCTATTCCATAAATCTCGAAAAGAATCACCTGAGTCTATCAGCAAGTTCAGCAAATGCAAAGACTCTTGAAAGAGAGGCACAGACAGAGAGAGACTAAATACGATCGGTCCATGGAGACAAGCACTTGCATAGCGAGAACACTGTCATGGAAGAGTGGGCCCTTTCCTCTGCAAGTTGTCAAGCCATAATCTTTTCAGGAAAGTGTCACGGGCCGACATGCAATGAGATCCGATAGGGAGCCTCGCGCCATCGTGGAGGGGCATGACCGCACACATGGCTAAATCAAGGGTCGCACGGCATACTCGTCGCAGCTGAGGTGTCGCCCAAGTTCAGTCTGGCACGCACAAAGCCCTCTGACGTGAGTAGCCCTTGCGTCTCCTGTCGTGGGTCAGGGACACGGAGGGGGGATCATCCTTGTGGGGCCATCTGTCAGAGAAAGGACTACAGCCGAGGTTTAGCCGGGCAGGTAGGTCTGCTTTTGGTTTCGCGGAAACCCCGTCAAAACTTCGGCCGGCTGCTAGCCTGTGCCAGGAGCGACTCAGAATTATTGCCGGTTGCCTACTCCCGTGGGGTTTGGCTCATGCGAATGAATGCATGCCTGCCTAGTCCATATGGATGGGCCTGATCCAACCCCTCAACCGCCGATCACTGAGAGAATTTAGATTCGATGAGGGCCGCCAGAGCTTCTCTGCTTCTTCTCGTCTATATCGGGCGCCGAGAGTCACTTCAGGCTGGGCGTCATCGCCCGGCAAATCTGAAATGACCATCAACTACCTTCACAGTTCCAAACAGCATCTATGGCAGTCGGGCCAGCAATTGTGTGCTTAATAGCAACCCAATCTCATCACTGAGATTGTCCGGATTGAAGTCAGTCATATCGTGGCTGTCTGGCATGTGGGTAAGATACCAAAACTGCCGCGATGTTTCCTTCTATGCGAATGGTCGGGTCGTGTCTCGTCAATGATTGCAACCCCTACATGTTATCTTTCGAAGTTTTTTCACTTGGTCTCTTCGGGCAAGTCTTTCGGCCGAAATGCCCAACCCATTTCTCACAAACCCAGAAGATCGAACAGCGGCTTGAGCGCTGCTAAGGTCACCCAGAGGGCTTGTCGGCTAAATTGACCAGCTCGTAGGACTTCGGGATAAGTTTTCCGCAGCCTCACCGTCGCGTTCCCAACAGTGGAATAGAAAGTCAGATGCATGAGCAAGACCGCGTTGTCTGAGTTTTACATGTCTTGCGGACGCTACGTGAATGTACAGGCCAGATCTGGAAAGCCCTGGGTCATCTCCTCAGGCCCTGCGGAGAAGTCCAACATATTCTCCCCCGATTTCAACGGCAGGCTTCGCGGGCATGGCAAGCCAGCGGTCACACGTGTTAGACACGATGTCACGCAGCTGGCCCGGACCCTGTCGCAGATCAATGAGCAGCCTTCCGATCAGTGGGCATCCGGCCGTGAGCATCCTGCAGAAACTCGGGTCTAGCCGTTTATGGACCTCTCGTTGACTGCCCTTGAGGTTTTGTCTGTAACGCCCTTCCTATCTCAATTTACTAATTCGTCGCGAGGGCTGCACTTATGGCCCGCCTTCGCTTTCGCTCGAGATGGTTTTCTGGTTCGGACCGGCCGAGGAGTCTTCCCGAAGTGACTCGGCAGCCGAACGGCGTCTCATAGACTCGTCTGAACGCACCAAGGCGAGCGCTCGAAACCGGATATCCCGGTCTCAACATCGCAGGACGCATATCAACCTCCGTCCAAAAGCGATCGCGGGCGAGATTTAGCAAACATGGCACACACCTTGTCATTCTCGAACATCTCGATTATCAAAAATCTGGTTGAGGTTTGGGTAAGACCGGAGTCATGCCTTGGAACGGGCCCCGGACCAAGCAATATACTTTGTAGCGCCTTTGTCCTCTGGTCATCGCGTGGTAGGATGATTTAGCCTGGACCGTTCACTGGATCAAAATGCAACATCTTCAGAATCAGCCTTACGGATCTGGCATAGAAGCTCCCCCCCCCCCCCGCCTCATAACCATCCCTTCATGGAGACATGCTGGTACACTTCGCGCTAGACCAGCTTTCAAACAGCTCCATGGCTCCACGACCATCGTTCTAGCCTGCAGGAAAATGTGTGATGGGCCTTGAGGGCTTGCCCTGTTTTGGTCTTAATCAGTCCTAGGGAACATATGAGGCGAATTACAGCCACCTAAGGACCCCTTATAACCGTGGATTCGCGCCGTGAGACGGTCCCGGAGGGGATGATGGGCCAAAGCAGCTCACGTGTGAAGTGTGGCACGCCACTATCTCATCTTTATTGTATCTAAACTCGCCGAACAGTTTAGTTATGGCTCTTAGATACTAGGGGAAAGCAGGAGATCAAGACGAAAAGCAGCAGGACAAGGGAGAGGAGCAACAAGACGAGAAAAGGGATTTCAAGGGGAGAACAAAATAGAGGAATGTCAACAATGGTAAGAGCAATTCCTGGAGGTATACACGAACAAGATCGGTTATCGAGCTAATGAAGACGGTCAGAGTGGTGTCTTCTAAGCCACCCACCCTTTCTGACCAGGCTACTGTCGAAATATTTTCATTGCATGTGGCCGACGTTCACCACTTCCGCTTCTAGAGAATGTTGTCCGACAAAGTCACATCAGCTTACCCACGAGAAGCAATGATAAGATAAGAGTTGCAGTTGAGAAAGCTCAGAAACACGAAACAACGGGTAGCCCCAGGCAGCTGGAGGGTGTCTCCTTACACAATTGCCCATTACCATGGGCTGTGCTATAACGGATACTAGACAGAATGTTCAACAAGTCCCCGTCGCTGGTTTCAGTCAAGGCTACGCAAGCACGTACGCGTTTGTCTGAACTAGAGGATCAAGGGAAACGGCACCTGAGGTACGACGCGTAGTTCTAATGCCAAGGGTCCTCAATAGAACACTCTGCCTGTAATTCAGAATTCTGCCTTCTACCCCGAAAATGCCACCCTCTCTTCTACTAAAGCCATCATCTGTCTAATATTTGATGCCACAGATGTCAGGCAACGCATGGCTCTTCGTGCTTCGCTTGCACGGATGTCAAGGACTCTAGCTGCTAAGGCGCGAGCCAGTGCTCATTGCGCGCCACTTTCCTCCATCCGGACGTCGCAATCATCGCGTCGACCGTCTTGCCGTGCCCTGCGCATCCCGCTGTCGTGCACCCAGAACTGGCCAACCGGACTACTTGACCGGTGCAGCATCGACAGCAGAGCCGCATTGCACAGCGTTGAACTGCACCGGTGGCACGGCCATGCTGGAGGGTCAACTCGCTGGCAGAGGCAGGGCTCATGGGTCGGCGAGATTTGACATTCCTGGTGAAGCTGCAATGGGCTGGCTGCTGGGTCCAGCACACCGTCGCTGAGGATCCTGCGTATTTCACCAGTCAGTCGCTTGACTTGACAGGGCTGCCGTGCCTCAGGCCTTGTGTGTCAGGACCATCGCAGCAACCATTGCGATACGACCATGCTGAGGCTGTCATAGCACGCCATTCCCGGTGAAACACAGGCCTGAGCTTTACGGGATCGTTCAATGTTCTCAAGCCACAGACCAAGTCCTAACAGCATGCTTCAGTCGTCGCCACGCCTGGGCAAGCAGCGGCCTTCAGACTGGGCTGGGGCAATGCTACGGAACAAGCGGCCGCGGAGTGGGTTGCGCGAGGTGTCACCGTGTGGGCACCCCAACTGTCACACCCTCAGCAGGGGGAGCGGACAGGCGCCTATCGTCATCCTGACTGGCAACACCGAGCAATCAATTGCTCCCTCAGCGACGGCTACACATGGGCAGGCACGGCAACGAGCCGGGCAAGCTGGTGGTAGCGGGAGCTGCAGTCAACGATAGGGACGAACATGTGACCCAGGACGCATGTGCGTCTGCGTCTCAACAAAAATAGCCAGGTTCAAGTGAACAGTCAGCTTGGGGAGGCTTTGTCCGGATGCGCGCCGGGCGATGAGGCAGCCCATGGGTGCATGCAACACACTTCGCCACGCGATGAATCCGTCCTTCGATGATCCTAGAGGGGGAAAGGCAGGTTTGTCAGTGAAACCCACATATCCCTCATCCTGGTGCGCATCGGTGGTGTGGCTGTGGTCGTTGTCTACTGGAGAAGCAGAGATGCGAGGTCGAGTGACTGGCTCGACTGGGTGTGAGAGAGCGAGATGTGCATCGCCACATTCGCCACATGTTGCAATATGTGGCTGATTAAAGGCAACAGGACACTGCAAGGAAGAAAAGAAATGGATCTCGATCGCGGCTACAGGCTCAGCAGAGATGGGCGAGGAGAAAACCTTGGCCGACGGAGCACGGTACGTGGGGGACAACCCTCAGGAATTCTGGCCGGCCCAATCACGGCGTGCATGACTTTTCGCTCTTCAACGGTTTTTGATCGGCCCCGGTCTTTTTGTTAAACTTGCATGCTGCAGCCAGCTGATGGTGAGAGAGAGGCTCGAGAGACGATCGGACTTCAGCTGCCAACTCTGCAGTCTGCTGCAGCGTCCGGGGCCTATTCCCACTTTTGCCGACGCGGGAAAGCAAGGGCTGTGCAGCCGTGTCGCGCCAATTGGCTCCACGATCACCTAAACCAACTGCCTGGACAGGATGGAGGGCCGCAGAGTTTACCTCTCTGTTCACCCGACAGCCCGAGCAGCAGCAGCTTACAGCTCGCATTGTGCAGGATGCAGCAATGCAGCGGGCCATGACATCAGGCGGATGTGGGAGGATGCATGGCCCTATCTGCCATGCAGCCCACACGCTGCTGATCTTGAGCCTCGGCGCGCGGGAATCTCGCTGCCAGTGGCTGCTTCTGCTGTCTGTTTCGTCAGCACAGCCAAGGTCATCTGTCTGTGCAGTGGCAGTCGGTCCCTGTGTGTGTTTCGTTTTGGTCGCGCTGCATGTGTGTGGCTCTGCCGGTTTTAAGTTTCGCATCGCAACACACGTCCCAGCCCCACGGTGATCCGTCTTGTGCACTCTCGTCACTGCCGAGCAACAGACTGTGTGTACTGTCTGTGTTTATTCGCGGGGGACAACACACTCGCCATGGGGAATGAGTCTTTCCCAGTCATTCACCGTCTTTTGGTGAGGCATTTCCACGGCCATTTCGCCCACGCCCTGCCCTCATCCTGCTCCGTGCTTTCGACGTTCCGGCTCTAGCCCACGTCCCGTTGTGGTCCTGGTCCTGCCATTTTCCTTGCTTCCCGCCCTAGCAAGCTCTGTTCTGTGCTTGGTACAGTCACTGTCGCTATAATTACTGTACCGTCAGGTCCTGCATGTCAGACTGTGCCAGGCTACCACCAGCACAGGGGCAAATGCCAATGTCGTGCCCGGATTGATAGGCTGCAACCGGGGATGCTGTTCAAGGTTGCAACGAACTGCTGTTGCTACCCTTGTTTGCTCGCTTCCTCGCTTCGTCTGACAATCTGTACTGTAGTAGAGCTAGCTACCCGTAGCTAGCAGCTATCTCGGCCTGCATGTTCTTGTTTCCCCTCTCGCGTGCTCACACAACAAGCCGCATGTCATTATCATGTCACAGATATCACACTCGTCCAACGTTGTCTGCTGCACACGTTCACCAGACACCAATCTGGATCACCTCACCTCATCTCACCTCCAGCCTTCTCCGCTTTGCCCTTGACCGAGCAAACCACCGCCCTGACTGTCTCGACTCTGCCCTGACCTTCCCGTTGGTGAGAGGGCAATCCAGGGGCTCGGCCTTATTATTCCAACCACCCTTATCCCAATTCGGGGCTCCACAAGGGGGGTCGAGCTCAATCTGACTGAATCTGGGCCTCGCCCTGCGACGGGGCCACTGGGCCACCAGCAGCGAGAGACAGAGCAGGACCATTAACCCAATCCGCATTTGCATTGGACAACCCCGGCTGATTGCCTCTGCTGCGCTTCCCCCCGCCGTGTGTCGCCCGGCTGCTCCACATGTCCACCTGCCCTTCATTCGCTTCCGTCGTCTGGACTCTGGCCTTTGCCTGAGGAGCCGAGTGTCACCGACGTCAAGGTGCTGCATCCCAGTCTGTTTGTTTCTTTTCTCCCTCAGGGCCCTCTCCACATCGCAGCCCGGGGCAGCTGAGGATTGAAAAGCCTCCCATCTGCCCGTCTTGGTCCCCTAGAGGGAAGAGCCAGCCCAGCCAGCCCAGCCAGCCAGTCACACTCGGTAACAGTCACTCGGTCTATCTACACACACAACCTATCCAGCCTTGCTCGAGATAGACATTCTGAACCAGGGAAGAAAACCAACCTCTCCACCCTCCACCAACGATCAGCGTGCGCATTGTCGTCGCAGGACATCATCGTCGCAAAATCAACCAAGTTGTCAGACTTGCGCCAGGATTTGCACCACCACAGCAGTTCAAGATCATCCTTATCTCTGCCTATCTCTATCCGTCCATCCACCTCCACCACCACCATCCAATGCGCCCTTCCCACGTCCTCGCCGCCCTGGGCGCCACCACCACCAACTTCGCCCAGGCACAGGACACAAAACCCAACCCGGATCAGGTCGCCCAGGCCACCCAGGACACGGCCGATTGCACCTCCTCGACAACCACGACCTGGGCCCTCCCCAGCACCTCGGCGCCGCTGACGAACCCGGCAAATTTCACCGTGACCCTCATCGACGCGCCGGCCAACAGCACAACCACCGACGGCTCGTTCACGTTGACGATCACCTCTGCCGGGACAGGCCCCGCGACGGCCACGGCCTCCTCGTCCCCAGCTGCCGCGTCCAGTAGCAGCAGCGTCGCCGCCGCAGCTGCAGCCGGGGAGGGCCTGTCCAGCGACAGCAGCATGCTGGGGCTCGTCATCTTCTTCGCCCTGTCGCTGTGCCTGCTCTAAGCTAAGCGGAAAGAAGATGAGGCAATCGCTCGCACTTCACCCTGGAGCCCACCACCACATGCGCCATGCTAGCCGTGGGCGACGATGCACCCTGGAATGCACGAGGCCTTGATGGTTTTCCATTTCTTCCTTGCTTGTTTCCAACGAGCACTTGATTTTTTTATCTTTGTGTCCCACCTTTTGTCTTTTTTGTTCTGGGGCCAAACGGGGTTAGGTTTTGGGGGCGGATTTTCACGACGATGATACCACTTTTGCGCACACGAAGCGCACGACATTTGCATCACGGGGAGTTTTTCTGCGGGCATGGGTTTGACGGTTCAACCTTTTTTTCAAAACGATCATTCAGGCATACCCCACCACATGGCTCATTTGAGGCCCACGGCTCAGGACCATGGTTCTACTGTTTCTTCTGGAGTTGGGAAAATGGGCAGGTCGAATTCGGCTGCATCTGGAGCAGGGCCTGGAGCAGGGCTGGGGGGGGGGGGGGGGTTCCTGGGAGAAGGGAGCCCCTGGGCGGGGCCAGGTTCCAGGAAAGAACAATAATGCTTAATCTAGACAGGATCTGAGAAAGAATAGCATTGCATCTACCCAACCCCTCTCTCTCCCGAGACAATTCGTTGCATTCCAGCTGCGCGAGACACGGTTCCGCATGCGGGAGGCGGTTGCGGCCGCACCCGCTGCTTCCCGTCTTCCATTCCAGCGCCGCCCTCAGCGCGGTGATACCAGCCCCTGAGGTACAAGTTTCTCCCGAAGAAGACAGTTCCCCCTGTCTTGGGACATCCTGACGCAGATGGGCCCCCCTCCCTCGGGCTTCTTCTTGCAAAAAGGTGTCTCTCCCATCTGCCGAGGTTCTGGCCCGTTCTTCTCAGCCTCGTGATGGTCACAACGGCCTCGTCAAACCGCGGCGCCGCAGACGTCCACCAACAGCGGCTGCCATGTTGGACCGGGGGTTGGGGCGTCGCCGCCCTGCACAGCGTCACCGCCGTAGCTCCGGGCGCTGCATCACACCACCCTGCCTCGAACGATGTAGTGCTTGCGCCGTCTCACGTCTGGTGTGCTGCGTTGCACGCCTCGTTTGGGCGTCCAGACTCCAGGTCATGTAAGTTTCCGGGGCCGTTGCGATCAGTGTCTGGTGCCTTTTGTCCTCCGCAACAGTGTGTGCATGATATAATACTCTCCAGGCATCGAGCGTAGTCCCAGTGCATTCCTTCAGGCGGCAACGGGGACTTGCGCCGGAGTCTCGTCGGCGGCCGGGTCGGGTTCTGGCTCGTCGGGCTTGGGGAGATTATCCTGTTGCGCAAACGATGTTAGTCCAACAGCGCACAACAACGCGACACAGAAGACCTCCTTCCGCCCGCGACGCAACAATGCAGCGCCGACGGGGGCAGACTGCCTGGCTGGCTGGCTGGTTTCTTCACTCACCACCTCGTATATGACCCGTATCATCAGGCTGCAGCTGGGGCACACTGCGATGTCGTTGGACTCGTCCTGCAGGTCGGCCAGGGCAATCTCGAAGCGGTCGCCGCAGGGGCACGGGTAGTGGTAGGTCTGCAGCGTCTCGTCGTACGTCATGTCCTCGATCTCGACCTCGTCATAGACGGATATCTCCTCGTCGTCTGACATTTTGGCTGTTTTTCTGTCTGTCTGTCTGCAGTGCGGGTGCTGGGCTGGCCGTGTGGCGATTGCAGGGTGTTTGTTAACTGGAGTGCGATGGAGCGAGGGGCGAAGTTGGGTTGCTGACTCCAAAATTATTCCAGATGGGATCTCGAGCCGACAGCGGCAGAAAAGATTTGACGATCATGGAAGGCGGTCACAAGGTTGCGTCATATCATTGGATCGCTCGATCTTAGTGCTCTGGAAGTACCTAGGTACCATCAACGGTGGGTGGATGACCATGCCACAGCTCCTTCTTGCAGAAACTCTTCAAGTCAACGATCGAGTCACTGTGTATTGAACTGTTTCCTCGGTGTCTGTCCGCTCGCTTTCCCCATGCGATTGAGAATGTATTGTGGATTTGCCTATATTAAACCTCAAAAGAAAAGAGAGAGGGGAAAAAGCAGTACATGTGCATCAACATCCACCACGGTGTTGTGTCCGTATGTCTGGAGTCTGGCAACCCCCTCTCAACCCCAATTAAGGTGCACGCCTCTTCTTTGAGTCACCAGTCTCCAACAGCCCTTCGCATACCTATGGCACAAAGCCGAGGCTCCGGGCCATGATGTAGAACATGCCCTCCTTCTCAGGCGGGTTGTTCCTGTTCAAGGCCCAGCCCGCCGCCACGCCCGACTTGACCTCCGTCTTCACAGCCCCGTATTGAAGCCCCACCGCTTCCGACACCGCCGACCAACTCTGAGTCTGCAACGCCGGCTCTATCACGCAGACTTTATACAAGCGCTTCCGAATATCACTCTGAAGCATGCCCTTCATCACGCTGTCCATTTTCACTGGCCAACCGCTGTCGGTGTTGACAGCAATGAGGCTCATATCGTTGAGGTTTTTGTGGAACTCATCGTCAGAGTCGGTCTCTAGGTCCACAGTATATGTTACTTGCGCCTCGTGCATCACGTCCTCGTTGAACCGAACTGCGTGGGAGACAATATTTCGCGTCAAGTTCAGGCCGTCGGGCAGGATCCTGGCAAATACGCCAAATGCCCGCAGCAGTTGTGCAGCCAGCTCCTCGATCTTGGATGCTCTGTTTGATGCAAGCCACGGGTGGTCCTTGGTTGGGAATAGATCGGCCCCGGGGCCGCCCTCGTCGTTGTCGGTCGGGAACACGGCGTCCATGGCTTGTCTTCTCCACGTGTGCCTCGCAAATTTATCTGTGGCGGTCATTCAATAAGCCGCCCTCCTTGCTGTAGTTCTGAATCATAATGCCTGCCTCCTACCTTCTGGGGTCTCGTTCTCATACTGCATCAGCCAGTCGATCTCGTCGAGGTTCTTGATGTAGTATGCAGCATTCTGACCCGTCGCAGCGTAAAACTCCCTTACACCGTCGAACGAGAAGATCTCTTGCACTAAGAATCTCCAGATATATGCTGTCCACATCTGGAGGTTCGTGGTATGAGGCTGTATCGCCAGTTCTCGAAGGTCGCTGTTTTGCGTTAGAGCCGACCGAAAAGCCTTTGCCGAGCCTTCTTTTGTCATGGCGAGGGCGACGCGCTCTCTGTGAGATGGGACATCCAAGCATCCATCCAATTCTGAGACAAATACGTCTATTTGAAACTTTATACCTGCAAATTTCTAGACTTCTCTTAATACTCATTCTTCGACATTGGATGTTCGACTTGGCCTACCAATGCCGCGGCTTCGGGCAGCAGAGTCTCCTTTGACCGCGACCTTTGTAATGCCCTATTAATGCTCACTTGCCAATTGAGATCCCTTTGCAAGGCCTTTACCTGGTCACTCAGGGCATCGTTCTCCTTTTGCAAGTCTGTCCGCCCCTTGTCGGTCCGCCCCTTGGCGCGCGAAGAAACCATGGTGCGTTGTGTTGGGCCGATAATAATCAAGGGTCGGGGCGGCTGTGGTAGACTTTCCTACGGGTTGAACTATCAGACTAATCATCCACCGAGTGCGAGTGCATTAGACTGTGTTATTTGTATTCGCTAGAACCCATCTGGGCACATCTATACTGTTTCCGGCCAGTAGTCGGTTGGAGCTCACAAAGACAGAAAAGCCACAACATCGTCTTTTTGCTTGGGCAACTGTAATTTCAGACAAAGCAGATATGATCGAGGTGAGAAATTGTGCAACACGGGTGCGCGATCCCAGGAGTTCCTTTTAAAGAAGAGAACGGATAGATAGAATCGGATGGTAGACCGGTACACCACTCGGGCCACAGCTGCAGCTACAACACTCACACGCCTAATTTGCATTGGGTGTATAGGTGCTAGGTATGTAAATTGGGCGTGTGCGAAATAGGCGTATGGGTCTTGGGCGTATGAGTGTTGGGTGTGTAGGTGTTAGGTGTACAGGTGTTGGGTGTAGGTGTGTGAATTAGGTCTGGGTGATGGCTTAGTGCCGGCGATGAGCCAACCGGTGTACCATCCATTTCTACGGGTGCGAATATCCGTTCTCTTAAAGAATTAGACGTGAGTCTAGCCTGTCCAACTTCTCAGCATTTCCTTCCCTCCATGCTGGCAAGTACGGCTGATGAACTAAATGTTCATAATCCTAGACATCAAAATCTTCCTGCCTTGCCCTGTTGTGACAACTACGGCCCGTGACTTTCCCCGAGTGAGCAGCAAGGAATGTCGAAAACAAGACGTCAATAAAAGAAGTCCAAGAGCGGATGCCCTATCGCTCCATCTCGCCCAAACGCAATCATAAGAAGTCGGCAGTGACGCTGTTGTAACGCTGGCCTGCAATGTTGTCAGTGAGCATGCTTGGCCTAACGGGTCTGGTGGACGTACCGTTGTAGATCAACGTGAATGTAATAGTCTGCGATTTGTCTTTTGTCTAAGTTAGGGGGGCTTGAAAAGATCATCAAGTACTGCGGGCGATATAGTTAAGCACTTACAGACAATTTCAATCTGGCCATCAGTGGAGAAGTACATGAAGCCGTCAGTTCCTTGGACTTTGGAAATCTGATTCTCAGGGATTTGGCTGAGGTCGGCCTCAACTGCACAGAGCTCCCGGACCGTTTCGGTCTTGCTCAGAGGCGCCACCTGGGATGTCTCGTCACTGTAGATGATGAGGTAAATCCGCCGAGGCTTTCCATGATTGACTTTGCTCGTCACCAAGAAGTCTTTGAAGAACCTCTTGGAGTCGGTTACAGAATCGCCCTTTTCATAATAGTAAGTAACGTGTCAACGGGGTTGCCAACCGGCTCCTGACTAACCTGAGTGATGAACCAATCCATGACCTCCACCTCGTAACAGCCGTTCAACCCATCCCAGCGGCGCTTTTCGAAAAGCTCGGCGTGAATGGAGTCCTGATAAGTGACAGTGAGTTCCGTGCCATAATGCTTTCGTGCCTTGTAATTGCTGATCCTAATGCGTGTGCTGTCCTCTGGGCTCATTTCGTGGAGACCTTTCATCACAGCACCCTCAACTACAGCCGTCCACGCACGACGTGACCGATGTATCTGGATTTGTCGTTCTCTGATCAGACCATCCTGTTCAAGCTCTTCCTTGAGGTACTGGCATTGACCATACCCACCGACCATGATGACGGCCGTGATGGGAACATTGGACGCCGCGATTTGCTCCGCAACTAGCAGCTTGATCCTCTCGATACTAGGTTGGAAGAATGAAAGAATGTCGAAAGCTGAGACTCTGATAAGCTCGTTGGAAACATCAGCTTGAGCGTTGTTAGCAAGGCCAGGAACAGTCACGAAAAACGTGTGATTATTCGCCAAAAGAGCGGAGTTGACCCGAGGTTTGATCTGGTGAGATGATTAGTCTCTCAATCCGCTACTAGTGTTTAGGTCCACGAGAATCACCCACACGTGCATCGAAAAATTCCACGGCGTCTCTAAGAACTTCGTCATCGAAGTACTCCAAATCTCCGATTTTGGACACGAGCCACGTTTTGAAGCGATCTGTGACGGTGGCACCGCCGCACACATCGCCAGACCCCCGAACTGCCTCGTCAACTACAAGCGGATGTAGTTGCCGGATAACATAGCTGATAAGATCGACAGTACCACCACCGGCGTCTAGAATCATGAAGCATTCGCCTTCGTTGACGATCCGGGACTTTGATCGCTGGAGCTCAGAGATAGCAGCAGCCTCTGGCTCTGAGAGCACAGTGATGTTTTGGTTGCCACGTAGGTCCATCGCGTCCTGAAACGCGAGCTTCGTTCGTTGAGTGGCGCGCTCGCTCCAAATTGCCGGGACTGTTATCACGTACTTCAGCTCATAGTCCTTGATCAATTCGGCTCCAAGATGATCGGTCAATGTCTGCAGAACTTCGGCCCCGAGGAGCGAGAGGTAGTCGACGATCGTCTGGTCCGTCCTTCGGTTGTTGTATGCGCGTATGTTCTCGGGGACGACTTCAGCCACTGAAGCCCTGTCATCCAGTTTCCTGCGTTCATGGAGCTGTCAGTAGCACTCTCCCAATCCATCCGCATGACATTCTATCGATCTAAAAGAAGGGCTCTTACAGTTTGAACCACCGCAAGACCTCATTGCTCGGGGCATCGCGTGGCACCAGGAAACCCCATTGAAGATCACCGTTGCCAAGACGCCTGAGTCTTGTTGGGACCTTCTCGGAGTGTCTCTTCACGCCCGTGACATTTGGCCATCTGCTGATGACCTCGACGTCGCCCGGGTGATTACCCGTGCTTATGGCCCATGCGACACCTGAGAAGGTCGTGCCAAAGTCGACACCGATGACAATCCTTTTAGCAGCGGAGGAAGTCATATTGTGGTCTGATGCAGCGTTCTCGAAGATATGCTCAGGTGGCTTGTACGTAGCGTTGCGATGCTCTGCATTTTCAGCACAGCACAACCAGCCGGGCGTTAAAAAGGTCGAGGTGAAGTATCTCTTCAAGGAGACCCGTGGACAAAACAGTGCTAGTGCTTGCTCACCGAAATGAGAGTATGCAAGGCTGGTATGCGTAACAAGATGCCCCTCGTGTCAGTCTGAAAGAGACCGAAACCTGCAGATCCTTATGGCTCGAACGTGGATCATGGAGTTTGAAAAGTCCCTTTGTTGGTGGTGTCTGAGACAATTTTTCTGCTTTGCGCGAACAAATAGTCAATGCCGATGCGTGCCAATTGCTTTGCGCTTCCGGGTGTGCTCATTAGGCGCTTATACACTCGATAAGACCAAATCACTTTGCAACGATTCAGCGTGCTACAACTTGGAAGTTGACATACAGCCACATCATATATGAAAGAAATCAATTGCCTAAGTCTCTCATAGGTCTCAAATAATGAGTGTTGATCAAGTCGAAACCCTTTCGTGAAACGGTCAGGCTTTACTGTGTCAGTGATGACACATAATTGAATGCTTTCTTCTATCAATAAGCAGCCGGCACCACAAGACCATGTTCTGGTTAGAGACACTTTCAAACTTGAAAGCTGTTGGGTCTCAGGGCTCAGGGTGTTTTGAGGAACTTGAGGATGTGTAGACAAGGCAAAATTCAGCCTGCAAAAGGCAATGACGAGCGCAATTGAAATGCCGTATGCAGCTTTTCTTGAAATCCACCCGGACATCCGAACTATGCCATAAGAACTCCATTCAAGCCACTCTGATGCAGGAATTTTCCAAAACAACTATCCGTCAGCTTACATCTCAAATCAGAGCTTCTCAAGACGATGATAAAAGATTGCGAGCGCCGTGGAACAAGCTCTTGAAGTTTCTCACGACTCTTCCCCGAGCTTTTGTCCTGTATGGGCGCATCCCTACAGTGAATGACAGAAAAAGAGGTCCTTGCTACAGTTCATCACAATTTCGATCGTCCCATCACGGCAGAAGTCTAGCCATGTGCTGGCCTCGTGGCACAGAGACCGGCACAAGTACAGCCATCATGGGAGGTTCAAATGAGACAGAGAGACGATCGCGGCGAAGCCAACAAAATAATCACGCAGACCCCGAGAGCGACCAACTGAACAGACTCCATCATGAGTTGCAGAAGGGGCGCGAAATTCCGGAAGCCACGGACGACATGCGGCGGCAGGATTATCACGACTTGCTGCTGAAGTATGACGAAATGAAAGAAACCTCCACGGTTCAAGAACGAGAAATTACTTTTCTTCAGAAACATATCTCAGAGACCTCACCGAACAACATGAGTCGCCGGATGGACGAAGTGCAAGATCAATTGCTACAGATTTCCCTCAGTCTTGACTGGTTCACGAGCGAGCATTCCAGAATCATCCGTGAGAATAACAAGCGCTCAGAGCACAAATTCTCAATGCGCAACAATTTGGACCGTCTCTCTCGTGCGCTTGACACGCTTACGGAGGAGAACAAGGCCCTCAAAGAAGGCACTCGTACGAGGGCAGATAGGCTGGCAGAGTCGAGAAAGGACGAGTTTGAGTCGGCAGCTGAGTCCGAAGAGCAAGTCTGGAGCAGAACGTCGACGATCCATCGGAAGAAGGCAACGTCAAATTTGAGGTCTCATCAGTTAGAAAGACATGAATCTTGGTTTGAAAATCCACATGAGCAGCTCGTGCACAACCAAGAGCGACCGACCGATGACCTTCTCAAAGAGATTGCAGCAACACGTGCTGAACTTTCGACCTTGCATTCACAGATGAAATCAGCTGAGATGCACATCATAAATATCGGAGGCAACCTAGGAGTTCTGCTGCCTCGGGAGACAGTCAAGAAGGTACGTACAGAGCAAGGCTAGTGAAAGACTTGATACTGACTTCGTGACGATGGATCTAGGAGTTCAGTTCCCTCGTCGTTGCAATACAGATCTGGGTCACAACTTGCGTGCTGCCATCAGTCAGCAGTGCTGAGCAGTGTTTCCAGGCATCTGAGCGTGCTCGAAACGTCTGGGCCGGAGACACGGGATTGCGTATCTCCAGATGGCGGAATCAGGACTTCTTCGTGGCGAGCAAGTTCCCTGGAGCAGATGAGAACATATTTCTGGTGATGATATTTGACATTCTCGTTGATAAAGTTTTCTCCGCCAATGTTCGGTACCTCGACGAAGGGTTACAGAGAGAGATTGATGTCATCAAACAGCTGGAGCTATCAATGAAGCTGAACTCCGAGTCGAACAAAAGTGAGTACATTGTTTAACTTCCAAATCTCGCGGAACTTCCCATCTTGCGGTAATGTTCATGTCGGACGCGGTAACTGATGGAATGAAGGTTTGTACAATGCTCGACGCTGGATGTCAGAAGCATTGACAGCAATTCTAGCGCGCGAGAAGACGCAAGCTCTTCGTGATGACTTTTCTATTGCACTGACACACTTCATTGTCCGTTCAATAGGCCTGGAAGAAGTTCTGGGCCCAAGCAACCAAGCTGCACTAGACACAGCGGCAATCTCTATTCGGCAGGACATTGTCCTCCCTGCTATAGAGCTCGGCGACAAGATGCTATGCGCCATTGACAAATACTCGATGGATGTTTCATCTTACTGGTCGGTGCCTTGCGCCTTCCAGACTCAATTCTTCCGAGACCTAGGGAATTTGGACTGCAAAAACCTCACCGGGGATCCCCCCAGGTTCAGGATAGAGAAGATGCAAAAGCAGCTGTCAGATGATGAGATCAAAGGCCAACTGAAAGCTATCTGCCCGGCTATTCCTGCGCTTCTCTTGACGGAAGTTGACGACAGAACGTGGGGACCTCTCACCATTCTGGTGAAGCAACAAGTATGGGTTGCGTGGCGTTCAAGGAGGAATTTGACACTACGGCCTGAAGAACGGGGATTCTTTTGGTTCCTCTACAACCGAGAAGCTATTCAATACGAGTGAGGTCACAGCCAACCTTTCCGATCGGTTACTCCTAGTTCGGAGGATGGAGGCAACTACAGACTTGAATCATGGATCTGCATTGTGACGGGGCCTCGAGGTTGAAGGCTCACAATTTTGATGCCTGAGATTCCCTGTTGCCCAGGCACCACGTGACATCCTCTCTCAGCGCCTTTCGAGTTGAGATCGTGCAACAGGCATTAACGTGTCTACGGAGGCAGCCAACGAGGATGTACTTGGCAGCCAGGTGCAATGTTTTAGAGTGTAAAAGAGAAAATGATCAGACAAGACTCAGATTCAAAACAAAAACTAGGCAGTAAGGGGAGGTTAATGTCGATTTGATTCAATAACGCGTCAGGCCTACATTCTGAAGCTATATTGGTAAGGGAACGCATCGCCTCACTCTAAAACAAGGCACGAAGAGCCATCTGGAAAGCCAGTCCAGCTCTCGAAGTTTGGCTTATAAAACATGCCGTGTCTCTCCTCGAGTTTGATTGTATCTCGAGTCCAATGATACTCAACACTATCTGCAGTCAAGAGTGCGAAATCCACGCTGCAGCATGATCAGCAAATCCTTCTCGTCAACGACATCACGCGACGGGCAGAAAATGGAACTCTGTCAGATCGAGTGCGCAATCTGCGCCGAGACCAAAGACGCAATCGCATTCCCCTCGAACCAGCTCACCCTCAGCTGTCTGCACCCGCCCTCGACCTGCTCTGAATGTGTCTCCGCGAGCGTCAACACACAATTCGAGACAAACCTCTCCACCCACATCAGCTGCCCTGAGTGCCCGCAATATCTCGGCATGGACGAGGTTCGTTACTACCTGACCGAGGAAAATTACCCAAGGTATGTAAACCATTAGATGTGTATATTTGTGTTAAATTTCCATGGCATTACTCATTTAAATTCGCCCTGAACACAGATACAAGCAACTCTTCATCGAGAAAATCGCCCTGAGAGTCTCCAACGTGGTGTGGTGTCCGTTCGGCTGTGGTACATCTCAGGTACATAGCAGTGGTGAACGACAGCCAATTGTGCAATGCCGCAAATGTGGTCGTCCATTCTGCTATGTCCATGGGGTTGAGTGGCATCGCGAGCACACCTGTCACGAGTACGACATGCACCTGCGCGATCCTACCTTTCGCAGCAAAATCCAGCGAGAGAATGAATCCAGGGAAGCTTTGAGCCGGCATATCGAAGAAACCAGGAGGCGCATGCAGCACGCCGAAGAAGAATACCGACTGCGGTGTCTTCGCGAACAGCAGGCGGCCGAGGCACGCCGTATCGAAAAAGCCCGGATCGCGAGAGAGGCTCGAGAGGCGGCCGAGCGCGCTGCCAGGGAAGAAGCACGGCGTCGGCAGGAAGAAGAACAGAGACGGGTGGCTCAGATCAAGGCTGACGAGCGTCTGGGCGAGCAGACTGTCACAGCCAACGCGATACGGTGCCCGGAATGCAGAATGTTTGTTCAGAAGATTGATGGGTGGTAAGTAACCATGAATCGCTCAACTCAACCCTTACCTCTTGCTTTCAACTGTTATTCCTACTCTTTGTTCCTATGCCTCCAAGTCCCATCTTCTGCTCACTTATTTCGTCTCCGAGACCGTTACTGACCCCCTGAATCAATAGCAACCACATAATTTGTAAGTGCATCTCAAATATGATCCCAAACCACAAAAGCCAGAACGTTCCTTCGGGCTTCAATCGACTGACTGATGGGAATGTGCCTATGCTCGGAATACAGGCAAGTGTGGAACACACTTCAACTACAGGACTGGCGACCGTTGGTGGTGACCATTGCAGAGATCGGACATGTTGGATGTTAGGACTGATTAGCAGTACCAAAGTTTTGACATTTCTGGGATAGGGCATTTCAAGACAGCCCAAGTAGATGGTCCGCGACCACATATTCTAAGCGTTTGAGAAATCGGCTGCGAGAGACCGCTGAAGCACCAACCTTGGAGCACATGGAGTTGAACCGTCACCTCTCTTCCCACTGATCTGGTTCACGCACGTGACATGTTTTAATTCACATATCTCCCGAATTCATGTCCAGGATGACTAGTTTGCTGTCACGTCCGTCTTACGTGCATAAGTTGTTACACGGCGAGAGGGGTCGAGAGGGGTTTAAATGCAGGCATGCCACTTCGAACGAAAATCCGCCTCAAGCTTTTGCACTCCTAGCCTGAGTTTGGATCGAGGTCTAGGAGTGGCCCGGTTTTCCATTAAGATCCTCGCGGAACGAATCGATGAGTGATATTTCACCCCAGTTCACACCGGCTCAGCACTCTCAACCTAAACGTACTCCTCTTGCTCCCGGGTGCTCTTGAGCATAGGCGACTCCCAGAACGCGCACGTATGAGACCCGGGTCATGATGTACGACTTAAAGCAATCAAGCGCCCCGTCGAACACCACTGCCGTCAGCAAAGCCATGGAGCGGTTCACAAACTGTAAAATCTGTCAAGGAATCTGGCGAGTCTTCACCGAAACTTCAAAAATGCACATCGATTTCGGCTCAGCTGAGGAGGTCACTTCAACCAAGTGCTCTGATCACACGCCTCTTGTCAAGGCATTCATTGATTTCCTGGGCAACCAGGCAGATTATTGGACGACGAAAGGTGACCCTGCTACGTTGCATGATCTGGGTATCTCTTGCTTCCAGCGGCCAGCAGATGTCCACCAGGCACGCCTTGTTCTTTTGGAAGCTCGCATATCCATGACCTGGGGTCCATTCACACAATGGGAGCTTCTGCTAGAGAATCGGAGTGCTGTTCCGGACCATCCGGGACAAGGTTGCATTTCGAATCCGGACTGGGTGGATATGGAAAAGCTCGTACGCTGGAAGCATGAGTGTTTGTCTTTGCATGGGACAAGATGTGAGAACCCATCAAAGATTTGGCATACACGACCGGCTTGGGTAATCGACGTGAAAAGAAAATGTTTGGTACGAGGAAATCTCGTTGAAGGGTCATTTGTGGCTCTGAGCTATACGTACGGACGGTACAAAGCCTTCAACATCGATACAAGCATGCTTGTGGAACTCCAGGTACGTCCTTTCGGAATCAATCTCTGACCCCTTTGACTCAGTCTTAAATAGTCTCAGCATGTGATCAAGGCGTACAGGGAGAGAAATTCCTTATACATGTCTTCTATTCGCGCCAAATCTGGGAATTACTAATTCCCAAACGTCGAACAGGAGCCTGAGAGTCTGTCTAAATCGAAAATGTCAGACCTCCTCGCGCCAATCATTAAGCACGCCATATCGCTAACCGCTGTACTTGGCGAGCGATACCTTTGGGCCGATACGGTATGCATTACGCACGAAAATCGCGATGTCACCAACGAGCAACTCAACCAAATGGGTGCAATCTATGCTAATGCTATCATAACTATTGTGGCTACGGACGGCGACTCGCAAGATGGCCTCCCAGGGTTAAAGGGGATTTCACCTCCACGCAGATCTCGACAAGGTATTTTTCCCTTCGGCGAAGACCGCATCATTGTACGCGACATGAATGGCGGGTATGGCAAGGGACCTGTCACTGGAAAGGACACGAAGCCGTATTACACTCGGGGGTGGACTTACCAAGAAGAGAAAATGTCCACACGGAAGATTTTCTTCCGAGATCAGCAACTTCATTGGGAATGCCACTGCTGTGCTTACAGCGAGGATTCAGTCCCTTATGTGAAAGTAGATCAGCTAAGTGGCGAACCACTCGATCTGTTTTACGATGCCTTGCATCTGGTGGCCGAGGTCCCAGAGTTGACTAGGCTTGGAAGACTAATCAGTGATTATAATTCGAGACAGCTGAGATACGAAGAAGACGCACTCCCTGCTTTTTCAGGTGTACTTTCAGCATTAAGTCGTACGTTCACCGGAGGGTTTCTATATGGACTCCCAGAAATGTTTTTTGATAGAGCCCTCTGTTGGAGGTGTGCGGACATTTCACAGTATGATTACGGTGCAAGAGACTATATCGCCTGCAATATCCGAAGACGGAGTTTTTCAAAACGGCCCAAGGAGGGAAAGTTCTCCACAGCTGAGTTGCCATCATGGTCGTGGGTTGGATGGCAGGGGAACATAGTGATCGACGATCACGAGGCCATCCTCATTGAGCGTCATGTTACCAAGGTCCGCGAAACCACCCCTATTACCGAGTGGTTCACAGGCAACAGCCCGAACACGCCGCCGAAAGACAGGCGAAGAATCCAGTCGACTTGGTTTGAGGATCGCACCACGAATAAAGATTTGAGTAGGTCCGGACCACTGCCGCCAGGTTGGACTCGCCACGATGCGCCCGCAAATACCGTCGGCAATTCGCAATCCTATCCAGACGGCTGTGGTACATACGTCTTCAGACACGTTTCCGAGCCTTTGTCGTCGTACTTCTACCCGTTCCCAATCGCGGACGTGAAAGAGACTACGCCGCCTTTCGTGCCCCCGCAGACTTCGTACCTATTTTGCGAGACGAGACGGGTCTTCTTGCGGGGTGTCAAAGACTTGAAAAATCGCCGCACTACATTGATACTTCTGAATGGCCTGGGGAAACAAGTTGGGGAGCTGTTCTTGCAAAGTGAGGAGGACAAGGATTACTTCCCTGACAAGAAAGAGGAGATAGGCCCCTGCATGTCTGACAGCCCCGATTTACAAGGGCTCAAATCAGTTGAGTTGGTGGCTGTCTGCAAGTCCCGGGTGTATTGCCAAACAAATCATAGGATGGGCGCTTGGGTACCACTATATGGCCCCCCTCAGATAGCAGACGATATATATGCCGTCCTGTGGATCGAGTGGAGAGACGGAGTGGCATACCGCCGTAGCAGCGGGGAAGTTGTTGGCGTTGAGTGGGAGAGTCTAGATCTGGAGCCTGTGTCTCTAGTGCTTGGGTGAGAGGCCCTACAGGTCGGACTGTGATGTGTGTGCCGGTAAATATACTCTATTGAACCATCCCTCACCACCCACGATTCAATCATATGGGTACTGGAGCCATCAAGTCTTTTCAGCCACCAGTCGTACCTTCTCTTGGACGTAGTCTCAGGCAGAAATACATCGATAAACCATCGGTAGAATACCTGGGCTGTAGACCACTCATTCTCACTGCAGTCATATTTGTATACCGGTGAGTTCTCCGGGGAAGTATTATTTTGCATTCACCGCTCAAGTCTCTTACAATACAGCCTCAAATCGGTCAAGTATTTTGAATAGCACTTTTCTAACACCCTGTAGAGGCGTCTGCTTATGTAAGGCGTGAGATTTGTGACAGGGGTTGTAACATTTCGTTTGAGAGCCACAGTGGGTAGGCTATTTAGGCTGTCGCCTCCCCCAGTCAATTGTCTGGCTCACTACGGGGATATGCTTCAAATTACGTGTCTCCCGCGACATTCGTTGTAGTCATTTGGCGCCCTTTGCTATCACCTTCAGTCAAAATGGCAGACAATCCAGGTACTGCTCACTCCGATTTGCTGTCTCTGGCAGTTGAGTCTCAGACCACATGCTAAACTGTTTTTCCAGATGCAGATGCGTCATTCCCTCGGGTTATTAGCAACGAATGGGGTCGCAGCAAAATAACACAAATCGACCCCGAGATCATCATCAAGGAGGGCACGTCGGTCTGGCCAAACGAAGAAGCTGCCCTGAAACTTATCCATTCCACCCTACCACCGAACTGCGTCCCCGTACCCCACGCCTTCCTCGGGACTTACAATCACGGAGAGGACGGCGTCGTCACAAAGGGCTCAATCTGGATGGAACACATGCCTGGAAAAACTCTACGAGATGCCTGGCCTTCCCTCGACGAGGAAGACAAGGAGAAGATCTGTCGTGATACGTGGGCCATGGTGGAGAAACTCAGGGAGATACCTCGGCCCGAGACGGATGACGGCGCTTTCTACCTCGCAGCCGATGGAACGTCAAAGATAATCCAAACACTTCTTGGCGACGAGCATGAAAACCATCCCGCGATGAAGAACGACGAAGATCTACGTGCACGCATATGGGAGCGCTACGTGAAGAACAACGGCTTGTCATACCCTGAAGGAAAGGGGGTCTATGAGATGCTGCCGCGGTCTGACGTTTCAGTTTTCACACACGGAGACATCCACCCGCGCAACATTCTCGTGGAGCAAGACACCGAAAAGGGATCCGGAGTGCGTATTACAGGTCTTGTTGATTTTGAATCTGCAGGGTTCTACCCGGATTACTGGGAGTACAGCGAGACGATGGCTTGCGGCAGAAAAGATGCAGAGTGGATGGAGATGATGGACCGCACGAAGCCTAGAGAGTGGGATATCTCGGGAATCAGGAAAGTGAGGCGGGTTTTATTCTAGAGGCTAGGAATATCAAGGAAGCTTGTTCTGCTCCTGTATAAACTCCATACCCTATATAGACTTCATTTGAGTTGTGACCTCCTAACCATTTCCAGTCAAAGATGCAGTAATAGACAGTTTGTTATCAGCATGTAACATAGCTGGGTAAATCTGCGCTGCGTAGTTGCTTGTCCTCTCCATTACATAGTCCCACGATATCTCCAAGCAATCGGGGGTCCGATTTGCTACGTGGAGTGGAGGAGATAATGCGTGTATCGTATATGACTTGGAGTAGTCGCGCTCCCAGTCTTGTCTCGGCCTGGACTTGCTCCAGTTCCAATATGAAAAGCCCTCGTCATCCATGTCCTCCAAACTGATCTGCATATAATCCATGCCCACCGCTGGCTCTGCATGTATGCGGAATAGACGCGCATGTCTTTCGTCGTCGAAGCCGTCGGGTATGAAGGCATGACGCTCGAGGATCAGAACTTCATTGGGGACAGCCATCAGCGCATTTGCCATCCTCGTGAGCTGCAGAACACTGTGCTCAATCCACCACCCGCTGAAGACCTCGTGTTGGTCTCTATCAAAGACATCCATGAACCGGCTTCCCTTGACGGACAGCATGACGCCGTTGTTGACCTTCTCGCCAAGCTCGTGGCCAAAGACATTCCTGAAGCCACTCTCGCGCAGTGGCTTCATGTCACGGATGGGGACAACGTCGAAGTCGAGATAGATGCCACCAAAATCCCTCAAAATACCTGGCCGTACAAAATCTGACCTGTGTTCCATATGCTCAAGCTCGCCACCATATTTTGTATGTGTGGGAACCTCGATGTGACGGACAGCCACGCCGGGGATCTGAAATACCTTGTGCGTCCAGAAGCTGCTCTGACGATGCTGTGCAGTCAAGATGGCTGAAGGGCGTGCATTGGTGTGTATGTATATCACATCTGGACTAAGATACAGATATGATGAGTAGATGCTGACGAAATGCTTGAACTGGAACTCAAGAGCCCCTTCTGGTTCTTTTAGTGCCCAAACATAATGCACGATATTAGGTATGACCACAGCTGATCCGGGGCTCGTCGTGTCTTGGATCCGGGAGGCCCAATCAGGCAATGGCCGCCACAGATTCGTCTTTTGAAGTCCGAGTTCTCCTGTGAGAGGTGCAAAAAACTGTATGCTATACAAGAACGCGATAAACGTAATGGAGATAAGACCGAAACGGATGATGCCTCTAGCACGAAACATGCTGGAAGTGCCTTGCAGACCTGAGCAAGAACAAATGTTGAATCAGAAATGAATGGAAGCTGGTTCTGGACATGCTCTTGGGCCCAGCATTAGAGTTCGAGTCATTACATACGCCAAACCGTCCAGAAATCACTTTTGGATCGTGCCACCTGCTATCTTAATGGATCCTTGAGATTTCGAGTCAGGACCTGGACAGTTTCAGGGGCCGCCAAGCGGACGGACCCAATACCACTGAAACAACGAGCACGTTGTGTTGTACAAGTGACATATCGTTTTTCGCGAGTCTGGGGTATAAGAGAGGACTCCCTCTTTGAGTGAAGAAGGTGTAGACATGGTGAGACGTAAGTGCGGAACATTATGGGCTAGTTGTTTTACAGATTAAAGTATATATATTCTTATACCACTACACAATGATTGATCTCCAACGAATGAAAGACGTCCAAGTTTCAAATTTCACGGTGTCCCAAAGAATCACCATCACCATCACGATACTTGGTATAGAACGCAGAGGCAATACAAAAGCACAGCGACGTGCACCTTTTCAAAGCCGAGAAGCTCAGGAACCCAAGTAACACCTCTCGCACTCTTCTTGGGGTAACGAGCTCCAGTAAGGGGATCTTTGACCAGCAGCTCTTCTCTGTCCGGAACGGTCGGCGGGAAGACGGCGTAGAAGATGGGTGTGAGGCAAGCAAAGAAAGAGAACAACCACGGCATCGGCATCCAGCCGAGATGGGTTAAAAGGTAGATCCCAAATTGAGCCCCATGCTCGGGGAATTGGTGGTGCGCTCTTGCGATGACCGAGATGACTGCGGTAGTGCAGAATGCGACGAAGAGCAGGTGAAATATCGCACCGTCTTTAATCAGGATCGAACGTAGTCGGCCCCGCAATGATGCCCGCTTCTTGGCGTTTCGTTCGTGCAGATGGTTTGGGATGGATCCGGTTGGCACAAATGTCAGCAGCTGACCCCCAAGCCACGTTGGGAACACGAAGGTCTTTAGCTGTGTGATGGTATGATCTGCCGCGAGTGTTTGGTCAGTCGACGAGGTAGACATTGCGTCGCTCACTCTCCGTTACGCGAGTGGCACTTACATGGCGCGATCCAGATCTCGTTGCATTGTTCCATCATGTGGGCTCTATAACCAGTCTTCAAGGACATATGGCACTTGAGAGCAAAGGTGCTGATGAAAGATAGTGCTGCGGCTTGCGTCAGGGCTGTCAGATCGTCGTCCGTGGTGTAGACGACCCATGGCGTTCCGGCAAGCATAAAAAGGGGAGCAGTGAACAGGCCGAGAGTCATGAGAGGTAGGGTCAGGGCCCTTAAAGGATAGTAGAACCACCAAAGTCGCTGCTTCCAGCTCAGCCCTTTCACATTCTTGCCCCAAAGGCCAAATCTTTTGTCCATGCCAATGATCAGACCACCAAGCTTCTACATATCTCATAGTCAGTTGCTTGAGACTTGATATCGTTCGCGTTGAGAAAGGACTGAGCAGGAGTTCAGCGAGATACTTACCCATCTTCTGTGTTGCTTCAGGTGACTGCCGTATGTGTCGGGGACCAATCCAAACTGGAGAGACTGGGGGATGAAGGCGGTGCTCCAGCCGTTATTGGAGATGCCAGTGGACATGAACGCATCCTCGCCGATGGTTTGCATGGGGACTCCTCCGAGCTCATCGATAGCGCAACGTCTCGCGACCCAACCGGAGCCAGTACACCAAGCATCGTTGATTCTGTCTCGAGAGAATTCCTCCCATTTGTTGTGCACTGTCTGTGATTGCAGCAGCCAATCGTTCACAGGGACGTTATAGAAGGTCTTCAACTTTTTGAGTCAGTTTCTGCGCTGGGTAATATGGGGCGAGATGGGTTTCTGCTTACCGCTGCCGGGCACGTCAGGCCCATCTTGGGGTCGAGCAAGAGATGAGGCATCTGGGCTCGCAACATGTTTCTCATTGGGATCATATCCGCATCCAGTCCCGACACAAACTCAGCAGCCCCGCCGGGGAGTGAGCTCGTGAATCTCAAGGCGTGGTTAAGATTTCCAGCCTTGTGACGGTCATCGTCACCCTTGACGCGTGCGGTGTAGAATAGTAGTGCCTCTGGCGTCGATCTGGCCAGCTCAGTGACGCCTTTTTGGAGCTCCCTGCTTTCTCCGTCGTCTGCCACAATGACTCTGAATTGTGAGGTAGGATAATCGATGTTGATGGCGGCTCGGATTGTGTCAAGGCAGACGTCGACAGGCTCGTTACAAGCAGTTATAACGATATCCACCGACGGGACAAGGTCGCCTCGAAGCTGCAAATGTGGACGTCGTGGCACAGGGGTCAATATTGAAACCATGTCCAGGATCGCCTTGGAGGTTGTCGGCACTACACAAATTCTAACTGTCAGGAGCCTTGACGCTGGAAGGGATCTCTATGCTTCGACGTGGGTAAACTTACTGTTTACGATAAAATCAATAACAGCGAAAAAGAGACGCGTGTTCATATTCAGTCCGAGGGATTGTAGCATCAATAGCTGCGCGAACTGAAGTTTCCAATATCTGTATCCTGTAAATACAGCAGCAGCAGCGGTGATAGGTTGGAACATGATCAAACGTCTGACTAATTCTGAGCAGTACAACTCATCCTCCTTGTCTTCCTCGACTGGGACAATCTGGAAGTCATTAACGTCAGAGTACTTGGGGCTCCTGATAAACCCCTTCCTTTGTCTTGGTGGATGTATCGGAGGCGACATCTTGCTTATACACGGGACCAGGAGAGTCACTCGTTCAGTGTGTAGGTGCCTCCTTCGATCTGAAAAGTCCGCACGGCGAGAAATAGACAGCTGCACGAGGTGACAAGATGGTCGCAGCCGAAATGTAGCTGCGGTGTGGCATTTATACCCTTAATATTATGAAATTTATTATAGACTCGTTGTGCATTGGGGGTGCAACTGTGGTTGATTTACAAAACTGAAACGGCAGACAGTGGTCTGTCGGATGCTCATTCCCAATCAGCAAAACGCCCTTGTCTGATCCACGCAAGCACTTCATCAAGTAGCGTGTGTCCTAGCTCAAATGCACGGAATGTGAGCGAGCACATTGACAAGGGGTTCGATGCTAAGAGGGTGGATTCGTGTACTCCAAGTTTAAGGCGCCGTAACACTCCATGCCCAACCCGCCGCATAGCAACCTCTAAACCTACAGAGGGGCATTTTTCTCCCACTTTAATTTGAGAGATATTCCAAACGGGAAATTTACGGATGCTCAGTTGAACATATAACATCAGGTTTATGAAACATGAAACCATTTGTATAAAAGATGCGCCATATGCGTGGGCTCGGTGGAAAGTAGCTTCAATGACTTCGATAAATTCCATTGTGGGGACGGCTCTTAAACATGTTTGGCTTCCTGTGAGTCTCCTCTGTGGGGAAGGGGGCCAAAAAATCCGTTCCCAGGACCGATATCCGAAACATTCATTACAGATTAATATTTCTTTTCCGCAGTGTATTCCTTCAGGTCAGTTATATCCAGCAAGGTGTAACACAAGGGTAAGGTTCCTGAGTCGTCCGCCCCGTTTATATTGAACGTGCCACACCGGAAAGCACGATACGGAATGCCAATGCGGCATCGATGAACACGCGGCTACACAAACGCCGAGTCATTCGCCCCAGGAGTCATCCGAACACGTCGTAGGTGCTCGTGGCCAAGATGCCTAGCCCTACAACCAAGCATCAAACCTGATCTCCCTCGTCGATTCTCCGACGACATGATTTTGAGACCTGTTCATGCTTTATCCTTCTGGACATTCTCATCCACGTGGCGTGAGTCGGATCTTGAGCCGGGACTTGCATTTAACTTTGTGGTAAACACAACCGCATGTGCCAACCCGTCATTATCTCCTTGAAGCAGCCCCCAATTACTCATCAGGCTTATAGGATCCTTATTTAGTATCAGAAGTCAATATCTTATTGATCACCGTAGATCAGTTGCCGGTCGACCTCTTGGCTACATATGCTTTCGCGGAAAGCCGATCATCCGCCGTTCCGAACGACAGGGTTTGTGTCTCGCGGCATGGCGTTGAGGTTTTGTCTTCAATTGTTATGCGCTGCATTCGCGATATGGTTCTTAGTGCTTACCTTCTGGAGCCACGATTCGATGCTACCGGGCATCAGACATCGCACCGCGAGTGGGATGAGTGCACTAGCTACCAACTCGACCCTTGGTTTCCAGAAAATATATGCTATAAGCTTACCTCAACGAACCGATCGCCAAGATGCATTGACGTTGATGTCAGTCCTTTCTGGTCTGGAGATTGATATTGCTCCGGGTGTCAGAGGCGAAGATGTTCTTGAAAAGACGGTCCCAAAGGTAGATTACCTGGCTGTAATTCCATGAATACGCTTGATATGCCCATTATACCATGTGCTGATCCAGCATCCTGCCAAGTAGATCCCCAAGTCGGATATGGGTGGGCCCGGCTTTGTTGGGAGCTGGCGCGCACACATGAATGTTATGAAGAGGCAAGCCAAAATTTCGTCTCCACATGTCCTGGTTGATGTTCGGTTGTAGCTAATTGAAGATTGCTAGGATTGTTGACGAGAAAATTGCGACCGCTCTGATCCTCGAAGATGACGTTGATTGGGATGTCAACGTGAGGCAACAGATGGCTCGGATTGTACGGGAGTTTCAACAAGATCAGTTAAGATTAACAGCAGATTGGGAGTGAGTTGCTACGATTCCCACCCAAGTCGGCCATGAATATGAACCTACGGGGTGCTAAATTTGCTGAGTATAGTGTTCTATGGTTGGGCAACATCGGAGAGAGGTGGGTTCGATGTTCCATTAAGCAAAGCCCATTCATTGGGGTCAAAGTCCCCTTCGCATCTAATGCCAAGTGGGTGTGCAGATTCCCAAAAGACGACGAGCGGAAGATTGTATTCCAAGACCCAACTGTCCCGTCGCGCCAAGATCTCAGCCCAGGGTTCAATTCTGTCAAGGAGTTCCCAGAGCATTCTCGCGTAATCCACCCGAGCGACTTTCCGCTTTGCACCTATGCATATGCCGTGAGCTATGCCGGAGCTCAAAAAATCCTGTATGTCGCTCTGATAAACATACGAATACAAAGTGTCACGCAATTAAGTGACTCTAGCTGCTAACTGACTGGATGCGGTAGTTATCACGGTGGTCTAGATAGAGTCGTCAGTAATTTCGACACTGATCTGGCCAACAATTGCTGGCTCTATATGAACTGTATTAGTATCACACCACCTTTGTTCCACTTTGACAGAAATAAAGGTAGGCCTTTCCTGGCTGAACGAGCGCCACATCAGTCCAAATCATTGCTCTCATTCCCTAAACTTTACGGTATCTAAACAAACCATGCGTTGAATTCTAGGAATGGAAAGAGACTCGGATACCGATCAAGCTTTTGTCAAACACAACCAGCAAAATCAGGACCCTAACTCATACAAGGTGTGTTGTCTGTCCAGATTGCGAATGTTGATGTGTTTCTAATGCTGGCATCCCGAGAAGAACATTGAGACGTCGGTCCGACTCCTGATGAGGGAAAGGTTTGGCAAGCAGCCTCGAGAAGAAAGAATTTGGCGAGACGTTAGCGAGTTCGGCCATTACTTTATAGAAGCCATGGACCTCCCGGGACAATGAGCTTGATTGATTGAGGTCGAATCACTGCTCAGATACAGTAAGTAGCTGCCAACAAAGATGAACATACCAGCAATTGCTACGTCGCTCACAAGAGAAAATTGCCAAGGAATTTATTCACCTGAGCTACATGACCGGCCATTCCGCACAAGAGACAGCCAAGCAGAGTGTGAAGCAAGCAGATATCGCCCAATCGGGTGGCGCGTTCCCGATGGTCGGAATACCCGGGTTGGCTCTGCAAAGACATCGGGCTAACGAAAGAGGGAGCCCCGTGGAATTCGGCGATTACAAAAGAGCCGAGAGCCAGAATGGGGCATGAGGGGTTCAGCGCATAGAGTTCGCCTGGTCAACCTTGGCCACCAGGTTCAGGACGCCAGTACCAGCCAATCGGGTTCGTGCAAGCCGATTGATCAGAAGAGCTGTGCCCGTACGGAGTGATTAATGTTGAACGGAATGTCTTAAAAGAGGACAATACCAAAGATCTTCTATGCCATCAATGAGTTGACCACAACTGACTTTCACAATGGTTTCACTTCTCGAACAAATTCTTCCAAGCCCGGGCAAAGCTCTACCAGCAGTCGGCGTCTGCCTTGTCCTCGGGATCGTAGGCTATGTTGTGTATCAGGTGTATTTTCACCCACTGGCCCGTTTCCCTGGGCCATTCCTGGCATCCGTGACCGACCTCTGGCAAGTTTACCAGTTCTTAACTCTCAAACAACCATACAATTTGACAGAGCTGCACGCCAAGTATGGCCAATTTGTTCGCTATGGCCCCGATAAACTCAGCATCACGGCCGAGGACGCAATCCCCACCATCTATCAGAAAGGCGGGCGTATGATGCCGAAGACCGAGTATTATGATGCGTTTGGAGCAGCTCATCCGAACGTATTTGGGATGAGAGATGAAGCAGTACGTATAGTGGCGAGGTGCACGGCGTTGGCATCAAGCTAATATGTGTATAGAAACATTCCATTCGCCGGCGTCACATGTCCCACGGCTTTTCCATCAGCTATGTTAAGGAGATGGAGCAATACCTTGATGAAAACATTGTGATCCTAAGAAGCAAGATCTCAGCATATGCCGACCGAGGAGAAGCGTTCAATTTGAAAAAGCTCGTGCAGTTTTACGTAGTTGACGTCCTCGGAGAGTTGGCTTTCAGCCAGTCCTTTGGGATCCAAGTCGCGGATGACGAGTCCCTGGTCCCGCCAGTCATCGAGCATAGTCTACTCGCTGCCGTCACTGGAGCATGGCCCATGATGACCTTTACGCTGAAGAAATGGCTACCGAAGGTCCCTCACAAGGGCCTACAGGCGCTTTTCAAAGGCAGGGCTGCATGTGCCTCCTTGGCTTCTCGCTGCGTCAAGAGGAGGATGGCAGCGCTGCAAGAGGCGAAATACCAGGGCGCCGACGGTCAGAGGAAAGACATTCTCACCAATCTCATCCTCGCGAAAGACCCAGACACTGGCGAAAACCTCACTCAGACGGATCTAGAAACGGAAGCCTTCGGATTCATGTGAGCCTCTCATAAAGATTTGCTGCTCCTTAATTTTACAACTCCCGACTGATTGTTGGGCCGTGGAAATAGCATCGCAGGAACACATACAACCAGTGCAACATCGACCTTGCTATTCTGGAACCTGCTGCACAACCCGGACAGCATGCGAAGATGCGTGGGTGAGATTAGGAGCAAGCTTCCCGGCTTGGGCTCCGACAAGGTGGCGTACTCAGTCACCGAAGTGGAAGCGTCATTACCTTTTCTCCGCCAATGTGTCAGAGAGAATTTTCGCACCACACCGGTCTTCACTATGCCACTTCCTCGCAGGGTAGTGGCACCTGAGGGGGTCATCATTGCCGGAGAGCACGTTGAACAAGGGGTAGGTCATAATACTGTTCGCAATATGCTGGTCGAAACTAACGTGCTACTCAGACCTCAGTCGCAGTCTGTAACCATGCCTTCCACCACGACTCAGAAGTCTGGGGCGCCGACCACAACGTATTCGACCCGGACCGATGGGAACATCCAGAGGATGCGAAGCGAGCCAGGTATCTGATGCATTTTGGCCTTGGAGGACGGCAATGCATCGGCAAAACGGTAGCTCAGACCAACATCTACAAGTTGGCGAGCACCCTGTTGCAAGAGTTTGATTTCTGTCTAGCCAACGAGGATGAACAAGAGTCAGCTTCGCGTGGTGACTACCGAGGCGTTCTTCCACCCCTCATTAGTGTCGGTATCAGTGACTTGGAGGGGCCTCTAATGGTGAGAGTGAAGAGAAGGAGTGCGGTGTGAATTGAACTGTCTGGCATGATCTGGTCCTAATTTCCTTTCTTTTCCTCAACGACAAATCGTCAAAGTCAGGGTCAACACGCGTACATTTCATCCTGGTTGTGGATTCTCGCCGAGTACGAAAATGGCACCCAGACACACTAAAATTACCGCCGAACGCCCTGATCCATCGTGTTGATCGCGAGTGTGTATGTCTGCAGATGCGAGGTCCAGTCCGGGCCGTAGGAGCTCAAGATGGCCTGCATGTCAGCCGAGGAAGGCGACTTGCCGGCCCCGATTCTCCGGCGGACCGCATCCTGCATCTCCTTGACCTTTCCAATCATCTGCTGCTCGGAATCCGTGGCTGGCCGTGGCGAGCGCTTGAGGCGGTTGTCGGGGTTCAGCCACTGGTGCATGGCGTAGCTCGGAGAGCCGCGGGGAGGGTCGAGCAGGACGTCGAGGCGGGCTTCGTCGTGGTCTTTGCCAATGCTACTGCGCCAGTTGGGGCCGAACAGTGCCTGCATGCTCTCCGGTACGTCCTTGCCTGTGTAGACCAGGCTTCGGAGTGGTTTACTGTGCCTAGTCAGCTTCTTGACCTTGGACGGTACGTGGTGGTCGAGTGGCTCACCCTATGCCTTCAGCTGCTGCAGGAGACGATGGGAAACTTAGATACAGGGTCCTCATCAGCGCCTGCGCCTCAGGCGACGAGCGCGCAGCCGTATTGTAGTATTTGTGCGCGTCCACCTTGGAGCCGGCGGCGCTGGTGGACGAGGCAGAGCTGCCAGTGTTGGCATTTGTGTTCGTGGGACGATTCGCGAGACAAGCCGGCTTGTGCTTCTTCCAGTGCTTCCGCTGGCAGTCCTGCGAGTGATACCACGCCTTGCCGCACGCAGAACACTTTTTCAGTGGTTCTGGAAAACTCTCGCCACTCAACCCACAGCCGTGGCATCTCGTAGTAACTCCTGGAGTGACTGCAGGACCTCCGTCCACGACGGATGTTATGGTTCGGTAAACTCTAGACCATGTTTCCTCAAGGATGTTCTTGTCAACCTCGGAGCAAGTGCCTACCCGACAAAGCTCATTGACAACACCAAGCTGGCTGAGGCGCTCCTCAAGAGCCTTGGCCAGCTCGGGGTCCTCGGTCGCCCAGGTCCATGGAGCAAACGGCGGGGGGTCGGTGGGCTGGCCGCCGCGAGGAGACTGGCTACCCTTGACGAAAGCGTCAAGCAGGAAGGGCAGCAAGGCTTGTGCTTTCTCTGAGACGCTCAATGACGAAAGGATTTGTCCAGGACCACCTTGGAGGATGAAGTTGCTGAGGGGGTGGACAACGACCACGAGATCACCAGGCGGCTCCAGCGGCACATGGCGTACGCCGAAGACCCAGTGGCTTGGCAGGCCAGTGGGAGTCGTCTGCGGTCGAGTAAGGCGGTTGAACGAACGCACTACACCGTCCATTGTGTATGGCGATTGATATCAGTTGTTTGTTCAGCAGTCGTTGGCGAGAGAGGCCGTTTGCAACTGCCGGTAATGTCCTGAGGTCAGTGCTCATGTTTTATGAGAATGCCTGAGGGCGATAAGGTTGGGAGCGATAACGCCCCCTGTCAGGCAGTCGCTTAGCCTATAGTATATCTGGGTACTGCTTCATAGACCGGAGTGGGACTCTCTTGAGACATGATGAATGGAGACAGCCGAGTTAATACTTGAAGCAGTAGCTAAACCTTACGACTTCTCAACCGTTTGGAGGCTCAAAGGCAGGATATGAATTTTTAGCAATGCATTAAATGGTTATCTTGTCACCCTCCAATATATTCAGAAAAGTACCATTATTGTCTTATGAAATGGGTTCTCAAATCAAGCGTGAGCTCGACTTATTTGACTGTAATCTTGGTCTGAATGGTTCGTTTGACTCCTACCTCGGTACGGCCTAGTATGGCCTACTCTGCTCCCATTCATTCCAAGCACCCCTCTCCTTCTAGTAAGGCGTCGCACTGGTAGCTTAGGTCTGAATTTAGACTTGCCGGGCAACCCGACTTCCCCAACTCCAGCTGCATCGGGACGATCACGTGGGGCCCTCCAGACGACGACACATAGTCAGTCGCAGGATATACGGAACCTGACCGAGGGCTTTCACTTCTTCTCACCACCTACCTAAGCCGACAGTGTTCAAAATGCCCCTTTATTCGCGGCCTCTTAGAAAACGGCCCCGGGTCTCTCTAGCCTGTACAAATTGTAGGAAAAGGAAGAGCCGCGTGAGCATTGCTTTGAAGCCATAATCGAGAGCCCCTGGCTGACCAATGACGCGCACACACAGTGTGATGGCAACAGACCGGACTGTTCTTCGTGCCAGGAACTGCATGTGCAATGTGTCTACGAGTCGCTTTCAGCAGGCGACAAGCAAGTGTATATTCCTTCATGCTGACATACCTACCTATTTGCGAATTCTCCATGAAACTAAAAACCTGAAGCTCAAGGGAAGGACTCCTTCGAAAAGTGGCAGAACTTGAAGCTCGGCTCAAAGCGCAGCGCTCTGAAGACAGCGACAGCACGACCCGTGATTCTGAATCCAGCCCATCCTCTGTAGCTGTCACTCGCCATTCACAAAGGGGCCAAAGCGGCACGGCGATTGCAGAAGGTGATCCCGTCGGTGTGGATGCGCTGGCGTCCGGTGCATTTGATGAAGCTCCAGCCTCTGACATAGGCTTCTTCGGTATGCCAACCAATGCAATTCTTTTGCCCTCCAAGAGTTGACCGAGACACAGGCTCGAGCTCGAACCACGCTCTTTTTCGAAATATATCCCAAGGCTTTTCGCAGCTCGCTCGGCGCTTCCGGATGACTGATCCCAATCAGCCTCGGGGTAGCGTCGATAGGTCTAGGCCAGAACCAGCACCCTCTGAGCGCCACAGGTCGCCATCATCGCCACGTGCCTACTTACTGCCAGCTGAGGATAAGCTCATGAGGTTGTTGGAGAGATTCTTCTCCACCAATGGCGCCATCATTCCCTGTATCGACGAAGCGGCCATTCTCGAATACTGGAGAGGGTTCTCTCAAGACAAGACCAGACTCACCCCACGGACAGCATACGCTCTCATAAATATTATCATGGCTCATGCTTCTGCAACTATGACTGATGGGAATCCGATCCTATACTATCGCCGATCTTTAGATCTTTTGGATATGCAAACTGTGCAAAGGACAGATATTTACACAGGCAGGCTGCTGGTCCGATTGAAAGTGCAGGTTCAAGTAAATGGCTAACGGCATTAGCAGTCCAGACTTTGTTACTTCTTTCAATTTTCCAGCAAAACCATCAGCGGTCTATAGAAAGCTGGACCACACATAGTCTAGTCGTCAAAGCCGCTTTCCAGCTTGGAATACACTCGCCAGCGTATTACGAAAACGATGGAGATCGTCAAGCACACAAAAGGTTGTGGTATTGCATAATCAATCAAGACAGGTAAGATGTTGACCATCTAATGTCTCGCAACTGGCTAAGCGTAGATCAAGACTACTTGCAGCACTTTTAGGTCGGCCTTTCCTGATACCGCCGCAATGCATTCGACTTGGCTTGCCAGAAAACTTGGGCACTACTTTGAACCTAGTTTCTCAGAGCTCACCGACGCGCATTCCAAGACAAAACGAGTTTTTCAAGAATTTGATGTCAGTTTAACAGCCAAATTTTCACGTGTTCCTACTCACAGCCAGTCAGCTCTATACATGCAATCCAAGGATTGGCAGTGGAAATATTGTACGATTACAACATCGATGGACCAAGGCGCCGTTCCCCCAGAGAAGCCATGACCGCCAGGCTAGATCTTGCAATGCAACTAGATGAGTGGTGCCAACACCTCGATCATTCGATGCAAGTTCTACACCACTTCAACACCATAGAGTGGTCACCGGAAACACTGGATTCGATTCGCTGGAGCATCATTCTTTCCATACATTACTACTTCAATTTTCTCCTCATCAACGCTCCTGTCTTGACAGCAGCTCTGGCCGAGACACAAAAGCACTGGCCTTTTGATGCTCCATCTTCGACGCTCCAGGATGCCACCAAACACGTTTTACGGAGCGACTTCGAGGTCTCCAAGAAGCTACAAACCCTCATTCACGGATTGCATTCATTTGGGGGTTCTTTCATCCACAATAATGCAGTTTGGTTTCTTTGCAACTATTCTAGTATGTGCCACTGCTGAACAGTTACCACATGTATACATGCTCTGACGAATCGTGCGACTCATAGCATTTACGATTTCACTCCACGCCTTCGGCCTTCTACTGTATCTTACAAGTCTAAAGCACAACGTAGCTGGAGTCGGCCTCCGTACCGAAGAGGTCAGAAACCTGCTTAATGACAGTCTTGAGAGTCTCCGGCTCGTTGGGCGCACCAGCCTGATGAGCCAAAAAGCTCGCAAGTGTCTTCTGCGTTTTTTGGACGTTTTCGATTCGATGAGTACGTATGCTCGTGGTCTCACTTACCCATGATTGACAGCTTCGCAGCGGAGCTCGAGGCTGATTCAATACTTCACTAGCTTTTGACGAGGACGTTTTAATCCAGCAGACAAAGCAGAGTAACTTCTCCGGCGGTGATATGAACATGGGGTCGGGGAGTTTCACATTGCCTGTCGAAGAGCACCTGCCGGATTTTGATTTTTCCCAATTCATCACCGATGCAGCGGACGAGTTTCTTTTCCAATGATAATGCGTGCCTCGGCAGCCGCTGTTGTGTGGAATACAAGGGACATTGTGAGAGGAGGACAAAAGCTACTGGCGGTACACAACCGGGTTGCGGCTAGAACAATGCAGGAGTGACGGGAGAAGAGACGGATCAGACCAATCAAGAGTTACTATTACAAGAATGAAGGGACAAGCAGTGAGCCTAAACAAAGCCATTATCCCCAAACAATGTCTTCCTATGAGCGCTATGCACATTATAAATGTGATCCTCATCTTCGTGCCATTAATGCTTGCTTCTACCACCTACATCAAGTCTGTAGCTCAGCTATTAGTCAAGGGCGGCACACCATACACCACAATCTCCGACCTCCTCCAGTGATCATCGAAAGCTGCCCAGCATGTCTGGAAAAAGACCTATCACCTTCGGAGTCGAGTTCGAGTTCATTGTCCCGCAAGCAGAGGGCGTTGATTCGCACCCGCATGATCAGCGCTGGTATCACACGGAGAAGCATGACCGGAGCTACCCTGATGCTATGTGCCCGATAGTTGTGTATTTCTTGAAGAACACTGTCCCAATTGTTGAAGACGAAAACTACAAGACTTCGTTGTACGCCGCACAAGAGCGAGGAATCACTCTCCAGCCGGGGCGTGCGATCCCGTATTCATATTTCTGGAAAACCTCCTTTGATGGATCTGTCCAAGCAAGGCCAGAAGAGGATGTCGTTGGAAACTACAGCTACGGCTATCATCCTGTGGAAGTATCCTCTCGTGTCTTGCGGGAGGACGAATTCGAAGAGGTTGCTTTGGTCTACCGCCAGCTTCGCGCCTCCATGCGGATCAACCTGAACAGCTCTTGTAGTTTGCACGTCCATGTCGGCACGTCGCACCTGGACCTAAATGGTTACAAACGGCTAGCTACCCTGATAATGGTCTGCGAGCCTTTCCTCTGGAGGTGCTGTGAAACCTTCAGGCGCGATTCTTGGTGGGCTCTCTCAATTTCCTCCCATTCCAAAACAGCCCGCGTCCGTAGCCGACGTCCTTCGAATCCCCTGATGCACTCTCTCCTGCCATCCGGTGGTCTTCCGGATGGCCTCCAGGATTCCCTGAGAGGGATCTGGAGCGCCACCTCGGTCCTTGACCTCCGAGAGCAGCTCCTCGTGCAATGGGGTGGCGACGAGGGTGATTACTACGTGCGCGGCGCCTTCAATGTTCGTGAAGTCGATGAAGAAGACATACTCGGCGAGCCATGTGTCACAAGCACTGCTGAATTCCGCTATTCCCACGCTTCGGGGGACGCAGAGCGGGACCATTGCTTCGTGCGCATTTGCATTAATCCCATAAATTTGCAGCTTAAATTCCTATTTTAAGTAACTTAAGAGATTAATTAAGGAGGGGTTAAAGAGGTGTCTTAGGAGTAAATAGTAAGTGTTTAAATACAGCATAGTAGAAGCCACATGACAGTGTAATTGAAAGGACCTTGCTTCTCAAATGCCGTCATTGAGCTTCAAAGTTCCCTGTAACCTCAGTAGACGTCT
>JADAZR010000121.1:0-84427 GCA_014872995.1 Diaporthe citrichinensis | reverse complement strand
AATATAAGTATATTCTTAAGGTTAATAATAATATATTAATAAAGCTTAAATTTCATAACTTTTAATGTAAATTATACTTATATATAAGCATTATAAGCTTTTAAGAAATATAATAAATTACTGTAATAACCTATATAGTGGCCCGCCAGAGTGCCTAGCTGGAGCTGGGGCACTGCTTAATCTTTTGGTCTTATAGCGCAACTGGCACTAGCGGCAGTTCGTTATAATGTGCCCCAGCTTCACGGTAGGCCGGCTCTTAATGTGCGGAGGTTGCAAGTTTAATTCCTGGCCTTATCAAAGGTTGCAGGATTAGTTTTTAAGCCTGCCACGTCTTTAATCCTTAGCCTGCTGATAGAGTGCCTCCAGGGCCCTGGGGGTCTTAATACTGCCATAGGTTGCCCTGTGCGCGGGGCTAGCAAAGATTATAATAAGGCTGCGGCTTAAGGACGTGCCTTTTAAGGGGAGGTATAGTTATAATAACCTATATAGTGGCCCACCAAAGTACTTAGCAAGAGTTAGGGCACTACTTAATCTTTTAATCCTATAACATAACTAATATTAATAATAATTCATTATAATATGCCCTAGCTCCTTAATAAGCTAACTCTTAGTATATAAAGGTTTTAAATTTAATTTCTGCTTAAACCTATCACATCTTTAATCCTTAACCTACTAATAGGATACCTTTGGGGCCCTAAGGGTCTTAACACTGCCATAAGTTGCCCTATGAGGCCAGCAAAGATTACAATAAGGCTGCAACTTAAGGATATACCTTTTAAAGGGAGGTATAGTTATAATAACTTATATAATAACCTATTAAAGTACCTAGCAAGAGCTGGGGCACTACTTGATCTTTTGGTCTTATAATGCAACTAATATTAGCGGCAGTTCATTACATTAATATATAAACTTAATCTCTTTTTACCTACATTAATACACATCTTCCCAAGAAATCTTTAAAAAACCCATAAAAATAAGCTCCTAAGAAGACCTTTATTAAGTAAGCCTATAAAGTATCATTATAATAAATACTTAACCTTTAATTTAACTTTAATAAGAATTATAATAAAGAAGTACTTTACTTTAAAACGTTTAAATATCTTTTATAAAGATATTATAAAACTCTTAAAAAAAAGCAAAAATAATATTTATAATAAAATAAGTAAAAATGCAAAGTATAATCTTATTATACTTTATTAAATTTATCATTTTATTATTAATAATGAAATCACCCTTAAAAAGATTAAAAGAAAAGTAAAAAATAAGGGTAAAAAGAAGCATTATAATATTCCTTTAGAAATGGAAAATAAAAGCATATACCAAGTCATATACAACTTTATGCACGAGCTTAAGGAGGGACAGTTAAAAAGCTAAGCAAACAGCAGATAGCAGACAGACGAATGAATAGTTGATTTAAAAAACACAGTGTGGCCAAAGCCGGAGCCCGGTAAAGATCCGGCATAACCTGGTCGGCACAGGTATCCTGCCGGAAGCGAGCCTCACCCAGGTCGATCAGCTTCGGTGTGCCGATTTCTGTATAGACCTGGCGGGTAAAAAAGGTAGCTTCGCCCCCGTAAACCTTTCGAGCAGAGGGCTCGCTCAGTTCATCCTCCTCTATGGCCTTGAGCTCCGCTTCGTCCTCGATGGAGAACATGATATTCCCTTCCTGAATATCTGCGTGACGTATCAGCAAGTCGTTAGCCTTACAAACGTGCCACACCCCCGTACTCGATCTTTTATCTGTCAATTAGGTATTCGCCTACCAGTGTGGACCATTTTAGCCTTGGTATGCAGGAAGTCGAGTGCTGCGAGGAGGAATGGCAGCATGGGCTTTAGCAGCTTGAGCGGTACCTGACCGTCGCACGCGACTCTTCTCAGATCCGCCAAGGACATCCCCATAGACTCATAGACAAGGCACAGGTTCTTCTTGGAACTCCTGGGGTGCTCCAGCTCGAAACTCTTGTGCAGGAGCCGGATGAACTGAGCACCGCCGCAGTCTGTGACGAGCTTATCGTTTAAAACCCCCTGAATATGCTTGAAAGCGGCGATCTCCCGCTCAGCCTGACTTTGATTGGCAGCGTAGACCTTAATGGCGACATATTGGTGGCTCCTAGGCAACGCGTCAGAGTGATTGTCGTGGCGGTGGGATAGCCAGCAGAAGGGAGTTTTACCTCAGGTCGCGGGAGAGCCAAGATGTCGAGGAGGTGCCGTAGCCAAGCTTCGTGATAACTTGGTAACGGTCCCGAATCAACTCGCCGATCCGGATAGGGAAGAATTCTTTGGGCGAGTACCACGAATAGTTCTCTTCGTCGACTCGGCGGGACTTTGCAAAGTTGTGGAACCCAGAGGAGGGGAACACCCTAGCCGGGGAGGGAGGACGAGACTGTGAGCTCGAAGACGAGGAGGGCTCTCGTGCTGCTTCTGGATGCTGAGCTGTAGTGGCGGGTGGTCGAAATGGCGTCGGCTCGTCGACTTTGGTGGGCTCTTGTTGCAGCTCGGCTTTGATTACGGCCCCCGTTTCCTCGTGATGCCTCCTGCGCGAGGGCAGGAGGTGCCGCAGGAGTGATGACATGCTTTAATTTGAGACATGCTGTAGTCAAGAGAAGCGGCGATTGCCCTTCAACACGCGCACGTCATCATCATTACTGGCTGTGAGACCTGGCCGCAGTCTGAGATGGCGTGATGCATTCAGCAGCTACGAGTAGGAGGAACGATGAGGTTGGTTGGGTGCTTACTAAACACCTCACACTGCTATTTTCGTTGTCCCGCCCTTTATTATAACTATTCTTTAAATACTGCTATAGTTTGGATCACTTGAAAATACTATTACATGCTATGAGAGGATGATTGGTTCATTAGTATGGCGAGCTATGGTGATAGACCAGGACGTGACTGTAGCCATATTGGACCCTGAAATTGGTTTGTTGAGTCGTCGGCTGGCTGGTTGCTGAATCAGCCTCACCATTCGACCGGCCATACGGGCTAGCATGACAGACGCCATCGTACGGTACAGTCCAGTGGGCGACAATGTGTGGCATGTCATGAGAGTATTATGCACAGCCTGCCCAGCCAGTGCTATAAGTAAGCCAAAGTTCGTCACTTCAATCGCATGTTGCATGTAGAGGACGCTCTGCTGGCCACTCCTCTTTTGGCTGAGCGTGTCACACGTGATCTGAGACGGGAACGAGATGTCAGACATGAGGCGATACCAAGGGCTCGGTAGCGCGGCAGAGACCGGTCTAGAAGTTCCATTGTTGTTCTGCCACGTACGGACTACAGCAGGCCAGCTCGCGGGCTCCGGGCTCCGGCGACAGACGTTGACGTTGCTAAACACGAGCCCTGCCCAGCTGCGGCAAAACGAGGTGAAAACTTGGTAGATTGCCTAGGTAATCTTGAAGATTGGCCCACTACAACAATACAAGGACCCGAGTGCCCGGGTCAAGACCAGCCGAGGCAAACCGGGGTTGAGGAAGAAGGCTCTCATTGCTGGAAGAAAGCCGTGTCCGTGGTGTTAGCGTACAGTATGGGGCCCTGTCCTTCGCAAGGCACCGCACTGCTAGGAATAGAATTCGGGCCGGCGCCAGCAACAACAATTGAAGGACTGCATCCCCTGGCCCGGCTCAACACTAGAGTCCGCCCCGTGGCCCGCGGGTAGCCTATTCCATCGGCCGCCAACGATGAATCCTCACAGGACCACAGGGCAGTGGCCGGCTTGGCACAGACTCCCGGAGCGAGCCCATGCTTCCCGTCACGCCACTGACGATGTTTATGCATGTGCATGGTAGCGTTGTTGAGTGTGCCGAGCCGGCGACCAGACGTGATGGACCATCGTTCCTGAAAGTTCGAGAATTTCCATGATAGACTTTTACAGGATGGAGCAGTCCCCGGAAATCTACAACTCTCCAGACTCCCCGTCTTTCTCCCCAAGATCATTCATGCACTGGGTCATCCAGATAGCCCCATTTACGGCCATGATCGTCGGTAGCATCCCCGTCGGCGCCCAATCGGCCGCACTCTGGCGGCTTTGTGGAGACACAACACCCGCATGCTCCGATTTTCTGGTCTCCAGTCATCTAAAGTAACTCCAGGACCCCAGACAAGATGCCTACGCAGTCGCGCCACAACCCACACATCTCCAGACTCCAGTTTTCCTTCTCTCCACGGGGAAACCAGTCGGACATGTGCGTGGCTTTTTCGAGACACGATCTTTTCCAACGTCCCTTCCTCCCGGTGCTGCCTACTGGCTGCGCCTAGGTGCGTCTCGTGAAGATGGCATGACCAGAGCCGAGCCTCAAAAGGACAACCAGCCCTCGACTTCCTCGGCACGCTCCTCATTCCCGGTGCATGCCGCCACGCGGTTGCTTGTCGCCCTGGTGGTCCGTCGCGGCTGCTGGTCGAGTAAGCCTATTCATATGGGTTTAATCTCAAATGGAACGATTTGTGGGATAGGAGCGTACCGATAAACTCCGATGAGCACCGTCCTGTAGGTACGTAGTAATTCCCTGTGGCACAACCTGCCATGGGATAACCTTCCGTGGGATAGTCTCCTATAGGGCATCTTCCTATGGGATAATCTGTTTCGCTTCCCTCCTGTTTCTCGTTGAATAACCTGAATGGGTTTCTCTCTACTGTGCACACGATTGCCTGGCCCACCCTCTGGGCTTGAATCAACGCCCACAATGCCCATTGGTTCAAGACGTCCAACTGACCGGCAGGAGCCTGCCGTTGACTCGCTGGGGATGTGGACGGAAGGATTCTCTAGCTTCCTACAGTACTCCCGCTGCCAGAAGACAGTGCTCGGTCCCCCCTGCCACGCTACAGTAAATTGGTGATCCTACCGCACGTCGCATGTCGCCTGCTCGGCCCCCAAGACTGTCAAGCATCGCAAGCCGGCTTGGCCAGCACATCCTCGTCAGGCGTGGTGCGGTGAAGCTTTCTAGGCATCGAACGGTGCTTCTCGGGGCGCACAACATGGCCATGTCTGCAAATTGTCTCCTGTTCCGTCAGCTGCCAGCGCAAATCCCAGTTCCTATCCCAGTTCCAACGAAGCTGGTCACACAGGAAGGAGCAGCGAGAGGCCACGAGGACGGCAATTTTTAGCTCTTACCACAGTTCTACAAGGCACTGCGTACGGTGCCCGAACCAAGCATCCATCACCAGAGAGTACCTGTGTGGTTGGACCGTCCCACGGCACGTTACCTACACGACAGGTACGCTTACAAGGGCCTCGACATGAAGAGAGGAGCCGGCAACCGGGAACCCTGGCGCATCGCTCCATCCGCTCGACCTCGGCCGAACAGCCTTTTCGCCCTGGATCCTCGATGAGAAGAAACAACCCTCCTTCAACCAGGCCCTCCGTGGCCACTGCCACTTTCCCCAGACAGCCCAGTCGGCCCTTCCAGAGTCCCAACCAACCCGCTTTCTCCATGTTCCTGCACATACATGACATGGATGATCCACCTGCGCTTTCATCTACTCGGACCGTATCCTGACTGGTTCATGTTTGGAACATTCTGACATGTGGTTACCACGTCTTTTTACCTGGCTTCGGCGCCACTGCCACCAACCCATGGCAGTCCGCCCGCTCCCTTGGTAATCCCACCCCGTCCAATGTCACCTGGTGACGTTACGAGACTGTGCGGAGCCAGATGGAGCGGCTCAAGTCCACCTCGCGAGTGTGAGGGAGCGTGGTTGTGGCATGGGCTGGTCCGGTCAAGGTGTCCCAAGGATCCTCTCACCTGCATGGTAGCATGCTGTGTACATATATGCAGATCGACAACGAGGCTGCCTCAGATACAGTGCACGGTACACAAGTATAAAGGGAAAGAACCTCCCAGGTCCTCCCCTCTCTTGTCACCCCCCCCCCGTAGTTATTCATTTTCCCTCTATCCCTGATTCAGGCCTTCGACCCTGCCATACGTTGCAAGAGGTCGTCAACAACGGATTAACTCTGCAGAGGAACGTCAATCCATTCCTCTGAAACACCGCACCGCCTGGCGGTCACAACAATATACAAAGAAGACCACACCCAAGCTATCCCATCGCCCCTCGAGGGCATAAGACAAGATGTACAAGATCGGCAACATCTACTTTATCGCGGCCACCGCCGTAATCGGGGGAGCTCTATTCGGTTTTGACATTTCGGTATTTCCTGCCTTGCCCCTCTCCTGCTATAGCACATCCCCGATCTTTGTTCCAGAATGTATCACTTCGGAATCGGTAGCAGGTGACTAACAGGTACTAGTCCATGAGCGCCATCATCTCGACAGAACCATACCTGTGCAAGTTCAACACCCTCGGCTTCGACGAGAACAACAAATGCCGGGGCCCTTCGTCTGACGTGCAGGGCGGCATCACGGCCGCCATGCCCGGCGGCTCCTGGCTCGGCGCTCTCATCTCTGGATTCCTGTCGGACAGCCTTGGCCGGAAGACGTCGATTCAGATCGGCTGCGTTATCTGGTGAGAGAGATCATCCCCTGTCAATGGACGCCGATATTTCGGACCCCCCCCCCCGTTGCACTGTCTGTCCCCCTACTAATACTTTGGCCGAAATAGGGTCATTGGCTCTATCCTCTGCTGTGCCGCCGTCAACATTCCCATGCTGATCGTCGGCCGTATCGTCAACGGCATCTGCGTCGGTATCTGCTCTGCTCAGGTGCCCGTCTACATTTCCGAGATCGCGCCCCCCTCCAAGCGTGGCCGTGTCACCTCGCTGCAGCAATGGGCCATCACCTGGGGCATCCTGATCATGTACTTCATCTGCTATGGGTGTAGCTTTCTCAAAGGGGACGCTTCTTTCCGGCTTCCCTGGGGCCTGCAGATGATCCCGGCCATCCTTCTGGGCTTTGCGCTGTTCATCCTGCCCGAGTCCCCACGTTGGCTGGCCAAGAAGGACCGCTGGGAGGAGACACACGAGGTGTTGACGCTTGTTCATGGCCACGGCGACCCCAACAGCCCCTTCGTGGCACGCGAGCTGGCGGAGATCCGGGAGGTGGTCGAGTTTGAGCGTGCCAACAGCGATGTGACATACCTCGAGCTTTTCAAGCCCAAAATGATCAACCGGACGTTCATCGGTCTCTTCATGCAGATCTGGTCGCAACTCACCGGTAAGTTGGCTTCGGGTTATTTATTCCCATGGTTTCTGAGTATATTTGACTGACATCCGGGCCCGGAAAGGTATGAATGTCATGATGTACTACATCACATATATCTTCGCCATGGCCGGCATTGGCAACGGCAACCTGGTGTCCTCGGGGATCAACTATGTCATTAACGTTGTCATGACCGTCCCGGCCCTGATCTGGCTCGACCACTGGGGCCGACGCATGCCCCTGCTCATCGGCGCCTTCTTCATGTGTCTCTGGCTGTGTGTCAACGCTGGTCTCTTTGCCGTGTACTCGCGGCCTGCGCGCCCCGGCGAGTTCCCGTCCGACGCCGAGTCGATGGCCATCTCCGGAGCCGCAGCCAAGGCCGTCATCGCGAGCACATACCTGTTCGTCGCCTCATACGCCCCCACCTGGGGCCCCGTGTCGTGGACCTACCCCCCAGAGCTGTACCCGCTGCGCCTGCGAGGCAAGGCCGTCGCCCTGGCCACCAGCGGCAACTGGGCCTTCAACTTCGCGCTCGCGTACTTTGTGCCGCCCGCGTTCAAGAACATCACATGGCAGACGTATATACTGTTCGCGGTGTTCTGTTTCGCCATGTTCTGGCACGTCTTCTTCATGTTCCCCGAGACCGCCAACAAGACCCTCGAGGAGGTGGAGGCCATCTTTGACGACACCAAGCCCGGTGCGATCCGCTTCATCGGTACCCCGGCCTGGAAGACTCACAATGTGCGCCACGAGACGATCCTGAAGGAGAGGAACGAGCTGGGAGATGAGGAGAAGATCACAGCCATGGCCGCGCATGCAGATGATGCGCGAGCGGATGTTGTTGAGCACAAGGACTAGAGGTCTAATTCTTGGGGCGTATGGAGTGACAAGTTTGTTGATGTGCCCCTGGCGGTGAGTCCCATCGGGGACGACCTGCTTGGTCACATTGGATTTGGAGAGGAGGATGTTACAAGTGATGAGTGGGAGGACGTCGACCTAGATGCGGAAGAGATGAGCATCAACGCCGCGAGGCCTTGGAGGGAGGAGCTCGAATGAGTGGGTGGGTGAGAGAGCGAGCACCTGACTGGGTCAGGAATACCTTGGATACTAATGTTGGATACGCCTGCCTATCCTTTTGGATACGAATAATGCTATGTGCCATAAGGAAGCAGATAGGAGGCGACGAACACTCGATGATGGTATATTACGACCACTACTCCATACTTTGCCTAGTTTATACCCAAATACCTACCCTGAACTTCCAACGACGCAATCCCCTTAATGCGCGATTCAATTCTCCTAGCACGAATGACGCGGTAGGGCCCTGTGGGCCTATTTAAGTCTATAAATGTGCCACGCTTGACGCCAAAGTTGGGACGAGGAACGAATCATCAACAGGGAACTGGGAGGACGCCGTCCAAAAGAGACTGCCGGTGCTAACCAGACTGGCCCGACTCCGTGCAAAAAAGGCCTTCATTGACACTGCCGTCGACCCATCCGTTGGCATTTGCAGCACGCGCCTGGAAGCTGAGGCCTTCTTCCAGCAAGATGGAACGCGCTTCACCTGCAAGATACTTCGAATCTTCCTGGAGGCGTCTGCGCTTTCCCGTGACGGCCGTATTGAAGATGTCCTAGCCGCCCGCCCGCTGTTGAGCCTTGCCTGCGATATTTTCGCAGCCGCGTTGGATGCAGGCAACCCCGTTGAGCGCGACGTCAAGGATGACACCTTACTCTTCATCAGTAGTTCCCTGATTCCAAGGGGCCTGGCTCATACGAACACCCGGGACAAGCCAACACCAACCCCTCGTGACATCACCTCCTTCCTGCAGAACCTATTCGACCGCAGTTTTCCGGCGACGCTCACATCAACTCGGGACATTCTGCTGATCGCCCTGTACGTCTGCTTGTCGATCGACTGCTCGTCCCGAATAAGCGAGCTTTTGATGCCATCTGTTCCAAACAACGAGCTTGACGAGTACGAGACTCAGCACAAAGACAAGATCTTTACATGGAGCTGTGTCGAAGTCTTCGCGTTCGAGGACGAAGGAGAAGGCAATGTCTGCTTGATGGCTCGACTGACGTTCAAGGACCTCAAAAGAAACTCGAGATCTGGTACCGGCCTGAATCTTACGGAGACTATTCCCTCAGGCTCCTGCCCCCGGCACACGTCGCTGAGGACAGCCTGTTCTGGTTGATGGTACTCGGCCTGATTGACAATGTCTTCAAGGGTGTCTCATCCTGGTCGGACATTGATAGCCTGCAGCCAGGGCGTAAAGGTCTAAAGATCCGCATCAAAGAGACCATGATGCAGGTTCCGGTTTATTGGACGCCGTCCCTTAACTCCATGAGTGATGGCTGACTCGCACTGATAGGTCTTTCGGATTGCGGTCCTTGGTATAACCAAGTCCGAGAGGCCCGGAAACGGCATCATCAGCAATCAACAGATGCTTACGTCTGCGATGCGGATCCACCTGCGTAACCTCAGTCGTTTCTGCGGTCTGAAGCATGCCATGCTTTCAAATATCCTCCGCCATGGGGCTGCATACCAACTAGCACTCACTATGTCGCACGAAAGACGGTATGCGCGTATGGGCCATTCACAAAATGATCCTTCATACTAGAGATATTACCGGAATACAACATCAACAGTGGATTTTCAAGCTCGCCGTCATGCTATCGAGAGCAAGGACGTCGAGGTGATGTCCAGTATGTTCTTGGGCACAGGCAATGGTCAACAGCCCCCTCGGCGGGTTTCGGAAGAAGGAATGGCTGAAGTCTACCGAGATCCTGGTCTGCTTGATCACCTTTCCAAGAAGTCTGATCTGGCAGACGAGCTTATTCAACAGTATGGCACGTTGGACAACGCCCAAATCCTCAACCCGGACCGTCACAGGGACTATCGGGTTCTGTATGAAAAGCACAAGAACGAACTTGGCCACCTGTCTCGGAAGAAATATGATGCGGAGTACAAGGCCTATTGGAAGACGCAGCAACCTGGAGTCTACTGAGTTACCGGAGCACCAGACACCTGCGGCTGGCCAGAGCGAACTCGACATCATCTTGAATGCTCAAGATCGAGAAAGTGCCAGTACTTCCATTACCGTCGAACAATTGGTCAAAGGAGGAAGCTCTAGCGACAGCTGCAATGTTGGAGCTGGCTGCGTCGCTTGACAAGGAAGAGGCAGACAATGAGTTGGATGCCGTCCAAAGTCGCCAGGCAGACGAGCTATATTTGTATTATTATAATATCGGGGAGGGCTGATTATGTGACGCTTTTATAACCAGATGTTGTCTAAACATCGTGACACCAGAGGAGGCGGCCTTGGCTGAAGGCTAGGGACATCGATGCCATTACGTTCAAATGCACTGAGTGTGACAGGCTGGTTACAAACACAGATTTCTGTGTGGTTTCAGGCCCGAAGGATTGGGTAACATCCGTGCAGCGAGCAGGCAGGGTGCGTGTGATGCCTTGCAGCCTGCTGAGGCACAACCATGGTTTCTCGTTTGTGCGGAATAGTGAAACAGTGACTGCCCGCATGTTGGTTATTCTGTGATCAGCAAATTTATAGAAATCGGAGATTCGCACCTGTAAAACGGAGGGTACACCGGTACATCAACTCACACCGTAGCTATAGCTAATTAGAGCATATCACCCAGACCTAATTCGCTTACCCACACCCAATACTTATACCCCCAATTTGAATTATATATATAAATTAGGTATATAGGTGTTAAGGTATAGGTATTGGGTGTATGGGTATTGGGTGTATGGGTATTGGGTATATGGGTGTTGGGTGTATGGGTGTTGGGTGTGGGGGTGTGGGTGTGGGTGTTAGGTGTAGTTGTTGGGTGAGGTGGTGATGGACCGGTGTACCCTCCATTTTTGCAGGTGCGAATCTCCGTATTCAATTTATAATCCCGTCGCTTCGGATTATCCGACGCAGACAGGGACGCAATAAGTCCAAATGATACGTTGCGAAACTCGTTGGATATTTATGACCATCGACATTGTACACGCGAATGATACAATCAAGGGCAACGGCCAACTTCTGATTTGAACATTCAAATGCCGGGTATAAATAAATGAATGGCCCCACCTCACCTCCGGACCCAAGCTGATATCGGGATATCCTCGCTCCTTTGACTTTCCCAGACGGCCCAAAGTCACGCCATGTCAGGGCAGATACCGTGGGCGAATACTTGAATACTTCTGCCATGGAACTCTCATCGATATGAGTCCAGAAGGCTCTCTCGAGTCCCGCTGAGCTACGAGTGATACGGACGCATTAGGAAAAACCCAATCGGGTTTCATCAGCGTTGTCATGGAGCGAGATCGTTTACCCAGACCTGCATGGCTTTAGTGCCCGGTCCACGCAAGAGGAGCAGGGTTAGCAGGGGGCTGATCTGGCGGGTAAACTTTAAAAAGCGCATATCTACCAAGATTGTGACGCACGCATCTGCCATCATGGGCTCAGTGTTGAGGGGAGATGGGGGCCCACATGGGCGCAGGCTCTGTGCGCACGAGGCATCGGTTCGCAATCCGTTGCAATGCCGGCTGTGGTGGACCAGTTCTCTGCTGCAACATGACCCCGCCTCGTCCCAGATCTTGCTTGTTTACCATTGCGCTATTTCAGCTCGTGGATCTCCCAGTGTCTAAGCGGCAACTCTAAGTAATGAACTCGGGGCAAGATCATCGAGGTCACACGTGTGGAAGTGTGATGTTCGTGACATTTTCTGGAGCGCACGTCCCCGCCTTGGCTCATCCGGGGAACTCTATTCAACCTTCCAAGCTTTCCCCCTGTGATTCGCGTACCAAAGGAGAGTCATGTATTATTGATTAGATGTCTTAGTCGCGATTGAAGACTTGCGGTCGAGGTGATGGCCCGACCAACATCAACTCATGTATCTGTCTACCCAGCCGATTCCCGGGCTGTCGGGTTGATCTTCGTCATGAACTTCTTTTTGCTTTTGGCACATGACTAGAGGCCATACATGCCACAGCCAGTTCGTGATCAGGACTTACCCTGTGAGAACATTGAACAGTCAGCACCTCCAATCCATATCGGTGCCGCTTAGACAGTGGATCAAAATAGATGGATTACACTGGCATGCCAGGCTGTGGTGTAAGTTGAGTTCAATGGTGCGGTCAATACGAAGTATAGAGTACTGACTAACATCCGTATAGCTCGAATGCCTCGCCGCCTCCTTGCCCAAGTCAGAATGTCTGCCTACTAACGAGACGTGCCTTTGCTTGGACACAGGGTTCAACAATGTTGTGACCTCTTGTGTGAGGACCAACTGTACCGTCATAGAGTCACTCAGTAAGTACACGACGGGCTCGAACGTGTTACTCGTAATTAATTGATGATTCATCCCAGCCATCAAAAACATTACCTCGACCACCTGCGGCCTTCCAGTCCGGAACCAGACCATCACCATCAATGTCCTCAGATATTTTCTATTCTTGGTAGGACTGTTATTTTTCGCCATGAGACTAGGATCTAGGGCCCTGCGACTTGCTCCTTGGGGCCATGACGATACGACGATTGTGATGTCCGGGGTTCGTGTACCACAATCATCCCTTTGGCTTAAACACTTGAAGAGAATATCATGCTGACAGTCATACTCATCCAAAGCTCCTCGCTGCCGGCTGGCTCGCCGGGAGTATCCTCGAGGAACGCTACGGCCTGGGCCGGGACATCTGGACCCTCGAGCCATGGCGGATCACAGAGTTCCTCAAGGTCTTCTTCGTCTTCGAGGTTCTCTACACGCTGACCCTCGGCCTGATCAAGACATCTATCTTGTTTCTGTACCTGCGACTCTTCCCCGACCCGAAGTTCCGCCGCACCGTGTGGGCCACGCAGGCCTTCAACCTGCTCATGGTCGGGAGCTTCATCGTCTCCGACTTCCTCCAGTGCCGTCCCATAAGTTTCTTCTGGGGCTCCTGGGACGGGGAGCATACCGGACGCTGCTTCAACATCAATGCCCTCGCGTGGGCCCACTCTGCTCTCAACATCGCCTTGGATTTCTGGATGCTTTACCTGCCGGCTACTCAGGTGTGGTGCCTCCAGATGAAGACGAGGAAGAAGGTTGGGGTCATTCTGATGTTTGGGATCGGAATCTTGTGGGTGTCCTGTTTCTCGCTGCTCATCACACGTGTCTGGTACTGATCTGGGGTGACTGACCTTTGATTCAGCCTCACATTGACGAGCATTGTCCGCATACAGACTCTGGTCAGCTTCGCGAACACGGAAAATCCGACCAGTAAGCCCACATGTGAAGGAGTTTGGTAGTCACTGCTCGCTGGTAAAACTAATCCCCAACGCATAGGAGATTACTTCGCGACAGTCACATGGTCATACATAGAGATCACAGTCGGGGTTATGGTTGCGTGCCTCCCTGGCGCTCGCCTCTTCATAGCCAGATACGTGAGCAGCCTCCGAACAAGTGGATCCAAGTTCAGCAAAAGCCTCAGCCGCTCTGGCAACTGTATCCGCCTGAGCCAGGATGGTCAAAACCACGATGACACAGCGTCATCCCGGGAGGGATTGGGAAGCGGCCCGAGCATTAAATTCCCGGCCAGTTGTGCACGCGTGCCATCCTCATCACAATCTGCACGGGAGGACGGGGACTCTCAGCTCGAATTGGTCATCATGACGATGGAGGGTGACTGCAAGGATGAGCACAAGTGTCACGCGGTAACAGTTTAGTGTTGGATGAGAATACATAGGTATGTGGGCTACTGCTGAGTCTGGGTATATGCCAGCCAACAAGCTTGGGGGTTCACCGTGATGTTGAGCTCGACTCCCACACACTGGCCAAATTGTGCCTTAACATTCGTATGAAGGTCACTCCTATTCGCGTAGTCTTGCAGACTCGGAAATGGTGAGTGACCCGGCGATGGCAGGGATTGCACATGTGAACGATGATGTTATTTCTAAGGCTAGCAGCAGGCCGAAAGGGCATGAGCAGATCGACAAGCAGCCGGGGACGCTGGTTTGTGGCAGTCAAAAATACTGGGCGGGTCTCACCACGGAACCTAGGTCGAACATAACAGGAAGAGTCACGGTTGGGACCGGCATCAGGAGAGGGCAGACCCCATGTGAATGAAGAGCAGCATAATATTCAGGCTTCAATCCTCGCGGTGCATAACTAGCATAACCTCCCAAATAGCGCCTCTGTCCCCTCGACGCCCTGTGGAGGAGTGTACAAAATGTGCGCCAAACGGGCGAAGCAGAGCTTTTATGCCATGCAAACAGCCCGAGGAATCCGGAGTCGGGTGGTGCCATACAGGGTCCAAAAAACAGTATGTACGGTCGCCATCTCAAGGTGACCCCACAAACCGGAAGGCGACGCGAGCAGCCTCTATGGGCTCCTAGCACTGTCGATTGGCTCCACTTCCATCCTCACAGGCTCGGACAGGATCAATCGGATCTTCTGTCGAGCCGATGCCGCGACCTGGTATATAGTGTTATGCTCGCCGCCGCGTAGGAATAGCCATGCTGCTCTTCTAGGGGTTGGTGTTGGTCTCAAAAGGTCTAGTCCAACAAGTTCATAGCCATGGTGGGCATGTCTCAAGCGAATGCGGAAGCGCCACCGCTCTCGATGGCCTCGATCTCCTCGACAGTCCAGGAGGTCCTGCGGAAGCGGGCAGGGAGCTCGTCGCGGTCGAAGAAAAGGCCCTTGCCAGCCTCGATGGACGGCAGAGCGGAGCCCGAGGCACCGCCAATGCCACCCTCACTAGTGCGGGCCCAGGTCTTCTGGAGCGGGCCGTACTGCTGGGAGCGCTGGCGATACTCGGAGAAGGAGTTGGACGAGAAGTCGCTGGGGAGGGACTGGCTGGGGCTGGCAGGGTGAGGCCTGGGGGTGTGGTCGACGGCGGCTGTGACATGGGAATTACGAGGTCAGCTTGAGGTCCTCCGAATGGATGCCGAGGAGGCCGGTGGTATTTGTCTGCATGCAGAGGCGGAGGGTGGGAGACGAGGGGCGGAGAGTAGCACAGAGCGATAACGTACAGGGAATGGAGCGCTTTCCAATGAACTTGATAGAAGGGACACGCTCGGCGTGGGCAGCTGCCTGTCGGAGGGCCTTGGTTGCAAACATTTTGGCTGTGTGTAAGGGTGTGTGGACGTGTATAGGCGTGCGTTTTCGCGGGCGTATGAAGAGTGTTGTCGAGAGTGCTGTCGCGTCTGGAAATGGACTGGTGGGTGAATTGGTAATCACAAGCTAAGATAGAGTATTCAGTGCTGCTGAAGAAGCGATTGACGGAGAAGGACCACGAGGTTGGCTACTAGGTTGAGGAAGACAAGAGACAAGAGGCAAGAGAAGAAGTGTCGAGACGGATGGGAGGAGGAAAGTCGACCTAAAGTTGAAGGAGGTTGGGTCGAAGGTTAAGGCAAAGGCAGTGCACGGCTACGGTCGCAGTCACAAGCAGGCAGGAGCACAAGCGCTGAGCACAAGAAAGGCAGGAACCGGCGCGGGTGGTTTTCGGATTTTGGAATTTGGGGAAATAGCGGGTGAGAGCTGGTGAATGAATTCCGAGTGCGGGTGGGGCCACTTCTCACCCATGCCTGTCTATGGCTGGGTTGCACAAGCTTGGGCCAAGCCCGGGCCAGAGTTGCATCTTTGACTTTTTTTTCTTTTCCTCTTTTTGCCCACCTGCCCACAATGGCCTACCCCAAGCGCCTGGGACCGAGAAACGGACTTTCCCTGGCATAACCCACAGTTGCAAACGTCCAAACCCCCTCCAAACTCCGAACCTCGGGGAAAGTTTGCTAAGCACTTCCCCAAAGGCACGGGCCCAAACCACGCCATTCCCACGACGCATCGTCCCATTCCGTCAGCCCGTCCGTACCGAGCCAGGTAGATCTGTACGTACTCGCAGACACATTCAGATTACTGTACAGCACGGATGGGGGCAATCGGGGCTAACGCACTGGATAGATGATACTGTGGTACCGTGGATCTGGCAATGCCCCGCGCTTATCCCCGCAACCGCCCGATAACGAACCATGCACACATCCCACAACCTGTTAGACATATTTATTAGACTATTAACTGCCTGGCTGCGTGTTCAACATTGCTGAGAAACTCCGAGGAGGCTTCCACAAGCACACAGCCTCAGCCTCACCGGCCCGGGCATCTGTCGACCATCCACCACAAAACTGTGACAGTGAGTACCGATCTCACAAAGCTAACAAACAATGCAAACATACCACAGCTCACCATCATAACTCCACCAGCTGCTGTTGTGCTTCCACCCGTTACACAGCTTTTAGCCCACCCCACATCACCTCTCCGCAGTCTACAAGGCTGCATGCCCGAACCTCCCAGGCTAGACTACTGTACTGTAGATGCGTCGCTTACACTCGTGTCTCCCCATAATCCGGACTGTCGGGTAAGCGAAGCAGCTTGCCTGGCTTCCTTCGTCCCGTCTTGCGAGCCTGTCTACCTGCACGGTGGGTATCCGGGTCTCACCAGCAATACCGGACCTGAATAATGAATGTGCCTGCATGACACAACCGGTTGTTTTCGCCGGCTCTTCGGTCATGGTTCGGCCTCGGCATCCCATGCCAACACAACCTTATTATCTGTACCCCAAATGCGACCCGTAACATGCATGCGACCTGTTCCGAGGCCGAATTCGATACCGAGAGTTCCCCACAAAGCTTGCCTATGGCTATGGGGCTCACTGGAAGCGCTGCCAGTGGTTGTTCCTGGTTCCTCCACTGGCACGTGCGTAACGATGGATGGTCGGATCTGATATCCTACTATCCGAGGATATTTTAACCATTCTCGGACATCGTTCTCAAGTTTGGCGTCACGCTCTGCCCATGATGCGCCGCTGATGTTGCGTACGCTGTCTCCTGCCTCATAGTGTGGCACTTCCCAAAATAGGTGATCATGTCCGCATCTAACCCCCCTCATCATGCATAGAAGTAATCAGACTCCAACTCTGTGGGGTTATTTGGAAAGGCTATTTGATTTGACCGTCCCTGCGGAGTAAGATTATTGGGTCGGGACTCATTCTGCAGACATCTCCCTCTGCCCACCATTACCATGCCTGGCTTTCGCTCGAGCAATTCTCAACCACAACAACCAGTGCAAGGTGGTTAACACAGTGAGCCTGCGTATAACTTCGTACTGGAGACTGGGGTCCAAGGAATACAAGGAATCCAGGATGGTCAGTAGGCCCATACTGTTGCTCTGAGCCTAGGGAGTCGGCCACCCTCCCCCCGGCCGGGAACAATCTCGGGTTAGGGTTCTCAGCCCCGAGGCACGGCTCAACGCGTCCGACGCGTGCCCAGCCTAGCCGAGTCTAGCAGTGTTGGATACGCTGCCCGACTTTTCAACATTGAATGCTCCTAGTTCGTTGATGCACCTAGCTACCAGGCGAAAATGCTTCGATCTTGTCAACCTTGTCGGTTGGAACCACCTGAGTAGCGTCATCCACAACCGAACCCTGCACCTGCCGCGGCACGTCTGCACAATGTCCTCCTCCAAGCGACAGCGCCCTGCCGCGACCGACGATGACAATGACCCCTCCATCTCGCCGCCCCCTGTCAAGCGCAAGGTCCAGAGCACCGTCACCAGTAGGCGCACCGGCTCTCCCAGGGCCACGCTGTCGGCCACCGAGCTTGTTTGACTGACATCGTGAGCCAGACGGCGCAGTCGCCAATTTCTTCAAGCCGGCCTCTCAGAAGAAGAAAGATCAGCCCCGAGTCTCCTGGTCAGAACGCGCTCCTGACGATGACTCGCCTGTCACTCTGCTCGTCGGACGCTACGACGGCAGCGACGCCGCACAAGAGCCATCGGAGGGCAACAAAAACAAGAAGAGGACGAAAGTGGCTGCCTTCGACCTCGACTCTACACTGATTACTTCCGCCTCTGGCAAGAAGTTCAGCAACGACCCTCTGGACTGGAAATGGTGGGACAGCACCGTCCCGGCCAAGCTGCGAAGCATCTACCAGGACGGATACTGTGTTGTCATCCTCTCCAACCAGAACGGGCTCTCCTTGCACCGAGAACCCGGTGCAAAGGGCCCTGACAACACGAAACGGGTCGCCCCGTTCAAGCAGAAGATCAGCGCAGTCCTGGCCCAGCTCGACATCCCCACCTCCGTATACGCCGCCACCGCGAGGGACGTGTATCGCAAGCCCAGGACGGGCATGTGGCGGGAGCTGTGCGATGACTACGACTTGGAAGACATCGACAAGGACGCCAGCATCTTCGTTGGCGACGCCGGCGGCCGAATCGCCGTGCCCGCCTCCGGAGGCAAGAAAGCCATAGCAAAGGACTTCAGCTGCTCCGACCGCAACTTCGCCCACAACGCCGGCGTCAAATACCAGACACCCGAGGAGTTCTTCCTCGGCGAGCAGCCCCGGGAGTTTTCTCGGGACTTTGACGTGTCATCCTACACGGTGTCGAACAACCACGGCCAAGCGGACGACGTGATATTTGAGAAAAAGAATGCCAATGACATCGTATTGTTCTGTGGGCCACCAGGCGCGGGCAAGAGCACCTTCTATTGGAGGTACCTGAAGCCCCTGGGTTACGAAAGGGTCAACCAGGACATGCTCAAGAGCAAGGACAAGTGCTTCAAAGCTGCCAGGGAGCATCTTGAGGATGGAGAGCCAGTCGCAGTCGACAATACGAACCCAGACCCAGAGGTACGAGGTCAGTGGATTGATCTTGCCAGAAAGGCCGGTGTGCCGATCCGGTGCCTGTGGTTCAAGACACCACTGGGCATTGCCGAGCACAACGACACGGTCAGGGCCCTGAACAAGGATATGAATCCCGAGGCGAGGACCGCCCTGCCGAAGCTCGCGTTCAACGGATTCTCCAGTCGCTTCAAGCAACCCAAGACCAAGGAGGGCTTCCAGGATGTTGTCGAGGTTGACTTTCAGTTCCGTGGAACCAAAGAGGAGTTCGCAATCTGGGGTAGGTACTGGATCTGAGACCATGCCATCGCGGAATTCTTGAACAAGCTTGGCCTCCCGTGGGAAGACCTCGTAGCATCGTTGTCAGCATCGCGACAGCCCACTAGAGCAGCTGCGCCGCTGAAGCCTCTGAGTCAGAGCCTTGTTTGGCAACGATGTCCATCGACGTTGTCCAGCCCAGAGACATCGGTTGACTCTTTTGAAGCGGGATGTAGCACTCGGTCTGGAACTTGGTCCCAAGAAGTCACTGAGCGAGAAACCGCAGTGAGTGAGACCGAGGTGGCCACAATGTATAACGTGCCACTGCCACGTACGATTTATTTGAACAGTAGGAGCTCTCCCCCAAAGCCACTGCTCCGAACAGCCTCAGCTCCATCCTGCCTGGTAGAGAATCGCCAGCGGTCGTCACCGACAACAATATCGTTGGGCCGAGGAGATCAATTTGTCCGCCACCCATGTGCTACCGCCCTTACGACCGTTACCTCTGCGGCCATCGGGTCTACCGGCCCTGGGTCGTACACTGCCCTGATGGGCCCTGTCCCAACGGTGACGGCTGGCCGAAGCGTCAGGATTGGTACCTACAGATACTCTGCAAAGAGTGCGGCAGGCGGAGACTTCACAAATCAACTAGACAGGCTCAATAGACATGGCCGTTGTTATGGCCTGTCCTGACTGTGCTAATTAACGGTCTGCTCCATCCAGTGATAACCAGCTGTGCAGGTGTGTTTGTGTCCAGATATTCTGCTGATGTGGGCATTCTGACTTGGGCTTCAGATTCCTCTGGTTGTTCAGCTTTGGATCCGCCGGGACGCATCTATTAGTACTATCAATTTGAGTATGGTATTCCTGAATTGCTTTATCCAGTAAAAGGAGTGTGCTGTAAAGAAGCAGCGCCGTGAGTGAGCAGTGACGCACAGACACTTAACGCCAAGGCAAGGGACATCATATCCACTACAACTAACAAGTTGCTCTCAGTCTCACTGAAGAAGCGTCCCCGGTCATCATCAAACCACAGTTTGTAAGATTAAGGATCACGAGTTAGGTTGCCGTTGCGGGCACGCAGTTACTCGGCCATTATATAATCAGACAGCCCCGAGATTGTCGAGGTTCATTTGCCATATTATCTTGTCACTAAAAAGCTATGTAAAGAATGGATACCCCCAACCGAACTGCTTCTCCTCCATTATCCGCAAGCGGTATAGATTAAGCATTCGATAATGCTTCGCCGTTGTTGACGTCGTACCAGAGCCTTGACAGCAACGTTTTCCGTTTACTCGTCGGCCTCAATATCGACAACGGTCTTTGTCCACTGGCGGGCGGGAACCTTGCGCTTGAACAGGATGTCGATCTCGCGGTAGGAACGGTTCTTCATCTCGGGTAAGAAGAAGAAGGCGGCGAGGAAGCAGACGAAGCCGGTGCCGGCCCAGACGTAACCACACCTGCCACCGAGGTTGGCCTCCTAAATTGTATGTCAGCAAATGTCCAGCATGAAAACTTCGGGAGGGCAGGATCTTACGTCAGGGTTGAGCATGTAACTTGCGAGGAAGATGCAAGGGATGTTGACGATGTAGTACGCAGCACGTCCGACACCGGTTGTCAGAGGCCTCAGGCGGATGGAGGAAGTCTCTCCGATGATGACCCACGAGGCGGGCGCAGGTCCCAGGGTGAACAGGACCGAGACGATGAGGCCCAGGGAGGCCTGCGCCAGGGAGGCCGCCGTTGAGACTCCGACGGAGCCTGCGATACCGAGGGCGACGAGGAAGCCGACGTTGATGAGGGAACCCCAGACGTAGATGGTTCGCCTGCCGAGGTAGGTGGTGAGGATCCAGGAGAGCATGACGAAGACCATCTGGAGGGCCGAGGTGATGAGACCCAGGGCGAAGGCCGTGTTCGTGTCCATGCCAGCCTCTGCGTCTGGATTAGCACGTGGATTTCTTACCCGGGATGCAGGAACAACTTACGCTCAAAGAAGTAGACGGCCTGGTTGGCGATGAGGTTGCCCGTCAGGTTCTGTGCCGCGTAAACACCGCACACGATGAGGGTACGGTAGAGGTCGGTGCCCTTGAAGAGCTCCGCCAGGTTGGGCTCCTTGATCGTCTTCTCGAGGTCGACGGTACGGCGCATCATGGCGACGGACTCGCTGGCGTTCAGTCTTGTCCTGCGCCCCAGACGCGCAACTGATTTTTCTGCTTCTGCGAGACGACCCTTCCGGACCAGCCACCAGGGCGACTCGGGCGCGAGGAACATGAGGATAGCGAGAGGGGTTGGGAACATCCATTGGAGCGCGATGGGGACCCTGGAATCACGATGTCGTTAGCAAACGAAAAGACTTGCTTGTGGAGCTGGAGAATATTTTACCTATAAGCTATATCCTGGTCGAGCTTGTTGTAGTAGAAGGTCGCACCACCGACGATGATGGCGCCAATGGCCCAGAACATCTGCAGCATCTGAGTGGCAGGCGCTCGCAGCTGGATGGGCGTGATCTCGCTGCAGTATGCCGGCGCGTTGGCGATGAAGATGCCCCATGGGATACCCTCGAGCAGCTGTGCGACGAAGAAGACGGGGAGCGAGTCGCCAAAGTAGAAGATGAAGATGAAGGCGTTCAGGCACATGAGGCCGCCGATGGTGGCCCAGCGGTAACCGATCTTGCTGGTGATGGGACCGGCGATGAGGACGCCGATGAGAGCACCGAGCGGGCCACCCATCTGGAGGGCAGACTGCCAGCTCGCCTCGATGATCATCTTCTGCTTCTCGTTGCTGAAGACACCGTACCTGTCTGCGAACCTGGGCAGGGCGATGAAGTTGCCGGCAAGGAAGACACAGTACGACTCCATGATCTGACCAAGTCGTGGTGTTAGCAGTCGTTTGTCATGTTTTCTGATTGGTGACTGACAATGGTGCAGGACATGACAAACGCCCACAGGGCGGCCATGGGGTACTCCTTGACGGCCTGGAGCACGCCCGACTTCTGCTCGGCCGTCTCTGCCTCCATGGCAGCCGCCTTGTAGGCCTCGAGCTTGGCCTCATTGTCGAGGTTGTAGGCGTCCTCGATCTGGTGGGCGCCCTTCTCGTCGGCGTGCTGGATCTCGGGGGCGCCGCCCGTGGCCTTGATGTCGGTGGGCTCACTCATGTTGGGCTGGTGTGGGCCGCGCTGAGCGAGCGTGTGGGGGAGGCTGAGCTGGGGGGATTCTGGGGAATGCGAAATTCGGGGTCTGGGGAAGCTGGGGAAAAGAACTGGAGAATGGGGTGATTGGGCAGGCCTCGACCTTTTAAAGGAAAACAGTTCTGGGGGACATCTAGTGCAGGATCCGAGTCGTAACATTCCATCAATCAAAGTACCTAGCTCGCATATCGGTAAGACCGACCATTGCGCCGAAGCCCAGGCCTCGTGATTTGTCTGTTTGTCACGGTCTCGTCCCTCATCTCCTTCCTGCCGGGGTTGAGGCTTCTCGTTAGCGGCGGTCAGCCCACCCGAACGGTTGGTAGCGCTCCCCCAGAGCTAGCCCCAGTGGCTGCTTCTTGTCAAAAGGACTCGGTTGGTTTATGCGATGAGGCCAGGCCTGCCCGCAGGATAGCAGAGCCTATCAGAACCTCTGCTGCACGCCTTTGTTCCAGCGCCTACCCCAGCTCCGCACGCTACAAACCAGACTTACCCCGGCGCCCCGAAGCTTGTCCCCAGATCCTTCAGGCTTCTCCACCACCTGCTCCGCGCTAACGGTGTCAGATCTCGCGACATGATATACCGAGATGCGGGATTGCACACGCGAGAACGGAGGGTTCCTTAGCCGCTGCATTATAGCCGCAGGAACCAAAGGCTCGGAATTTCCACAACGCCCTCTGGAAGTCCCGTGCAATCTTATGTAGCCGCGCTGTCACGAGACGGCCGAAAGGCAAATAACAGCCTAGCTGCCTCCCTTGCAAGTTAGATGTTCACCATCGTCGCTAATGCTAGAGTGTTGCAAAACGAAGCACTAGACAAGGGAACTGCCATCGCATTCCCACGTGAAAGTCTCATTACGACGATATGCATGGTTTAACCAGACTGGATTAAGGGGCAAGGACTGTGGATCAGTACCAGTACCTCGGGACACCTTGCCGTCCAATGGGGCCTCAGACGCGGCACCTGGGCAGAAGCCATGCGAGCACCTGGGCAGCTCACAAGACCTCCGCACAGCAGCTAAGTGGAGCAGCTCAGTTTGAGAGATACCGCCATCACAGACCTATACATCGAGAGAGTGTGTGCGCACACACAAGGGACTATGAAGGCGGCACATGCGGCATAAACAGAGAACTTCTCCCTGATGAAGACGGTTGTTGCGAGGAGGTGGCCATAGGGCCGGCCGATCAGCGGAAATATGGACTATTAGAGCGCGGCTACGAATCCTAAAAGACAGGGAGGGCACACAAGCATTGATCCTACCCAGGAACTGCATTTACGCAGCTGCTCCGCCTCGGAAGTAGTCAATACACAGCGCAAGTGGACCCATCACTCCTCTCTTCACACTTAAGCCTGCCCAGCAGACCGATCATAGTGTGCGAGGATAGTCTTGGCAAGGCTATTCACCACCTAGTTAGAAACGAACCGCAAAGGGATAAGGGGCCTGATGCAGGGGGGGAAGGACATGGTGTTCTACTACTATTGGTGCGGTACGTATGCTGCGAAAGACTTTCAGAAACAGTTTTCAATTTAGAAAGTTGTTAGGCTCTTTCGATCGAAGCCAACATTGTGAAATGACTTCACTTGCGCAACACGGCGGTGATCAATTGCCTCATCGCTGCTGGCTTGAAACCCTCTTTGTTTTGCAGTTCATGTGTTATAAAGCTGTGCAGGGTTGGTCCGCTGGCCGATGTCTCCATTTCCAGAAACGTGTGGACCGCTGCCAATGTTATAGTTAGCACATATAGCCATCATTCTGCCCGGTGAAATGTCATTGTAAGCGTTCCTTGGCCGTTCCATACAACTCAGAGGCTTAGTCATATTGTGAATGACCCAAGGGCAAATCCTATCAAGACGACCGGAGGGACTTGGGACCGGTTGACCGCAGTAAATATGGCCGGTTGGTTGAGCGCGGCGAAGGAATCGGGAGTTGTCGGAGCGGGTCGACCACCGGAAGACCCGTGTGGATGTTTCTTACATGTCGACGATGTTGTGTCAGCAGCAAGGCCACCTTATAAATGATAGGAGCCCATCAGCATTTTACTGAATTTGACTAGTCTGAAATTCTTCATCGAAACTTAGATAAATTATGGCCGCATTCCACTATAACACAACCATATTGACCCTCAGCTCAGGCTCAGCCTTGCTTGTGTTTCTACTCACCCGTTACCTACCCTCGCGCAACGCCAGGAATTTACCTCGAGCAACACATGGTCATGAGACTTCGGCTGCCGTGGCCATACTGAACCCCCAGAAGCAAGACCTGTTTCAACATAGAATCACTATTGAGATCCCAGCCACCCGACTGAAACCTGGCTTGGGCAACGATCAGATTCTTGCTCGTTTCACACAAGGCTTCTTTGGTGGCTGGATCTTCAGCCCGGAGCGGTGGTTCTTTCATCTCACAAGGCTTTCGGTGACCAATCTCGACGGCAAGTACCAATCTCTAGTTGCATTCTGGTATGAAACGCCGGGAAGAGTTCTGTTCTTTTGCTGACGGACGGGCCGACGAAAATACCAGGCTTTGACAGCGTCAACTTGGAAGAATCCCCAATACGGGAGATCTGGGACCTGGGAGCTCTCTCAGCAACGATCCCTCCCCCATCCGGGTCACTTCTCTTCGGTAACTTCCTCCTTGCGGAGAGAGTGTTGAACGCGACGAGACGGCGAGAAACAGAGCAACCTCCCGCGAAACCTGGTCCGGAAGGTCCTCGGGACTTTGCGTCCGCTGAGTTTGTCGCGGGTGGATCAAGGACCTTCGAGCTGATATCCTCACATCGTTTCGAGGTCACCCGCGAGCATGACCGTGGGCAGCAGAAAGGAAAGGGCGGTCTGGTCACGGTGACATTCTCCCACGTGAGCTGCAAGTCCGTCTCCGGCCGGCCGTACTCAATGTTCTTCCGGTTGCTTCACCTTGTCTATGCCAGGCTGCTTTTTGCGGATGGAATCAGGGCGATTCTGGAGACGAAGTAGTGAGCTGTGTCGGTCTTCCAGCTTGCTCGGCCACCTTCCGCCGTCCTGACCGCCGACTCGGCGACCCTCGAGGTCTTGGTGCTTTGATACGATGATAAGCTGCTCAAGGAAGCCGAGACGATCAGAGCCACCGGATCTTGATCTGAATATCCGTTTCCCCCCCCCCCCCTCTCCCACTTCTTGTTGAATAGAACATTGATTTGCATGATTCTGTGCGCGTCTGAATCCAACAGCCTAGAAATTGAGATATTGCGGAGTGTCTAGAATTTGGCTGTAACGAATGCAACAGATTTGGCATTATTCCTTTACAACGATAACACCATAGCAAGTGGTGATGCTGTTAGCTCTCTTTGCCCGCCTCAAGGTCTTGTGGAATCGCAGGCAAAATGGCAATCACGTAACAGTGCAAGATCAGAAAAGGTTTAGACTATACTGTTCTCCGGCCTGTTTGTTTTTCTTCTATGTGACTGCGCTTCACTTATTTCACATACATCAAATCTATGAAGAGGACATCTGGACCATCCCAGCCAGCCCCGGACTGGAGTTCCCTTGAGTGGCCTTTTCAGCTTTTGGTGTTCCAGAGAATTGTTTTAATTTCTGGACTTCGAAACGATCCTGGGACTCTCAATTGAAATCATAATCCATTATTCAGAACCGCCTATGTCAAGTATGTTGCCTGTATTCCTGCCCTCTCCGGCAGATGACGAGTGGATGGGGTCTACATTGAATCAGGTCGCAGTACGCGGTAGTAGTGAGGAATTGCTTACACTTTACAGATTCAGGAAACTCCAAGCCCGGCGAAGAACAGACCTGAGGCAGTCATTGATCTAGAGTCATGTGTCCCGTCAATCACATCTGTATGCGACTACTACTGCTGGATATAGTTATGTGATGAAAGACTTTGTAACACACCGAGGCGCAGCAGCAGCAATAGAGAGGATTGAAGTCCCATACTAGGAGAGCCAGCAAGTTGATGGTTGTGCTCATAAGTCTTGGGATGAGAAGGCCATCGGAGATAATGCCACACAATATGAAGACAGGTTACAAGTATTTGCACGTCAAAATTGAACATCAAGTGTACCTTCTTCAAACCCCTCCATTCAAAGTCTGTCCAAGCCAAGCCAAGCCAACCAAGACAGCATGAGCTATGTAACGGGCTAAAGATTCTCTGTTACTTCCAGCAGGCTACTTGGTCAACATGTGTAAATACTGCCTCCTTTTGCCTTCCCAGCGACTCATGAAGTGGACAATTTGACACAAACTCTGACCAGTCTACCAAAAAGACTCATTAATACGAGTCTGGCTGGTCAGGGCACGCCTTTCCACAAGAAGAACGATCAACGTCGTCCTGCATCTGTCACTTCTTCGCGCTGGCGAGAGTGCCACAATGACAAATCTGCTCCTCACCAGAAGCGTGGCCTTCATAACTGCGGGGCTTACTGATTCCTGAATTGGATATCAGCCGCTTCGCTCCTCTCGAGTTGACGCACTTGATCAGGCAAGTTCTAGCACGTCAGGCTGGTTGAAGCGTGATCCCAACGTGTGCATCCGGGCTTCATGGGCCCCAACAGAAACCGGACAGAGCAGCCAGCTCTTGCAGCCTCCCCTGATACATTGGTACTAGAAGTCGTGATGCGAGGAATGCGGGCAGAGGACCCATCAATTCGGAGATTGGGTTAGTGACATTGTCGCACAACACGAGGCTTACATCAAGAGTGTTCCCCCTTCGGACATCCTCAAATGCAACAGAGACAGCCCCTCTGCATGATGCATGCGCTCCACAAGTTGATTTTGCAGGCACTACAGGCACTACAGGCAGTGGCGATGATGCAGTCATCAGCCATTAGCAGCCAAATAACGGCGGCCACGGCAATAAACCTCGGCGGCGCGACCCACTAGGCATGGGCAAAGTGGTCTGCGTAATGCTCCGTACTCGTTGCATCCAGCTCGCCTTTCTCGATTCGTAGACGGAGCTACTGCGAGTTGCCATGGTTTGCTGCATGCAGGGCTCTCAGTCGACCGTTGATGTTGTGACCTGGGCCGCCGTCCTGCTGATTAACCTCTCGCCACACTGCCGCTAGGCCAATATATGAGGTAAGAGGGCAGTATAAAGATGCGCGGCAATGCAAACATAGGTCGAGGCCGCAGAGTATCTCTGGCTTGGCTGCCAGAATCAGTTGAGACGGTGTGAACGCCGGTTCTCGAAAGCATATCTATGGCTGTCCACGTAACCTCAGAGTGAGTGGGACACTGAAATCCTGGACATTTGGCAACCTTTGTGTCGATGACTAGCGTGTTGGGCCAACAGTCGGACGCACATATGGAAGTCCAGAACGAGCAAATCACCGAGGTTGGGAGTAGGTGCTGCAAGGCACAGTTTCCTCGCTTGCGCCACTCCGCGTCCACCGGCCATCAGGTCGATCGATCCATATCGACGATACGACCCTCAGTGTCATCGAGGCGGTCGAGTGAAAGGGTTGAGTGCAACGCAAGTGCCGCCCGCTGGCATGACTGATCGAAGGCAGGCAGCACAGGCGAGCCGGCCCACAATCGCAAGCCGTTCTGGCCTCGGTTGGGAAATCCGGGCCATCCACAACCCTGGTATGTGCCGCATGAGCATGTGCCCGAAGTTGTGAGCATCGAATAAACGGCCGGCTCAGCCCTCCACTACACAGGGCCAAGGGTGGACTAAGGGAACTAATGCAAGGGACGACACATCTTTTTTTGAATGGGCAGGACTTTCGTAGACGAATCGCTGCTTACAGGAGCTGCGGACAGACGACATAGGGCTTGGTAGAGTAGCATTCCGTCAAAGGCGTAAGCCTCGCACTTGATGGAGATGGGTCGAGATGGGGAGTGGAAAGCTGACGTGGTGGTGTGCGATATCCAGGGGATCGATCCTATGATGACGGGTTCATCAGGCGTGCTACTGCTGCCGTTCCACAGGAGAGGCAGGTTGCGGCGCAAGGATCATGGCGGGAGACGGGGTGAGTGATCCATTGACTTCGGCCAGGAAGATGTGAGCACGTTCACACCTTTCGCCACCTGGGGAGAAGCTTCAGGTGGCCGAGCTTCGTCTGGCATGAGGGTAGGTGTGAGTGGCCGGAGCTTGCTGCGAGGCGAACGCTTGTTCGTCAACGACAACACTTCCTAAAGAGTCCAGGCACGTACTAATCTAGTGTACCACAGCAGGAAGACCTTTCGTTCGGATCCTCTCCGCTGGCCTCTCAACCCGTCCCGTCGAGTCAGGCTTGTCGCTGGGGAAGATTTGGTATTCACTATTCGGTCGAGTTTCGAGGCGCATGAAGCTAATGGCTCGGACGTCACAAACTCTAAGTAGCCCGTCACCACGGCTCAGGTAGTCCGGTGCGGGATTCGAACCTGGGAAGGATTTTTCCATCTGAGTACATGCACACCATGGCCCGGACGTCTGCATTGTGAATGTGGAGGCTGAAGAGTCTGGGCGTGAACACGGGCTCACGGCTGTCGAGAAGCACGAGCTGCGATGCTGCCACATGAGACCGAGGGGCGCCTGGGCTTAGGAGGACCCGGCTAAAAAGGCCCAAGAGGTGCAGCGCAGCCTGACCACTGGCGACATGGTTCGCCGGGGCATTGGGCCTTCTCCAAAAAGGGGATGGATGATGGGTTTGCCCGAGGAAACACATGGCTGGCATTGGCGGCGTGGCGACATGCTGTCTGCCTGTCTGTCAGCAGTGGCTAGGCCCAAGACAATGATCGAAAGCGGTAATGATGCAAGACACGTAGTATGCAGAGGAACCGTGGCCGTGCCGGACATCCTGACCCTAGCTCCACGAGCAGAGCAGGGCAGTCCGGGCGAACCTGTCAGCCTGTCAGCCTGTCAGCCTGTCAGCCTGCGAGCGTGTGTCATGGTGTGCCCCGAGTTGTTGTGCAGCAGAGGGGGATGATAATATGAGGACCGAACAGAGGGAATACGGCAGACGGGCCGGAGCAGCAGGGGCGGGAACGGGAGCGGGACGGGGATGACGAGAGATTGGGGAGATTGGAGCAGGTGTGTATTGGTAAGACGTCAAGGTTGGAGACAGGGACAGCGGGGTGAGATTCTGGGGGATGAGTGACGGGACACAAAAGCCAAAATGGTTGTGGTTGCGCTCGCACGCTGTCACCACATTCCGGCCGCCGCCCAGCGCAGGGTCCCCAGGCGTCCCGATGGCCGAGTCTGATTGGGATTGCCCAGAGACAACATGGCCGAGCTAGAGCAGCTGCTGCTTGTTGCTTGCAGCCTTCTGCGAGCTGCGTGCAGCTGCCGTGTCACCGGAGCACAGCAAGCTCCAGCTGTCCTGGCCGTGTGGGTCGTCCGTCTGTTTCAAGGTGTCGTCTTTCGGGGGGTCACTGCTGCTTGTTTGGCCCGCTTGGGTGGGATCCGGAGGTGCCAGCTCTGTAGACTGCGCCGTCACCAACTGGGCAGAGCAGACGAGTGGTGGTGAGCCACGGCAGGTAGTAGACCAGTGATGGCTGGCAATGGGGAGCTGAGGCTGAAGCCGAGGCTGACAAAATGATCAGTCAGTCGGTCAATCGCCCACAAGACAAACAGTTTAAGGTTTTGTTGATGGGGGAAACGAAACCAAACGAAACATGCTACCAAGGCACAGCCGTGCACACATCAGACTTGAGATGACAATAAACCAAGACAAAATGAATAGTTCAAGGGGAATGTGCCGTACCGTGCCTTGCCCTGCCCCCTTGTTCTGGTCACGGACGGAAAGAGTCGCACGAGAAGTCGGTGTCCCGTCTGCCCGTCCGCGAATACAGACAGCAAGAGACTGAGCAGGGACACATCAAGTGGACAGGCCCGGTGATGACGGAAGGCACCAGGTCGCAGTGGATAGTCTACATGTTCAGCATGACGCACAGCCGGCCTGAATTGCAGGAAGGCAGGGCACTGTTTGTGTGTACGTACGTGCCTACCTACCTACCTACCTACCCAGGAGCAGGTTGCTTGACTGGAGACTGCTGTAGTGCTTTTGCACCTGTAGGAGCACAGCAATTGCTCATAGGAGTTACATGCATGTAGTAAGTAGGCTGATAATGGTTGATTATTCAGTAGGCAGACGTGGCAGACACTTACTGCACTGTAGACTGCCGGGTGCTCATCAGGGTGTTCAGAGCGGGAGACCGTCAGGCACGTCCTTGGTTGAGCTTGTCCTTGCATGCAGGCGGGGAGGCTAGGCCCAGTTTGGGACAGCCTGCCCCAAGAGGACGCCCAGAATCAGATACTGCAGTCCTGTCTCCCAAAAGCGTTGTGATGCTGCCGCAGGTGGGGCAGCGGGGATTGATGCCGACCAACAGGATCCTACGGGTCGAGTAGTCCCACGGATCTCTCTCGACCCTGCTCAGAAGGAGGGGACCGGGCGGGCCAGCACGGCCCAGGCTCGGGGTCGACCCTTCCGAATTTGGCTGTGGACCTCTCGTCCCCACGTCCTCTTCCATCCTCCCCCTCCCCCTCCTCCCTTCCCTTCGTCCACTGCCTCCTCCCTGCCAGGCCTGTCTTACTTACTGTGTATTATTATCCTGCTCAATTCGGATTACTTGGTGGTCCAGTAATCTGGCATGCACATGCACTTAGTCAGTCTTACTGTTGTGTGTTGTGCTTCTTTTCCTGGCACCAGAGCTTCTTCCAGGCCCTGATGATCAAAATAGCTGGCAACCAGTTGATGTCATTCTTAATCACGTCTGCCATGTCTGTCTCCCACCAGGCGCAGGTCTTCTTCTTTTGCTAGCTGAAACGAGACAGACATCCGTGAGAAAATTCTTCACATTTCTCCTCCTCTGAGATGGCCTGGCACCCACACCTCTTCGGTCTGCAATGACGACGTGGTTTTATTTTTTATTTTATTTTTTCTCCCTCGCTTTCTGCCCAGACCCTGACCTGCCTGAGCACCATCCCCTAGAAGTACCATAGCATCTACGCCTGGTGAGTGCTGTGGCAGCTCAACTTACAAAGGGAGGTAGGTGGGTACCTGTCTAATGTCACTCGACGGTGCTCAGGCCGTCGGTCAATCTGTGGCTGCAGCAATCATCCTCGTCGACAACCTCGTGTTCCCTGTCCGCGGTCCTGTCAACCCGAACGCTGTCGTGGCCTGCGCTGAATTATCAATTCTCAGCCCCTGAGCCTGTGCCATTTCCGCAAATCCTGCACATTCTAGTACTGTACGCCATGACTACGGGAAAAGGACTGCGCCAGCAGACTGGCAGACTGGTACATTGGGGTGGACATCTGTCAGGCCTTGACAGTCTGTAGCCCGTCCAGCTCGTGTACTTTGTGGGGCGTCGGTATTCATGATAATGCCTCATCCCGTGTTCTTGACCCGATTACGTCTCTGTTCAGCCGATGTTGGACAGGCGCAGCATCTTTCCATCCAGAACACATAGTCTACAGTGTGCAAATACCTACACTCATCGAGATGTGAGTAGATACCTCCAGTGCACACTGTGGCCCCTACAGTGCAGCACTTGCACGGCAACCCAATTGGGAAAACCTTGAATTGTGCAGTTGACGACGTCCGGCATCCCGAGTCAATTCGCCGCAGAGGCTGGAGGCTTCCAAGAAAGCCAATTCTGCCCTCTCGTGGCACTTGGCAGGGAACAGGCAGGGGGCCAGGGTCACAGCAACCGAAGAGCGAAAAAGGAAACCGAGGTCCAGGTCCAGGCCCAGGCCCAGGTTCAGGGCTGAGGCAGAGAAGTGTTCCCACCTGGCCCATTGCCCCACTGCCCAATGCCGTCCGCCCAGCCCCCTGGGTCGCCATGATCTTTTCGAGCTCGAGAGGCTGACAGGCAGAACAGGGTGAGAAAAATAGCCTGACCCACCAGCATGCCTACACACCAGCGATGGTGAAATTTCAGGCCCACACCCCCTAGTGTATGCATTCAGCAATTTCAGAAGGGGCGCCTAAAAAACGCTGCAATGAAACGCACAAACCACATTATGGTCTGTGCACGGCAGAATCGCTAACCACTTTCCCCATTAGGAAGGCGGTGAGTCATTCTGCCCAGCCAACTTCATCACTAGTCTATAGATCTCATAGAACCGTCAACCTCGCAACCACCAACACATCATCAACCCTTCACCACAACACCACGAATAACACTCTTTCTCGCCATAATAATGACTTCCCCTACTCTCTTAATGATAAAAATTAATCCCAAGGAGCATTTTACCTATAAAACCATTCATGAGGCTGCGCGCGCCACCTGCAAATGGTGTAATTAGTCACATATAACCAACATTAGCCGCGAAAGAGACTACCTACACCAAAAGTGTGCACCCTTTGCAGCTGCCCATAACCCCTTAAAGCAAGTGATCGTCGGCGACTTCTTTAAGGCTAAGAGAACGTCTAACTCCCTTCAAGCCCTACAAAAAAAGTTCGCTAAGGCTTGCTTTATGGAAGGGCGACCTTATAGCGTTTTTAAGGGCGATGAAATGGCTGCTGCCTTTTGGGCACTTAATAACACGTTTATGCCCCTTAATCATCACCATGTGGCTTCCTTTCTTGATGAAGTTTATGAGGACACTCTTTAAAAGGTAAAGGCGTATGTTTATACTGCAAAGCATTTAAACCTTATCTTTGATGGCTCTAATAATGTCTCCTTTAACCGCCTTATTAATCTCTCTGTGAAGATCCCTAATTAGGCTGTATTTTATTAAGAAATAATTAATACTAAGGCTATAATATATTTAGCTTATAATTAAATTAATCTACTCTTGCCCTTAATTAGCGCTGCCATTAATAGTAATTTAAGCAAAGTTAATTTAATCTACATAAATATTAATACCACTTAACGTAAGTATTAAAGCAATTTAAAGAATCTTCTAAACCTTAGCTACATCTATGACATCCTTTATAACTCTCATAGCCTTTAACTTTTAATAAAAGATATTATTATAATTAGCCCCTGGAAGTTAGTTCTTAAGCAAGTCATCTATATAATCATATACTTCCATTACTTAAAGAAGTAATATGCTTAACTTTAAGAAATAATGCCCCATATATGCAATAAGAAGACATATAATCTTCTAATTATAATCATTATAAAATAAGGCAATTAACAAAGGGCATTATAATTACTTAAATGAGTTAAGCTAACTCTTTTAATGTTTTATATTAACCTAATTATTTAAGCAAAAGCAAGCATATAAAATTCTTTTCATAATACCTTTAAATTAAGTAATCCCCCTAAGACAACCTCTTAATTATAAAAAACCCTTAAAATAATTAATAACCCTTCCTTTTAATAAGCCATCACATGCCTTTTAATCATCCTTAAGTTAATTATATTAATATAAAAGTAATTAAAGATTAATCATACTTACATACACTATATAATCCCTCACTAGTAAGGCATTTAAGGGCATTAACAGCAGCTATAAAAAAGTTGGAAATACCCTAAGGTAAACTAATTTATATTACACCAGCTATTTACTACTTATTTTATAAAGCAAACTATTAATATTCATTAAGTTGCCTTTTCTTTTAACCCTAAATCCCTTGCCTTAAGGGCACTTATTATGGAGCAAAAAGAGTATGCCCTATAATGAGTAACTAATCATGCACCATTAAAGCTATAATAAGTTATAATTACTAACTATATATAGTTTAAGCTAAGTTAGGGACGTTATTATGGGCTAGGCTTTTCTTTTTATTATACTAATGAGCTAATTAAGGAGAAATAAGATAAACTTGCTATTATTAGGGTACCTCTTACTTAATATATTATTATACAACTATTTAAAGCATTAATAAATAGTATGCTTAGTAAGAAGTTGTTTTTAGCAACAAATCTAATATACTTAAAAGCACGTAATCATCTACACTAATTAAATATTAATAAGTTAATATTTATTTACATTAACACTTAAGTACTATAATGGCTTTAGGCGCTAAAAACGCCCCTAAAGCCCCTAAAGTTACCATTACTATAATTAACTATAATTAACCTTAAGAAACGTTTTCTAAAGGGTGATGAGAACGTAGGAGATTACTGGCAGGACTTATTAAGTTATTTTAGCCTAGTAACGCATATAAATTACTTAGCTGGCCTTAAATAACCTTCCTTTTCATCTTAGTTGTTCATTGGAGGAGCCAATTAGTCATAAAACGCACCAGAATGGAGCTAATCTGTCTTATCAGAGGGATGGGCAGGGTTGGCCCACCAATTAGCTGCTCAGGGGCACCCGTTTGGCTATTTAAGAGGTGCCTGGGACAGCCAATAATAGGGTACCTTAATATATATGTCAGACCCACCCAACTGGATGTAACGAAATTTCACTCGGGCCCGTGAAATATTTCGAAATGAAAATTTCACGACCCATCGCTGCTACACACTCTCACCAGATCCTGCTTCGTCATCGCTCTCTGCCTGTGCCAGTGTTTCAACCGTCGGCTCGCAAGGACACCAGAACATCACGAGGAGGCAGTAGGCTGCAGACGCAACAGACTAGGCACAGTAGAGTGCGCCGCAAGACCTGTCATGAGGAACGGCCGTTTCACCACGACAAGACGCAACACCCCAGGGTCTCTTGGCCCAGTGCAGCTCAACGTCCCGTCCACCAAGGCGCGCGCAACAAAACGTGGGCCGCCGGCCTGGTCCCCAGCGGCCCGCCAGGCGGCGACACGCCTCGGCCCTCGCTTGCTCGCTCACTCGCGCAACGCTGCGGGTAATTGTAGCGCAGGAGTGCAGTAGCCTGGGCGGTAGCGGCATTTCCTTGACGACGATCCACAGGACCAGAGCGTAGCAATGACGATTTGCCAGGCACGCCGTCATACATCTCTTCACTCAGACTCAGACTCGACTCAGACTAACATCCATACACACACTCTTTTCCTAGCCTGAAGCCAATCAATGACTGGATGAGAGTTGATGTATTCCTACCAGCCACTCCTGCCACCCCAGACCGACTACTGCAAACAATGCTGTGGGAAAATGGACAGGAAGAAGGACCAGGGAAAGAAAAAGAAAAGAAAAAAGTTAGAGCATAGACACTAGCAACACCACAGCCTACCAGCCTACATACGCTTTGCTAGCCTGACCTGCCTGCCTCTGAGCGAAATCCCCTCGCCTACATAGTACAGTCACAGTCATGGTCATGTTTGTAAGCCGGATCAGGGTGACTCTTTCGGGGCAAGACGTGGCTTGGCTGCTTGGCAGTCCGTCCATGTTGCCCTCAAGGTTGGGCTGGCGGATCCCATGGCCTATGGGCTTGTTGACCGGCGAGACTCGTCGAGCCAGCCAGCCAGCCACCATCCAGTTCGTCCTCCCGCTCACACCATGCCGTCGGGCTCCCAATCCTGCCGCACCGCCCCGCGCCGACACCACACCACCAAATTTGTGGTATGCAGTCTATGCGTGCTCACCCCCCCTTCTTTCCCCCCTCAAACATCCACACCATCACCCAGCAGTCCCAGCCACCTCAGCAGCTTATACTGCACTGAGCGTCAACGTCTGGGGTGCGCAGGGAATATGTTCTTGGCTACCACACAATGCCCTATCGCTTCGTTTCATGGTGAGCAATGCGGTTCGCAACACACACAGCATCAGCTTCTGTGTAGATACACAGTAGAAAGTAGGCACGCACGAAACATTGGAAGCCTGGGCCTGCCCTGCAATAGTAGAGTCGTGCTATATGCATGGTGCCTAAGCAGCAAAAGTCTACAGGTCGCGCCCACCCACAGTCACACCACCTCCCGTCCAGATGCTTCACGTGGCAGAACCACGACGTTCAACAAAAATCGATTGGCAACGCGCTTCCCATTCTGCGGGTTTGGCACCCTGGACCAGCGCATTCCTGCATCGCCGTGCTGTACAGACCTACAACCTGCCTGGGCCGTCTTTGAGACGACGACGACTGCATGGCATGGACTTGGGGCAGAGTGGGACGGGTGCATACCACACCACAACACAACACGGCAATACCCTCCGGGCCAGAAACCTGTCCCCAAACCTGTCCCCCATTGACATGACCTTGGATGGGTCCTGAAGCATGCCCATGTAATAATCCACAGATCAAGTAAGTCATGGCGGGACATGTGTGTGTACTTTGGAATCCGTAGGGGAACACGGACAAAAGTGCCAATTATCCTTGTTACCAGGCCCCTGGACAACAACAGTCTGGCAAGCCGATCAGTTGGGCGTCAGCTTGTGTGCTGTATGTATGTCAGGAAGACAAGAACGGCAGCAGCACTGCAACGTCGGGTCGATTGGACCAGGATCGATAAGGCGAGGGCGTAAGCAAGAGGAGGTCGCGCTGGCGGTATTCGGGGTGGCATCCAACTTGAAGTTGTTTCCAATCGAGTCTCTGCCGGCGTCACGTCACGATCCCTTGCCTCGCATCGCGCCTGCGTGTCTCTCTGGCCCTCCATGAACCGGACTTTGCAGTGCAGGATGCAGTCTGGTGGCTGTCTGTTGTGTGCATATTGTAATAATCGACTGCCGTGGCACGCACGACATGTGCCGGTGTGTTGAAAGCAGGATGACGGAAGGAGTAGGCGAGTGGCCCAGCACTGCATGTATCTAGACTACATACCTACCTAGGCAGTCTAGCTGCTCCTGAACCTCGGTGGTGCTCCAGGGTGATGGAATCGTAGACTTCCACTTCCTGACTTGTCCCTCGTCCTTCCGTCCTTGCCTTCCGTCCTTCTGTCTCCTGTCCATGCCGTAATTCCGACTGTGCAAGCCAGCCTCAGTACCCGCTCTGCAATTCACCACCAACACCAACACAACACCAACACCAGCAGCAACAGCAGGCAGGAGCAAGCGTTCTCTAGTGGGACAGGCCAGGTCCAGGGTGTTCCTTCCAGACACCCCGGGCAGTTCTGGCGCAGCCAATCCGTGCATCGGCAACCGCCCCTTTCGGGCCTAGCCGCCACCGTTTAGAGCGCGGAGAGACTGCTGCAGAAGAGAAGAGAAGGAAAGGAAAAGACGGCTCTAGGGGCAACTGCGAGCGAGAGCAACTGCATTAGTGGTCAGGGTGGTCTACACACACTCCGTAGTCCATTGGGTACCCAGGTACGGAGCTCAAACGGCTGCACGGCGCTACTGTACCGTACGGTTCAGCCTATTCCGCGGTACCACACTACAAGCAGGTGGTCGACTAGAAGTATGTAAATACCTACACAGAAGTAGGTACTTGGACACATGCCCGATGCCCTGCTGCGATTGCCGTTCCCAAGGTCGAAGTCGGACCTTCCCTGTCCAGTGCCCAGTGCCAGGAGTACCCACCCGCCCTAGCAAAGCTTTCCAAGTCCTGCAAGGTTGGGCCGTTTCCTGTTTTTACCCACTCGGGCAGTGCCAGGGGGGGGGTGCCCCATCGCTCTTGCTCTTCCGACCCGCCGTCTTCCACCCACCGCAACGCTCCGCATTGACCCCACCAGCCAACGGCTGGCGAGCACCCAGAAACTTTGATCCCTGAGCTCGACCACCTCCCGCCAACCAAAAAGCCGCCCCAGAACTTTCTAAGCTCGTCACCTCTCCCCACCTACCCCCCCGGACCGACAAGATAATACCACGCGACAGCACAACATTATCCAAGACCGACCTCCACCTCCCTCCTCTCACCACGATTTCCCCGACTGCCCAACACTGCCGCCACAATTGAGAGCCCCTCTACATCGTGTTTCGTTCGAGTTGGAGTGAGCGAGCGAGCGTGAGAGAGAAAGAAAGAAAGAAAGAAAGCGAAGAGAGCCGTGTGTTTGTTTGCCGCGCCAGAGGAGGAAGCGAGAAGCTGGGGACGCCATACAGAAAGAACCCAACGAAGAAAACCCACCCAAACCACGGAAACACAATCTGCCACAATCACACGAAGGAAGGCACCAAGCCTGCCATACGGCCACGGAGGCCCAATCCATAATGTCTACTGCAAGATCACGACCAGCTGATCTGTCGCTGCCAGCCGACGGAGGGGCATGGCTGAAGCAATCGCACCAGGATTCTTCTGATCACCTCCACCACAGTCACAACTACCCTGGCCAGTCCGAACAGGGTGATCAGCATGACGATCAGCAACACCAATATCAACAACAACAGCAGCAGCAGCAGCAGACACCGTCCTTGCACCCGCAGCAGAACCCCGTCTCGCTGCACAACGAGCCTCGCGACCAGTCCTTCGTCTACTACAACCCAAACTCGAACTCGTCGGCGTCAGACCTCACCTCGCCCCTGACCCCTACCTTTTCACACCACGGCGGCAGTCACCTGCGATACGCAAGCTCCACCTCGTCCCTTGACCTGCAGGCAGCTGCTTCCTCGACCTGCTCCGACAGCCCCGTCTCGCCAGCCCAGCCCCTCCAGCAGACCTCGCACAATGCCAGCAGCAACACGAGCACTGCCAAGAGACTCCTGCCAGACGTGCAGGAAGAGCCGCTCGAGCGCGACGGCGACGGAGGCTTCGACGGCGACGACGACGACCGCCATTCTGCAATGACCATGCTCACAGACGACCAGATGGGCAGCCTTTACGACTGTTTGTGTACGTCTAGTCTGGTCTTTCCCACTCGGCCGGGAGGCGGGGAGGGCGTTTGAGACACCCTGCTTCCCACACCAAACCATTGTGTGCGCCCTGGCTGACCTCGATTGCAAATAGGTGACTCGCCGTGTATTCACCAAAACTCTGACATGGTCCACAGCGCCGACTGGACTCACCCCGTCGACAATGAACTGGCCTGCTTCGAATACGACATGGGCTTCCTGAGCGACGGCGACCAAGATCCAACCCTCCACCCCTCCAAGCGCAATGGCGCCGATTCGCCCCTCTCTGGTCTCACCATGCGACTCGGCTCGCGCTTCCCGACCCTGAACCGCTGGAGGTCGACAAAGCGGAGGCACAGGGCCTTCACGGCCGCGTCCGAGCCGTCCCTCGACCTGCCCCCCGCACTGTCCCGGGCCACCTCTACGAGCCGGTCATCCTCCCTGTCGGCCCCCAGCCGGAAGTTTGTCGACCGATCCAACGAGCCCCCTCTGCCGCCCACGCCAGCCCTGTCCTTCTACGAGTTCGAAAGCACCGAGAGCATACCAGCCCCTAGTGCTGTCAGCATCGATATCGAGAGGGCAAACGCGCGACAGAGCATAGAGAGGGAGCGCGCTCTTGCGACCACGCCTCTACTGCCGCCACTGATGACCGAGGTTCCTTCAATCATCTCCTCGCAGACACAATCCCGCGCGCCTTCTCCCCTCCAGTCGCCCACTATTGCGCCCCAGCTAGGCTCAGAACTGAACTCCCCTGTCGTCTACTCGACACCGCCACTGAGCACGAAGCCGTCTTTCTCCTCCTTTCGGCCTCCCCTCCTGACGAGCCTGTCCTCCCCAGTGGTTGCTACGAGCGACGTGGTCTGCACGATCCCTCACCTTCTGGAACAACACGACGCCTGGTCCGACCGCCTAGGACATGCCAACTACACCATCCTGCCTCGGCCCTACCATCCCGAGGCCGCAGACTTCGAGACTCTTCGCACCCTTCGCGCGGACTGGGACCTGGCCAGAATCAACTACACCAAGCACATTGTGCGCACCGGCGAACACTATGGCACAACCTCCAAGGCGTACGCTCTCACCGAGGCAAAGTGGGCAGAGACCGAGCGGGAATGGAAGAACGCGCACGACAGCCTGCTCGATCGCGTCGCTTCCCGGAACCCAGGCAGCGAAGCACAGCTCCGGTGGGACCGCCTGCAGGACGACACCCCGACGGCCATCCCCAAGATGCTGGACGCCGAGGGCAAGTTTCCTGATCTGGGGGACGAGGACATTGTTGGCCCCATGGTGCGTGACGCTGTCATGGTCCGGGACCCGGGCTCCGAGGCAGAGAACGGCGCGAAGAAATTCTGGAAGAATCTGGCTGGCAAGGTTGGACTGAGGAAGTAAAATCATCCTCGCCCGCCCTACCTGGTGACCAAGAGCCGCCCTTGACGACCTTCATGACCTTCACGACCTAGCATCATCATCACAGCGAAAACCTCAATTTTTGCACCCGACATTTTCTCCTTTCATCCGAGTGCCAACTGCAGTACCCAATCTACTGGACTGTACACGGACCTTGGCAAAAGGTTTACCTACCTGCGCCTTGTCATATCGGCCACGCGTTTCTCATCTCTTGTCGGCCAGCCGATCTGGCCAAGGCTGACATGTTCTCATCTAATTCATGAATGTTTATTTTCTAGAATCTCAATGTCTACTTCTCAATAAGGGCAGTTCCTCCTGCTCCGAGACTGGCCTTTCAACAAGCATAACTGTTTTCATAATGTGGGATTGGTACTGCACCCTGACTTGGTCCATCAGGAAAGGCGTGCGCCTGAGCCACTGCCATACAAATGGCGCCAGGGCGAGGAGCAGAAGCCAATGCCTGCGGAACTTTGGGGCGCACAATGACTTTGACAGAGTGGCGGTCTGGTTTCAACAGATACAGACGGACTTGGGCCGGGCCCGAGCTGACAACAGAACCGGGCGCCTCATGGCGCCGGGCAGGGGCAGCAAAGAGAGACATTCCTTCCCATGACGTTTCCTTTTCCTTTTCACGCAATGTGAGGATCGCATACGCGTCTCACTATCCAATCCATATATATACTAGGAGTCACCGATAGGGGGGCAAAGGCAGCTAGCTTCCTGCGTTGTACATCACATGTACGCAGCAATTTCCTTATTGTTCGGCGTGGAGTACCAAGGGTCCTTGGGATAGACAATGTGGCGGGTACACAAAAAGTTCCACGGGAGGAACATGTAATGAAAAGACGGGGCCACGGCGCACAGGAATGGTGGGAAGGGACCAGGGAAGAGGCATCCCTGACCCGGTACAGCATAGTTAAGGATGGGAGCCCGATGTTGGGCCAAGCAGGACAACTTGTGGTGTCGAACACAGGTGCCTCGCCATGTACATATTCTGATAATGTGTACGATCGATCCACTAGGATGCCTATGCATGGTGGTTGCTGGCTGCTCAGTAGTGACATGCATGTATCCAACCAAGCAGGCGCGAAATAGGACAGAAGATGTCGAATTGGATCTAACAAACAACAATTTTACGCGTATATATGCCGTCTTGGGGCCGAAAATACACCTGTGGCTTTCCATGCGTGATACTGGACGTCGATTTTCGGTGGTCACCGCCGCTGATGATTTCCAAAGGTTGGGCCGCAACTTGGGAAGACATGCACTGCTCAAAAGGTAGGCGGTCAGTCAGCCGGACGGTGAACACACGCGAGCAGAATCCGGCCAGAGGCAGGACTAGACGAGGTCCACCCCCCTGGCTTCCACCTTTCTCACTGTGGCGGACGGTTGGCAAAGAGAGCAAAAAAAGAAAAAGAAAAAGGAAGGATGCAGAGGACCGACCCGAAAGCGGTGCCATGTCTGTTGTTGAAACACGTGGCGTGCGCTGGGCGAGGGCCACCTTTGGGCGTGGGGAGCAAGGTGAGAGGTGAGGGGGAGATGCACGTTAGGCGTCCGGCATTGCTTGCTGCCTCCAAAAGTGGGATTGATGCATGACGATCTACCCTGGGTAGCTAGATAGATAGATAGACCAGATCTCGGTGTGGTGGTTGGTGGTGGTGGTGGCCGCCGGGTGCCGGCAGACAGCCATAAGCCCGCCCCATTGGGCACCTGATCGACTGTGCCCAGGTGGCTTTGTCTTGGATACCCCAGTGGGTGCGATGCGGATCTACATATGGCAGTAGTGGCTGCTCGACTTCCATGTGTGTGTGTGTGTGTGTGTGTGTGTGTGTGTGTTGTCTCTGGGGCAAGCGGATCTGAGGTGAGACTGCAGGTGTAAGTCTCGTAGCTGGACAACGCTGCCCACACATTGGATAGCCTTGAGGCGCGGCGGCTATGTGCTGCACATCGTGGCCGTCTGGAGTTGTTAAAATACATGCACAGCTTACTAGGTGCCATGCATGCCTGGGTGGTTGTAGGCTGCCTGACATGGCCATGAGAGCCGCTTGCTGTCGCCACATCTGGACGATCCTTGGATGGATGGATGTCCTGGCCAGTCTGAGCAGAGAATCAGCTGCATGCAAATGTAATCACTGCTGATTGCGCATATACTCGTCGTCCCAATGCGCCAGCCCTATGATCCGAACGAGACCGATCGTGAAATGTGATAATATGGATGGTTGTGCAGTCGACACCTGTTGTGGTGTAGCACGAGAGCGGTCATGTTCCGCCCGATCTTTCCATCGAACAACCACAGGCCAGTCAATCATTGAGCGCCCGGAGCGAGGTTTTCGGAGCCGGTAATGGCGGTGACTGGGCTGGGCTGCAACCCGCCGCTGTGGCGGTTTCACCGTGGCCCCCCGATCCTCCCCCCTCATCATGTGCGCCCACCTGGGCATATCCAACCCCGAGGCCCTCCGGCCCGTTCTCTGGGGACTTACCCGCAGCCTTACAAACAGACCCAGCCGCGGGAGAAACGGATGGCGGCGCCAATGTGTGTGTGTTCCTGTCACTCCCGAGTGTCTCTTTCCGGCGGGTTACCGTGTCCATCCCACGGTGAAGAAAATCAGGAGGTGTCGCGCCTGATGGCGACCGCTATCCAGGGATGATCGTCGCTGCGCCTACCCGCTGGGTTGTGGTTTCTGTGGAAGCCCGAAGCGAGTGGAACAGGCAGAGAACGCCCCCTTCTGGCCGCACGCACGTCGTTGGTCGAAGAAAGGAGCGCCCGTGACGGACGGTTTCACGCACGAGACCATGGAGGAGGGTTGTGGCTAAGGCCGGAATGCACCCTCCCGTCCTCTGGACGCCACGGGCGCCGGCAGCTTGGCCGGAGCGGAGAGGGGGAGGCGAGACAAGACAGGACGGACGACGGCCTTTGGCTTCACAGGCCACCAGGTGAGGCTCGGACCGTTCAGGCCAGCGGACCGGATACTGTGCCCTGTCCCTGTCACATACTATGGCTACGGAGGTTGTGCTCCAGCACTGCTTGTACCGCCACGAGCCCGGCACAGCGTCGCCATCCAGTCGATCACATGATACCATGAGCCAGAGTTACGGCGGACTGTTGTACAGCAGTGAGGAGGGGAGCTCGCCAGACTCCGGTTCCAGTGACAGGTGCTGGCCATTGCTTTTGCATCTCTCGATCGACCATGTCACGATCTGGGGTTACACGCCACGTACCGCCTCGCGTAATTCCTCCACGGCTTCTGTGACAGCCTTGATCCGGCTCGGGTCTGCTTGCCGGGCGGGAATGGTTATTCTCATACCAGAGCTACTATTTTTGGTCTTTACTACGCCACCTCCCACACCTTCCAGCTAGCAGTTTACGAGAAACTCAAGACCTCAGATCCATGCTTGTTCTATCTATTGTATATTTTGTCAATGATGTGATTATCTCGACCGTAAATACGGCCACCTATGCTGATTTACCAGAAGCATGCGTAGCCAAGAAGTTGACTATCTATATGCAACCCGTGCATGTGCCCAATGCCTCTACCAGGTAAGTTGTGGATGTATACGGTGTATCTAAATCATAGATCCATTTTCGATGTCCCAGTCACTTTGGCCTCCCCTACACGGAAGACTAGCTTTCTCCGCGCTGTAGATGAGAGCCGCCGGTTCGGGTGTCTTCAGTATACTCCTGTCTCTCCATGACTCCTCAACAATATCACTCAGACGGCTGATGATGTGGTTGCTGTCCCATCTCATTGTGAAGGTCGAGGTGCAGTCATCGTCCACTGTCCGGCTGCTGTAAACACTTGGCGTGTAGGGCCGAGAGAGACGACGCAGTGCGGCTTCCATGCGCCGATGTGCCCATATCGGCTCGAGGTCCTGCAATGCAGATGATATGGTGCTCCATGTGCGGTAAAACATGCTCGTTTTTGAACCTTTTACTGCTGAGTGCGGGGCACCAACGCCAACCTGGAGGTTTTCCGTAGTATTGCGATTCATCTGGTTGTGCGACATGGCTGGGAGGTCGCGTGACCATATTTGTCCATGCCAATCGGCCTTTGGCGCCGAGGAAACTGCAACAGTGTTTACGAAACTGTGCCGCGGCTTATATGTTATCTTTGTGGTTTCAACATCTTCGGGCTTTCCCCGGTCGTGCCAGAAAGCTGTTGAAGCCCTGCTTCCTGTTTGGCTTATCCGGTTGAGATCTGGTCCATCGGATATGCTGGAGCTTGCTTGAGGTATAGGCAGCGAGGCTGCCATTATGATTGTCAATGATGACTCAATGAAGCTCGAGAGTATAAAGATGAAACCGATCGCTAAGTAAGTTACGTCAGAGTCTTATCAAGACAGGGTCAAGCAGAGGGTGAATGCTCACGAGCTAATGTTGCGGTGTTGTTGTTCAGGACCTGACTGCATTGAGTAAATGCAGCAGCTGCGGCAAGAAGCCCCACGGTCATAGAAAACATGACCAGGGACCTACTCAAGCGATGCATTTTGTGATCCCAGATGGCCTCGAGCGGCAAAAGAGCCAAAATCACGTCCGCTGCGCCAGACCAACCAGTCCCAGCAGCACCGAAAATGATGTCTACCTCGGAACCCCAAGGGTGTTCAGGCGCAGAAGACAAGCCACGTTGGAACCCGATCAACGAGACAAGGGCAGCAGGCCATATTATGAGGTTGACACTGACCAAGATGAACAAAATGAACCACCGGAGCTTGTGATGGGGAGAAGCGGCTTTCTGGGCATTCATCAGGCGCAAAAGCATCAAGCCGTAGGATGTTTTGGAAAGAGCAGTTGAAACTGCAACGGATAATCTGGCCAGCCCTCCGAGCAGTTCGTTTCGAGTATGGTCAGAAGAGCTGATGTCAGGCCCACCGGAATCAAGATCAACAGCGACATCGATTAGTGTAGCTCCGACTACTAGAAATATCTGAAATGAAGGTCAGACAAAACTGCTCAATTACTCCTCTCGTGATCGGAATCAGCATTGGGATTGTAGGGACATACCCATGATGTGGTCAACATTAGACTATCCCACCGTATATCACATCGCTTGACAACCTGGACGGACACCCGCGCCAAGAAAAATACAAATGCGAGCCCAGTTAGACAGCGAGTCGTGATGATCAGCCCCGGGTCGATTTCTTCTGCCTCATCCATGCCGTTGAGATTTTCAGGCAGGCCGTCGGCAGGATGGTCCAATGAGAAGAGACTAAAGGGGCGGCAAGTCTACAAAAGGCGCCATGGATAAGAGAATTCCCTATGTTGGCTGGGTTTGCATATGTCCAAATTCGAATATTGCCAGACAAGACCAATATAAGTAGGGGCTATATGAGGAGCGAGGAGGCACATTTAAAGATACGCCGACTCCTTGCCTGACCCTCAATAATGAAATGCGGGAAGCCTTTCCCGAGCAGGCGGTTCTATACAAATATCACATTGCAAAGCGATCATGACCTTGGTGAAGACCTTCTTTCATGACGCTTTTTCAACCCGCAAGTTTCAGACCATGGAAAGCATGACTGGTTGTGGACCTATATGTGGACTCAAATATGAGGAACATCTGTCCGGAAAAATACTACGACGGAGTGCTCTCTTTTATCCAACTGCAACTTGATCGCAGGTGAAGCAAGTGAAGACGCGTCCTGGAAGCCAGCGTGAAACGACAGAATGATTGACAGGAAGCGCCTCATGCCGTGGTCGATCCATTCCTAAATGGGTTCAGCGATTTCCTCAAGACCGCAGAGCCTTCCGAATTTGACAGACTCTTTCTCATTTGGGACTGGAGTGCTGAGAGACCCGTCAATAACTAAAAGGGGATTAGTGGCCGTGCCGGAGAGCCGAGTCCCGTCAATCAGCAATACATAACCATTACTTGGACTAGAATCAGCTCGCGATCTACATGCAAGCCAAGCGCAAGGACACTCCCATGTAAAGTCTCGCTTTCGGAAGAATCCCCTACGAGATATGAGGCCGAAGTGAATGTGCAGTTACAAAGAACTCTATGTATACATGTTACATGCCCAGCGGTATACCTCGCATCCCATCAGCAAATATTTCGCGAACAGGATGAAAAAGTACAGCACACACCGCCAACTGACAAGTCCAGCGATCCTGGCCGACACTAACTAAGTCAATACGGTCTTCGGAAGGTTTCCCATGGTGCGACGACAGGCATCTTTCTGTCACGGCGGATCTATCCTCGGCAGCGGACTAGCGTGCGGCTCGTGAGTAGGAGTACCGAGCAACGCCATGCATTCCTATTTTGGTAAAGTCAAGCCCAGACGACTTGATGGTGGACAGCAGTCGTAAGTATATAGGAGGCTTGGCCTTGTGAGGAATAGATCCAGTCAATTGTGACATCTATTGTCTAGTGTGCGGAAACGCCGCTGCAAAGAACGGCGACTGATAGCCCGAGAGCAGCCTATTTTAAGCGCTGCCAATAAACACTTTATTTGTTGTGGTGGAGAGACTCGATTCGTTTTCGTCATTAATTTACCTTTGGGCCCGGCTGTGTACTAATCATCCCTTCTATGCCCGACCACAGAAGAGCTCTCAAGCCTCGGTATACGCAAGGACACATGTAAGCTATGAATGGTTCATATTGATTTGTTCGCTTGATCTGGTGTGTTTGTTTATGTCTCACTAGGATACCTAGGTACAAGAGCTTGGTCTCGGGCTTAGAGAGAGGGCGTGTCTGCATATACATTCAAGAGACCCTGGGGAGTCCGAGCTCCTCTGACGCCAGCCTCGTCTACCTTGAGTCTGATTTCCCTCTCCTCGTCATCTGTGACTTGCACCCGGGCTGCACCGATGTTTTCCTCCAGATATTTGACCCTCTTTGTTCCGGGGATAGGAATGATGTCGTCGCCCTGCTTCATCAGCCACGCAAGTGCGAGCTGGCCGGGCGTAGCATTCTTCGTCTTGGCGATTTCCGCGAGCTTGTCGACAATCGCCAGGTTCTTTGGGAAATTTTCCTTGTTGAAACGTTCGAGTATGCGGCGGAAGTCATCCGGGGCAAAGTCCTCTGTAGACCTGACCTGCCCGGTCAAGATGCCGCGCCCAAGCGGCGAATAGGCCACGGTGGCGACGCCGAGCTCGCGGCAGGTAGCAAGCAGGTGCGTGCCATCCTCGTTCTCGATGGCCAGGTCCCATGGGTTGTATTCAATCTGCACCGCGGCGATTGGGTGGATCGCATGGGCTCGGCGCAGGGACGTGGAGCTGCACTCGGAGATTCCAAAATGCTTGATCTTGCCCTCGTTCTTCAACTTGACCATCTCCTGAACTGTCTTCTCGATGGGCGTCTTCTCGTCGAGTCGGTGTATGTAGTACAAGTCGATACAGTCGATGCCCAGCTTTTGCAGACTTGCCTCGCAGGCCTGGCGGCAGTATTCCGGAGAACTGTCCATCCCGATACCATCTGCAGAAACCTTGATGGCGAACTTGGTAGCCAAAAAGATATCGTTTCGTCTTTCGGGGTGCATCTTGAACCATTTTCCGAGCAGCACTTCACTATCACCATAGATATCCGAAGAATCCCAAAAGGTACAACCGAGCTCCCAGGCGCGGTCCAGAACGGCGAAGCGCTCATCATCGGCGCTGAGGAAAGTCAGCAAGGCCGCCATCGTATCAATAATGACAGAGGAGAGAATTTTCATCCCCATTCGGAATTTAGGGGTTTACTTACCCTCCAGGACCGTAGCTGACGCCACCCAAACCCATCAGCCCGAAGCCAATGGCCGAAACCTCTGGCCCATCTCTTCCGAGATGTCTGGTGGGAAATTTGGCCGGAGACATGACTTGGTGGTTCACAAAACACAGCTCGAGGACAATTATTCTGAAAAGTGTAGATCTTGGCGAGTACAAAGCTTGTAGAGGGTGCTTGTGAGCCCTTTTCGAAAGGAAGTGATAGAAGCTATTCTCTTATACTTTGACTCGCAAACCCCAGCTGCGCAGTTAGGCTATACGGCCGCCCGAACTGCACCCAAAACGATGCCGGACTTAAGATGCGGGACATGCGGCCGCACCACCCGCGCCGATGCGGGGCTCAGCCCCGCATATTCAAGTTGCCTACCTAGCAGCCCGGTACGTGGTAACTCGGTGGCTGACGACTCTAGACCTCTTGCTGACATTGATTATTCTCACTGCATACAGATGAGTGCCTGTCGTAACTCAAGGGATGATTGCATGTTTATAAGATCTGCTTGTAATAACCACTGAGCTCCTGAGGTGATGCAAAACGTATCGACTCACTACGGTAGCATCCCGGGCCTGGCCATGCACATTCGGCATTGTGGCAGTTGGAAAACCCGTCACAAATCGATTTTCAAAGTTTTCCATCATTCTGATTTCGGCAAATATTTCTTTTAGCTTAATGGGAGCAAAGAAAGAAAAACAAAGGATTATTCATGTCATTGTGAAAGCCGGATAGTGTTCTCGAGGCTGCAGTATACGAGATCGAAAACACCATGCTGTCAAGAATGTAAAACTTTCGTAGTCTAGGAAAGGCATAATTATTCTCACTACTTGCAAAATTTCCTTTGGGTCTGCTACAGACCGTATGGCTGAGAGAGTTGCCATATCAGAACAAGAAGATGGCGATTGCATCTCTATAGGAAGTGAAATCTAGTTTGAGATGAGCACCCCTTTACAGACATCTTGAGCAGACGAGTTGTCGAGTCATACCCTAGGGTACTTAGGTAACACACGAATGAATGATCACAGACTGTGCAGATTAATTCCATACGTGGGAGACTACTCAAAAGCTCCCCAATGAGTGAATAATTCAATCCTACCTCCTGGTACTCGTATACCTCAAGATGACTACATCCGTATACTCAAAGAGGGACATGAGGAGAGCCGAAATGAAGTGGATCGTCCTCTGTCTTACCATCAGGTTGCACTCCAGGGATAGATGCAGTGTCTCCAGTAACGACGAGGTCGATGGGCGGGACGATGCAGCCCATATCAATGAGCGCATCATTGGTAGTCATGTTCCGAGTCTTGAGTGTAGTTTACGAGGAGGCTACTGAGGTAGCCATTCCCTCTGGGATTTTAACCAGCACCAATCCCACGACCCATCTATCTGTGGGATTGATGACTTGGTGTTTCATGCGATTGCTTCTTAACGTGACAGGCTTGCGGCCGGCTCGCGTGAACTTGAGCCTATGCACAGTAATTATCGTGTGGGGTGTTCGAAACTTACAACTGGCTGGGAATTACGTTTGGAGTAAACATGACAAGGTTGGGATTCAATGGCTCATTTGCATCAAACAATCAATAACGAGCAGGATCGGTAAGCCGCCCGAGCTCTGGCCTTCGTGTTTGGCCTGTGGCGATCGCCTTCTTGGCGCAGGTTGGCAACCTCTCTCGTCCCTTCCAGGATACCAAATTTCCCAGCAGCACAGACCGATTGCCTTGGCGCCTTCCAGAAGTCTGCATTCCACGGATGGCCCCCAAGTAACATGTTGCCGCTTGTATCAATAAGCTGCGTCACCCGGAAACAGTTCGCTTGGCTGCCATTGTTTCCTTGGTGAAAACCTCGTGAAAGGGGTTCACGGAGACGGGCGGGGCCGCAGGTACTGCAGAAGGTGAGTCGACGTCGGAACGTGGCGTGTCCTCGTCCTGCCGCACGCGCGTCTACAGGTCTTGGAACAATTCATTCCCGGTTGCCCGTTCCTGACAATGCTTGCGCCTCGAAATTTGCTGTTTTCCGAGACCGAGTCCCGGGGCCGGCGAAAATAGGAAACAATCGAGCAAACAATGGACAAGTGAAAGCCAAGAGAATTTTTGGAATAAGGGGCGAAGGCCTCTTATCAGCCTCACGGCCTGCTTTCTACTTGGTACTTGGTAGAACACCCTAGGCTACGTCAGGGGTCATCCCAAACGCCAGACCCACCACGCCGGCCTTGCCAACGAGGCGAGGAGCTGCTGCCACGTCTGCATACAAAGTACGCAAGCACGCGGGGCCCACACTGGTGGCGGCTTGCCAAATGGCAGTGCGTAGCTCGAGGACCGCTGTGTCGGCTATTTCCAGTTTTTATGCTTTCCGACCCGAGGTGTTAGCGCTGGGCGTTTCGTCGATCCATGCTTGTGTCAATTAAATTCAGCACCCACATGCAGCAGTCTCATCATGAACGACAATGATGACCCTCGTGGGGGCCCAGGGGCTGGGCCTCGATCAACTTAGTGTAAACTTTGAGGCAATCGATCTAGCAACTTGCATAGGGCTGAGCAGCAAGAGCCTCAACTTGAGTTCGTTGCTAACTGTCCGCCGGCAAGTTCCAAGGTTTCGAATCGTCCATGCCCACCAAACACCGAGGACATTTAGAGTGCCAACCCATCAATAAGAGACGAACCCGCCACCTTGGCCGTTTGCCGCATACCGGATGACGCCAGCCATACCGGCGGTATGTTCGCCTTTGGGCCATGCCAGTCCAGAATCCAATGTCGGACGACAGGCATCCTCAGCCCCGACCAGACTCATCCCAGGCCCGAGTCAGTCGTCCAATCCCCGGACCTTGACGTTGATCCCCCCCTTTTATCAATCCCAACCGGTGATCTGTGCTGTGCATGTGACAGAACCTTGACTGAACCTTGCTGGGCCGAGCCTCATGTTACCTCAGCGGGCCCCAGCAGCCTCAGAGGCATACGTATTCACGGTATATTTCCCTGGGGCACAGCCAATCACAGTACACCAATTGTGCCGCGGCCATCTCCACCGCCCACACGAGGCCCTTCGGGTCTCCACAGTCATCGTGGGTGCTCCCCCTTTGAGGGTGGAAGGCGGCAATGATGCTGGTCCGCGCCAGGGTCGTCAAGGGTTCCAGACCTGGCGCATCCTGAACATAGGCCCCGAGAGGGCGCACCAAGGCCCGGCGCGCCTGTTTCTAGTGGCTAGGAAATTTTTTGGAAACCTGTCGGCATAGATCTCCACTGCTCCTGTCATGATGTGGGTTCGGTCCCCATCACAATAATATCTTTGATGCGCGTCCGGGAACCCACCCGCTGCGGCTGGGCCTGGAATGGGCGGCCAAGAACCCTCTTAAGGGCCATAGGCCTCTGTGGCACAGCGAGGATGATGGATGCTAGCTGACGTCTTCCCGTTTGCATCACGTCTAACGGACCCGAGTTTTCATTCTAGTTTCTGCTTCTTGCTTCTTGATTTATCCCTTTTGATCATTTGATCTTTTGATAACCTGACGTTGAATCGTCACAAGTTTTTCACTTCGTCTTTTATGCTGGCATAGCCGTTCCTGAATATTCAGAATTTATTGGCCATTCTATTCACCAAGGCTTCCCTCACATGTATAGCTAGACCCGACTCGTGCTTGCCTCCCATTACTCCTGGTATCAGCCAGAGCCCCTTCCTCGACGTACCAGCACACACCAAGTCGTCATCTCCAGAATAATCATAGACTTTCGAACTTCAAAGGAGGAGCATCATGTCACTCCATCCGTCCTCCGCGGCCAGAAATGCCGGCAGGGACTCTCGGATCCCACAAAGGCGCGCCAACAGAGTCACAATGTGGCCTTCACCATTCCAGCAGCAGCAACAAAGTCGCGATGAAGAGGATAACATGGTATGGCCTGGGCAATTTGGAAACACTCAGCGGTGGACTAGCAACTTCGACGCTGAGGCATTGGCGTCCCGTATGAGTGTCTATGTCGGCGACGGCCTCCTTCCACAGAGCCAACCGGTGCCCGACAAATGGACAGGACAAGCACAGCACCAGAGAGCAAGACACGGAAACCGGGCAACGTGGATGCACAGCGTGCTGAAGGACTACGAGGAGGACTCCGTGCCGATTTGGGAAGGAAACTTTGATGTGGAGAAGAGGGATTCCTTCGTGAGCCGCCCGTCGGGTGCGAGTGAGAGAAGTTGGTACCGCGAGACGATCGACCCAGAAAAGTTCGACTACCGGAAGCCGAGAGAGGCCCTGACCGAGGAGCAACTCAGCAAGGCCGACCCTGCCGGTGGGCTTGTGACAAAGGAGGTGCTCATGTACGACTTCCCCGGTGAAGGGACACTCGATGAGCCTTACATGGTCTCGTGGACAGAAAATGATCCCGCCAACCCGTTGAACTTTACCAAGGGCAAGAAGTGGCTCAACGCTATGATCCTGGCCATCGCCGTGTGGACTGTGTCGATTGCCTCGTCCGGATTCTCCCAAGGTCAGTATTTCAAGTTGTCAATAACTGCCCATCCCCGGCATGGGGCTAACCAATTTCCATAGGTACCAGAGATATCAAAACCGACTTTAACGTCGATGACACCGTCGCCCTCCTGCTCACATCCGCCTTTGTTCTGGGGTTCGCGATCGGCGCGCTTGCCCTCTCCCCTATGAGCGAGGTCTACGGTCGACGTGGGCTTTACATTTGGACATATGCTGCCTTTGTTATTCTCTCAGGCGTCATAGGGCTTCTCAACTCCGCCCCTTTGCTCATCGTCGCCAGATTCCTCGGCGGTATTGCAGGGTCCTTCACCCAGGCTGTTGCACCTGCCGTCATTGCCGACATGTTCCGAGCGGACGAGCGTGGATTTGTCCTCGCCCTCTTCACACTGGCCGGCCTGATGGGCCAGATGCTCGGTCCCATCTTCTGCGGCTTCCTCGACGCTGCCTTTGGCTGGCGCTCGCTGGCCGTATTTATCGCGGGGCTTGCCGCGCCCACGTGGATTGCCATGACCTTCACATTCCCCGAGACATATGCGCCCACCCTCCTCCGTCACCGCGCTGCAAAGATGGAGGCCATTCTCGGCAAGCCTCACCTCGTGGACGGTGTCGGCGAGGAGAAGACGCTCATGAGCCAGCTCAAGGTCGGCGCCCTCAGGCCGTGGCTCCTTCTGATCTTCGAGCCCATCGTGGCGCTGCTCAGCGTTTTCTTGTCCGTTGTCCAGGGGACCATGTTCCTTCTGTTCGCGGCCTATCCGATCGTCTTCCAGCAGGTTCGCGGGTGGCGCCAGGGCATAGCTTCTCTGCCGTTCTTGGCCGTCGCCTTGGGCATCGTCATCTCGCTCTTCTATGCTGCCCTGTTCGACCAGCAGCGTTACGCCAAGGTCCTCGCTAAGAACGGCGGCAGAGCACCCCCAGAGGCCCGTCTCCCTCCAGCCATGCTCGGCTCCGTCGCACTGCCCATCGGCCTGTTCTGGTTCGCATGGACCAACGACCCTTCCACCTTCTGGCTCATCTCGGTCAGCGCAGGTGTCTTCACGGGCTTTGGCATGGTGCTGCTGTACATGTCACTCACCAACTATATTGTCGATACCTATCTCGGATACGCGGCCAGCGCGTTGGCTGCATCGACGGTTTGCAGGTCCGTGGCAGCCGCTGTATTTCCTTTGTTTACCAGCACCATGTACAGCTCATTGGGTATCCACTGGGCGTCATCAGTACCGGGCTTCATGTCAGTTGTCTTCGTCCCTTGTCTCTTGGGATTCTACAAGTGGGGCCACGTCATCCGCAGCAAGACCAGGTTCGCTCAAGAGGCATCTAGGATCGCCGAGGCGATGTCTGGCGGCAAGTGATGACTGGAGACGCCAGAGATGGAGGTTGTAGCTTTCAATGTATAATAATTTGGTTCGGTCCACTTGGTGCGTCGAGATGTAAAGTTCATAGCGCACGGAGCCTGCATTTTAAATAGATAGCCTGTGGAGCCAAACACAACTTGAATATATATTTAGAAGTCTAGAACTTTGTACATTGGGTTCCAAATCGTTGTGACCGGGTCGGTCTTCGGTAGAGAAAACAAGTTCAGAAGCTTGGAACTGCTCAAGATTTGAGATTATGCATATACGCCTTGAGCTGATTCCCCCAATGAAGTATGCGTGCATCAAGCCCCGTCACATTGCTCCTTGGCCAAAGCATGACCATCGCGAACCTAAACGTGTCACTTCCTCGCCCCCTTTCTTGCAGGCCTCCCAAGTCTTTGCCCTCAGCGACAGCGGCCTCGGGGGCTCCTCCAGAATAGTTTTCTCGATCTTGACTAGTAGCATTCCCTCGGTGAGGCCACCGCCTGGATCCTTGAGATTGATGAGCCTGTATCCTTCTTGCAGCCTATCAAGCCGTATGCATGCCCATGCGGTGCCTTGGTCCCTGATGAGGCCGCTGTGTTCGACACTGAATCTGCGAGGGGTGTTAGTACTTGCCCAGGGTGTTGTGTCGCAGCAGTTTGACATACCTTAGAAAGCTCAACTTTTCGACAACGTGGCTCACTATCGGGAACTGTAATCTCGATTCATCTTCCCGCCAAGTGGGATTTTGGGTTTCGGCGGGCTTCGTCTCCAAGCAGATCTCCTCTTCGCCCAGTTTCTTGATATGATTTCTCTCCCCATGGCTCTCGACGTGCAGGTAGCACTTGACCTTGGGATGGAAGTCGTTGTCGTGAACCACAGGCGTGGCTGGAACCACCCGCACATCTGAGTCGCCGGTGACCGTTGTAGATGAGATGCTCCGGCTTGACTTCCCAGCCGAGTCGTCGACGGCCACAACCCGCGGCATCGGGATGTTCTGTCCTCCCAAGATGGTGACACGCAGACTGAGCTTCTTCTTACCTGCGACATGGGCTTGGCAGGTTGCCGAAGAATCTGACTGATACCCCGGTGGTTTGAGGACCCAGCCTTGGGTATCATCGAACATGGCGTCGTTGAGATGCATCGCCGTGTCCCAGGACTGCCAGTTTAGCGACACCATTTGAACACCTTTCCTCCAGAACAATGTTGGCAGGTTGGGATTGGTCGAAAGGAACGCCGACAGGCTCGCGGGGAACGTCCTTGCCAGGTACTTCTTGTTGTGCTGGAAGATATCCTTGTGTTTGGTCCTGTGGAGCGCCTTCAGCTTCTCCTCGCTGAAGCTGAAAATGTGGGCTGGCTTCTCGGAGTCCTTCGAGTTGAAGGATTTGAATGGTCCAGCGCTGTAGGTATATATGGCCAACTTATCCACCACGTTATAAATTTTGTCGTCCCTGACTTTCTGCTCTTCCGGAGACAGGGGGGTCTGTTGTGCCGTGCAGAAGTACTCCTTGGCGCTCAATTGGCCGATCTTCTCTTTCAGTGATGGCCCAGAGACGTACGGCCTGCTGTGAGTTGGTGGGGCCTTGCGCACCAGCGCGGGTTTCCTAGGAACGCCTTTCTGCGTCTTCCTCCTCCCCTTGATGAGTATTTTCCCTTTGAGATCCACGACCCTTGGTTGCTGCGTCTCGGGATCACATCCCGGCAGGGCGTTCTCCAGCAGGAGGCCTGTCCATTCCTCCCTCATAATCTTGACCATCTCCTTGTGCTGGTCGCCGGTGGTGTGGTCTTCGAGGCTGATGATGAGTGGCAGGTCTGTCTGTTCGAATGCTACATCTCTGATCGCCCTACATACGAGTCTGAAAGGCAGCCCGGTGCGCGCGCTGAGATCACCAGCTATGGTCGGGAGGCAGTGGCAGACACGTGGCTCATGCTCGAGCTTCTCGTCCCAGTCTCTGTTGGAAAGCGCCCAAGTTCGTTCTAGCCGCCTCCACGAGGACCTCCTCTTATCAGCAACAGCTCCGTACCCGCATTTTGTTCTCATCCACGAGACAAGCGAATCCAGTGACCAATGTTGTCCTCCTGGACGCTGCTCTGGCCGAGGTCGGGTGCTACGAGGAGGGTCGTTGAAGCGTGGAGAATTCCAGACATCGATCTCAACACACCTACATCCTCGCCTGATGACCTGTACGCCTTTGTGTTAGTCAATCAATCATATGTAAACCCCGTTTCACAAACAGTGTCTTCTCGAGGACACAACTCACTTTTCGGTATTGTTCTGTTGTGATAACCCCGCTGACCTGATCACCATCGCCGATGTAAGTGTTGTGGCTACTATTGATGTAGTAGTTCGATATCGGTTTATCGAGGTCCGCCGTCTCCAGATCGATGGGCTGTTTCGACTGGCTGGCGTGCTCAAGCCAGAAGTCGCAAAACTCCTCGAACGAGTATGTACGTTCCGAAGGAAAATCCTTCAGACACGGATTGAGGGTTTCATTCTGCTCCTCTTCCATGAAGAACAGAAGATCTGCCGCAGAGAGAGCCTTGTCCGAACCCTTCAACTGGTCGTAGAGCCTGCTCAGAGCCCGTCGAATACTGGGCTGCAGGGTAGGCGGCATGGTCCTGAGCGAGCCGGCTGTTTCGATTCCTTGGCCGGTTCTGCAGGCTGCGGCGGCGGGACAGTGGACGTGTGTCCCGTGTGAACGGCCCCGGTGACGGCGCCGGCCCTCCACGCAGCCCGGCACCGCGGCGGCGGGTGGCAGTGGCGAGTACGGCATGGCCCGAGATGTCGGAAGCGGGGTCGACCTCAGGCTGTTCACTGTTTCCACGGAGGCAGCGATGGATGCTTTGACAGGATCTCGAGGCTCAGGGCGTCGGGCGAAACATGCACAAATGGATGCAACTGAGGGAGGAGGAGAGGGAAGAAGGCAGGTTGTTTTTGTGTTACGAAGTCGACGTCACAAAACAAATTGGTAATGACTGCTGGATGCACGTCAAGTAAGCGCTAACACCTCGAGGTGTGAGGCTTGGACAGGGGGATTTTTCAGCTGAGCCTCATCGGTCGGTTGCACCGCAGATCATAGGGGCACAGTGGTGAGATTTGCGGAGGGCATTCCGCGGAAGCCTAGCACTAAACCCAATTATTATAAGGCAGCTGATGGATAGGGGTCAGCACATCGCCTCGCCGTCTACAAGCGAGGAGGAATGAGATAAGGATAGTTTCGAAGAGGAGCTGTGCCGTACGACGGGGACAAGCGCCCGTTTCGGGGGAGCAAGGCCAGGCCATGTGGTTGCAGGCAGAAGGATTGTTGTTCAAGTACATAGCCATGGGCTCGACTTGGCGACGCCACGGCTGAAAGTCTGGCCTCTCAGGCCTGGGGAACTGTGTGTTGGCCATGCGTGGGGGCCACGAGCCACTCGTAGCACTACCCACTTAACGTTAGATCCAGTGCTACGCCGCGGTCTCGCAGAGGCCGCAGATGGGGCTTGGAACCAACCTGCATTCTAGAGTAGCATCGGCATGCACTTGTCACCGCCACGCTGCAGCTCTGCCTGTCGTGTTGTTGTATGACTGCAGAATTGCATCACTCTGCCTCGAAAGCGAGCGGGCAATGCTAAAAGACTCGCGAAACCAGCATAAGGGCCAGAGTAAAAAATTCCTAAAATGTGTCGGCGCGATTCCAATACGAGCACGGCGCGCGCGCGTGTGGATATATGCATGTGTGTGGGGTGTAGAGAAGCCGGCAGTTTTTAGGAGTCTTCAACAACCCTAACCCTGCATTTCTGTATAATCCTCGTCGAATTTCTATCTCTTGGGTTTGCAGAACAACACTTACGACATAGTCAATTACCATATGCTTGGAGCAGGGGCTCATTGTGTTTTGCTTGACTATCAAGTACAGCGAGAAACTTGGGCATGAATTGTGCATTGTGTTCTGGAGATAATTTGTAGTCCTCGACAGTGAACAAAGACGAACTGCCTTCTCACCAGGTTTGCTCACTGTTAGGGATAGACGACAAACTTTACCAGAATTGCAGCCCGACCCATAGCTTCAGGCCGCTATCGAAGAGCGGCCGGAATTAATCCGGAAATTCATTCTCTGATCACTTAGTCATTCTCATTGTGTGGACTCTGATGGAGGACAAAGTTTTCTGGCACCTTATCAACCCTAAACCAACCTCGTGCTAGCTAGCTCATAGACAAGATCTATTGGTATGAAGCCATAGTCACTTAAACTGCGAATAAGATTTCAGCAAACCTGGTAGCCGAGACAGCCTTACACGTAGTGTGACGCGAGGCCGAAACATGCATTACGAGCGCCGTGTGCGGCACATCGGGGGATCTGTCAACGCTGAACGGATGGTCCCGATACCTTTATCTCCGACGGGCCAAGCCTATAATTCTGCCATGGGTGTGATATAAGACGGCAGAGGGCACACATATATGGACGCAATCCACCCGTCCGACTACCTGAGATGCCAAGGTGCAGCTGATCTCATAACATGCCCACTTACTTCCTCAAGATCGAGATTAGGTGCAGCAGTGTTTGCGATTTCTAATAGATTCTGGCAGATAACAAAGTCATGGTAGGATCGTCAAACTTAGAAGAACGAAGCAAGTCCAAACAGGCATCCATGTCGGCGCAGAGTCGAACACGAATAGTAAGGTAGATTGGGTCCCGACCTGTCATGAAACACTGACCTAGGAGTTCTCGGGCCCCTTCACAAGGTTCTGGAACGCATAAGCTGGCGCTCTAGCTTCCGCTTGTCAAAGATCCGACCTATAGCCACCCCACTGAATAGACGACCCTTATATTGGACCTTGGGATTGTGTGCATCTAGGGTCGTACGAAGATGCCTTATACGAACGTCATCCGGAAGCTATTGGCATTGCGCTCGGACGCCGCTGCCAAACTCTAATTACACGACAGCCTTGAATTGAGAGGAAGCTTTGGTACTGCCCTACAGAGTAAGCCCTGTCGCTTAAACGATGTTCCTCTGTGCTGGGCGCTCCTCTCCCCGTCCTTTCCAATTCGCTTTCAGGCAAGCTATGGGTGATCGTGGTCAGGTGGCGCACAAAATGCCTCTGGCCCGGATCAAGGATCAAGTCAATTGGGCACACTGCATATCAAAGCCATTCCACGGGCGAAGCCCAATAGCTAGCTCATCGACTCACGCAGGCCGGCATCGGTTATGGGGAAGAGCGCACTCAATGGCCTGAAGGGTGGCCTTCTGGCCTCGTCGATGGATCTCTGTGCGCAACCTGTTCGATACAATTTGAAATCGAACCCGTTGGCAAGCTCCCGCAGCACGCGTGGTCGTGGCCACAGTTGACCACGTATGAAAGCGCATGCTTCTCACCAAGTCAAGTGTGCACTATTTGCAGTTCGTTCCGATTACATTATGCTGTGACGCCAGCGATAGGACATGGACGTGAAAAAGGGATGCGATGTATTATAGACCCACGCTTGGCGTCGTTCAGCCTAGCTTTATTCTTGTTGGGAGATCGTCATGTGCGGGCGGATCGCGAAGAGCGAAACTTTAAAAGCGAAGGGAGTTGGGCAGTGAGACTAGCACCAAGAGAAGGACAAACAAAGATACTCCGATATCTGTGCCAAGGTAGCGCCTGTGGCAAGGTGGTGCTTGCAGCCGAACCACCTTTCCCCTGCTAGTCTAGCACAATAAATCTCGACAGGCACATGTATATGCATCCAAAATCGACTTCACATCTGGATTTGTCTGGTTGAGCTGGAGCAGGATGACCAGCAGGACTTGGTGGCCGAAGGGGACTCCCAGTATGGTGTGATCGATTGGGCAGGAGTGCAGAAAGAACACTATATCAAAACCAAAAAACTTGATCAATATGATGATGATGCTTATTGACATGCTCACTTGAAACGAATCCAAACCAATTCATGATCTACGGCCACGACGTAATCGGTGACATCTATGCACAGTAGCTGGAAGATGTGTACTTCGACATACAAGATATGACGATTCATGGCCTGTCCACGGTATAAATACGGCCTGTCTCTCTTTGGGAAGATGGCGGGCTCAGTGAACGCATCCTCAAAGAAACACTGCTTCTGACACTCCCAGTATCTACACATTTCTTCCTAAACAAGTCATTGACAACACGAAAATGGTATTCCAAGGCACTCCGGAACGCTCGATTCAGAAAAAGCTGTCTTACAGCCTTCCGAGCCCCGGTCCTTTTGACCTTGAACGAGGACCCGATCCTGGACATCCTTCTCCGTCCTTCACCCGAGGTTCGGACGATGTGCCCGGATCAGGAGCTTCTGACAAGCCATTGACTGCTGATGATGAGTCGCACGGCCATGGAATGGGCCGCCGCATCAGTAACGTGCTCCACCGCACCTTCACCCAGCAGTTCAGAGCTGCGGACAGCGGTGAGAAGCAGCCGGGCTTCAGAAACCTCTTTAAAAGTGGGAAGCAGGCGGGGAAACACTGGAGGAACCGTGAGTGATGATCTATCCCCCCTCAAATCTAAGGTATGACTAAAATATGGTCCTGGAAAGACGTCGTTGCCGCGCTGGGCGAGTTCGTCGGCACCACCATGTTCTTGTTCTTCGCATTCACTGGCACAGCAGTTGCCAAAATACCGGCTGAGAATGGTTCCTCCGCATTTGACATTTCCGCCCAGACGTATATAGCTCTGTGTTTCGGCTTCTCCCTCATGGTCAACGTCTGGGTCTTCTACCGTGTCTCTGGCGGCCTGTTCAACCCTGCCGTAAGTGTCTACCTGATAACCCACACTGCATCATTTACTCTGGCCAAGACGACGTAGGTTTTTGGGCGGCAACTGACATCTTGTTATCTTTATTGCTATGCTTTAGGTCACTCTTGCGCTCGTACTCATCCGCGCCATCTCACCTGTGCGCAGTATATTTGTGCTTGTTGCTCAGCTACTAGGTGGGATTGCGGCGGCAGGCTTGAGCACGGCTTTGTTCCCCGGCCCTGTCAACGTCAGCACCTCCCTCGCAGACGATGTTTCCCTCGCACAGGGCGTCTTTATCGAGGCCGTACTGACGTTCGAGTTGGTATTTACTGTGTTCATGCTAGCTGCTGAGAAGCACCGTGCTACGTTTGTGGCGCCGGTGGGCATCGGCCTGGCTCTCTTTATTGCCGAGCTAAGCGGTGCGTACTACACTGGTGGGAGCCTGAACCCCGCCCGAAGCCTGGGCCCATGCGTGGTTGCCCGTGAATTCCCCAGTGAGCATTGGATCTATTGGGTTGGGCCTGGCATTGGTTCGCTGGCCGCGTTTGCATTGTACAAGGCCATCAAGTTGTTGCACTATGAGACCGCGAACCCGGGGCAGGATGCTCCTCACGAGTGAGGCAGGGAGCAGACGGGTTTTCAAAGGCAGAGGAATACGTCATGCAGGAGGCGGGGGAAGGGTAACCATGGGACCTTCGCTATTGTGTTTGACATTGGTCTCGTTATGTATTTATATCTGCGCCGCGGTATTTAGAACTTCCTCTGTGCTCTGTTTCCGCCCATCACTAATAAAGCAAGCAAGCAAGCACTTCTTAATGCTGCCGGAATTAGTCTGGCGTCTGTCACGTCGAGACCCGGATCCGAGTTGAAGTCAAATTTGTGGAGACAGCCATGCCGCGCCGGAACATCCGAAATGCTCCCACTGCGTCCCCTGCGCGTCGTAGTTTGGATGCAATCAATGCCTAAAAGCAATCACTGAGTATTGCACTGTAAGCAGAGTTGTGACAGTATTAGTGTATTATGTATTAACTAATACATAATATAAATAATACTGTATTTATATTTGTATTATAATACTGTATTTGTATTTGTATTTATATTATTAAAGGCTTTGTATTATGTATTTGTATTTGTATTTGTATTTGTATTATTAGCCTTTGTATTTGTATTATTGTATTAATAATACAAAAAATAATACAAAAGAAAATAGCTATACCCAATCTATACCTCCTACTCAAAAAAATGTACACCTCGGATTCGACCAAGATGACCCCGCTATTCGCCAAGACTGCGTGCGTGGCCAAATCTTTTAATATAATTATTTATAATAATTATTTACTTATATAATAATCTTTAAGGATATTATCCTTTTTTCTTATTTAAAGCAAATATTATATATATATTTATAAAAGTTAACTTAATAACCTTATATATTTATTAATAAGCTTTAAATAATTATCTTATATATAACTTAGCTTTCCCTTTAAGACTTTCTTATAAGAAAGCATAAAGAATAAGTTATTTTATTTCTTAATTTATAAGATTGCTAGAATTACTTTATTAGCAAGCCTTTACTTACCTTCCCATACTCAACGTATGTAGGAATGCAATACTTTATAAGCTTACTTAGTAAAGGTCTTTTTAAGAGCTTATAATGTATATTAATGTAGGTAAAAAGAGATTAAGTTTATGTATTAATGTAAGTGAAAAGAGATTAAGTTTTTAATTAGGATTATATTTATAATATTTATTTTATAGAGAAACTATTTTAGTTTTTATTATATGATTAATTGCCTAACTTTAACTTTAAAGTGCCGTAGTAAATTAATCTTGGGCTACTTATATTAATGGCTTTAGTTTATAATGTCATTAAAAGTGGTTCTTACTAGCCTTGTTTATATGGTTATCATAAGGTTATTATTGTTTTCTTAGCCCTAAGTTATAATTATGTTTAAAACCTATTATTATCAATATTGTATTTTTTTTTTTTTAATGCTGAGTGTTTAAGCATTTATTACTGTATAAAGGGATTGAGTGCATATTGCTTAAGAAGCATATGTATATAGATTAAAAACGAGACCACACTTATCAATTACTAAGTAAATCGAAAGAGCCTACGGAGCTATAGCACGGCTTTTGTTACTGGTTGTAGGCAGATTAATACAGGGCGGACAACAGAAAGGTTCCTTGTCTTTAACACTTAGAAGTGCAAAAGTGTTATCTGAGGACTTTGTGAATCAATTGCTTTGTAATGCGTCTCCTTTTCACTGCACTAGTCGTCCGATTCCTGTCCTATATGCCACATTATCCGGCGCCCAAATGACCAATCGAACGAAGAAAAGTCTATACTTTTCGTAGCGGATGGTCGAAGATTGACATGGGAGAAATGCTATAGAAGATTTAGACTCGATGCACGAGGAGTCTTCCCCTCACACATCTTATCAAATTCAATACAATCCCCCTATCAACACTGTTCTCTTTCAACGCCACCTCGTACAGCTCCAGCACATCGCCACTATAATAGTTAATAAACAAGCTTATAAATTGGTCTCTGTTTATTTTGCTTCCTACTAAAGTGGACGCATGCCAAGATCATGACCCGGATGTTTAAGGCTGCATGCCAACTAAAGAAAGGGAGAAGGAATGTCATAGGTTATACTCAACAATCAATTAGTAGGCCTCCTGTACACTTGATTAATCCATTAAGGTTTCTATCCTAGCACATTGGCTTAGCCTAACAGAACTCTCTCTATTCTATGTGCTCACACTTTGGGCCTCACACATTCTCTTATATAACTCCCCTTTTGCGACAAGTTGCTCATGCGTACCCTGCTCCACGATGGTCCCATTCTGGAACACACAGATCATATCCGCGTGCCTGATGGTTGACAGCCGATGAGCCACTGCGATAGTGATTCGATCTTCTGTCGAAGCCGCCTTATTAAGCGCCTCTTGAACGATTCTCTCGGACTGAGTATCCAGAGCGCTGGTAGCTTCGTCCAGAAGCAGCAATCGCGGCCTCCGGACTAGTGCTCGGGCGATCGCGATTCGCTGGCGCTGACCACCAGAAAGCTGTGCTCCGTTCGCACCGCACTGGGTGTTCAAACCATCAGGCAAGGAGCTGATGAATTCCCATGCATTTGCAGATCGGCAGGCTTCGATAATGTCCTGCTCCGATGTACTCTCAAGTTTCTCCGTCGGTACACCCATCAAGATGTTATTTCTTATAGTGCCTGGATATAAGACGGGTTCTTGCTGCACCAGCGCAACGCCTTTCCGGAGAAGCCATGGATTCATCGTGTCAATGGCAGTATCGTCGACTTTCAGGTGGCCGGAGGCGGGATCGTAGAATCTTTCGAGCATAGCAATCATTGTGCTTTTGCCGCAGCCGGACGCACCCACCAAGGCAATGAACTGTCCTTGTTTAACCTTGAGCGCTACAGTCAGTTCCATCAGACTTCGGCTGCGAGAACCACAAGACTCACCGCTAACTTGACTCCACGCAAGACTTGGACCTGGGGTCTCATTGGGTATGAGAACTTGACGCGGTCGAGTTCGACCGTTGAATAGTTCCTTGGGCCGATGTTCTGGTTTTCGTCGGATTGGTCGATGAATGGCTGAAGTTCAGACAGCCAAAATAAATAGTTGGCCGCACTCACAGCTTTTGTCATGCCTTGTGTTTGTTAGCTGGGATAGCTAAGTCTTGTATGAGCAATACTGACTACTGGAGAATCCAAAGAGAATAGAGGCCTGTTGACCGGAGAAGAAGACGCTCAGGAAAGATATAAAGAAGTTGACCATGCTTAGATCGCCAAACGACACCAATCTGCATCCGTACCTTTTCGGGAGCAATGTTAGTAGACATACGTGTTCGATGATATGAGGATGAACAAACCAGAATCCCAACGCCAGGAACCAATATTCCACACTTTGAGTAAAGGCAAAGGGCAGCATGATGAGCAGTATGGGCGTTTGAGCGAAGGAGATGGCGTAGTCCAATTCGTAGGTATAGGCTTCCAGAACGGTCTTCTCCATAGACAAAGAAGAGACAGTGCGGATCGCAGTAATAGCTTCGGATGCAATAGATGCGCTGGCGGAGAAACGTTTAGATATCTTAGCATCCATGGCAGACTCCATCCTGATACGAATATACCCGGCGAATAACATCGGAGGTAGCCCTGCGAAGACAATGACGACTCCAAGTCGCCATCCGTACGATAAAGCCAGGATGCTGCAAGCGAGCACGCTGACAACTGAGGTAAGGATCAAGGCGACGTTGAAGCCCATGAGCTCGAACACCGCCTGCGGGTATGAGTCCGTCCGGCTGATGAGGGCGCCTGTTGAGTTTTCAGGCCGGTCAAAGAATTTCAGTTCCTGCCTCAGCATGTCGTTAACGAGTTGCTCCCGCATCTTTCGGTTGAGGACCTGGTGTGATGTTTGCTCAGCTAATGTTCGGCAGTTAGATTATACTCCAAGAGGGGACCAACCGTTGCTATAGTATTCGAGCACCAACCGATGACAAAATAAACAATGCAAGCTCCAATACTGAGGACGAGAAACATTAGAGCGAACAGATTGCCTTTCTTCTCCATCTGAGACCCAGTGTACTGGAAGACCTCAATAAATCGAGACATCAGAATTGCTTGGCCAGGATACGCAGCAGCTACAGGGGCGTGTTAGTACTAAGGATACAGTCAGGTTGGATGAGGTGCCAACTTACCCGCAGAGAAGCATGCTGCGATCAGAGCAACATAGTACCAGCGAAGCTCAGGTGTCGACCGCAGGAGCCTCAAGACAGTTGAGAAGAATCCAACGTGCTTCCAGTTGTCATAATTATACTTCTCTACCTGGGGATCCATCGGAACCCGCGCGGTGGACGAGGACCGCGTCAAGGTCTTGGAAAATTGGACTGGCATGCCGTCATGCTCATCAGGGCTGTCGGATATAGTGCTTGTCTCAGAGCCGTCGTCAACAGCAGAAAGATCCTGAGCTCTCACGAGACGAGAGAAAGCGCCGTCCACGGCCAGCAGCGAGTCGTATGTGCCCTGTTCAATGATGCGACCTTGCTGCATAACAACAATGTTATCAGCGTTCCGAATGGTCGCTAGTTTATGCGCTATTGTGATGGTGGTGCGTCCTTTGGAAACGTTATCGAGGGCTTGCTGGACCACCTGCTCGGCATGTGGATCGAGGGCGCTGGTGGCCTCATCGAGGAGGAGGATCCGAGGCTGTGAGATGATGCTTCGGGCTATAGCCACGCGCTGTTTCTGTCCTCCAGAGAGCAAACCACCCCGTTCGCCAATGACAGTGTCGTACCCGTTTGGTAGTTTTGTGATGAAGTCGTGAGCGAAGGCAATCTTTGCCGCTTCCTGGACCCGAGTCAACTTTGCTTCTCGGGGCTCGTGCTCTAATGACGTTCCAGCAAGCCCATTCACGATGTTATCGTATACCGAACCACTGAACAGAACAGGCTCCTGTTGGACGAGGCGAACTTGCTCCCTGAGCCATTTCAAATTGAGTTTTTCGATGGGAGTACCGTCTAGCTTGATCGAGCCTGACGCTGGGTTGTACCAACGCTCCAGCAACCCAACAATTGTGCTTTTCCCGCTTCCGCTTGCGCCGACAAGCGCCGTGGTCTTCCCGGCTGGGAACCGCAGAGAGTAGTTATCGAGAACCGTGGTATCTGGCCTCATTGGATAGCAGAATGAGATATTTTCGAAATCGATATCACCTGTCACAGCGGCAGGAAATTGGCCGGACTGGTCAAGAGGATCTATGAGCGATGCTCGGTCGATCAATTTGAACAGTTCTGACGCCGCAGTTGCTGCTCTGGTGAAATCGATCAGGTAGGGCGTGGTGGCTGTGAGACTTGAGGCTGCAACGATAATTGACATCAGGACACTGGGCCAAGTTAGTTGGTGAGCTAGTGTCAGGAGCAGAGACGTGTGTAGAAGCATACGTGAAGACATCGCCAGGTTCTTGGATCTCTGCCCTTGCCAGCATGCCGATGCCTTGCCAGAAACACAGCCCAATACCTGCAAATAAAATGAAGTACTCTGCTGAGAATAAGCAGCCGAGGATAGGGTTCTTCTTTGCGCTGAGCTTGGCCGCTTCCTGGAGATATCCGTTGAAATCCTTAACTAGCCTGGATCGAAGGCCAAATGCATGAATAGTGCGAGCGGTCGCGAGGATACTTTCGGCAAAGGAGCCTGCCTGGGCGTTCCACCCAAGGATCTCGATTTCGATTGATGCATGCAGGTAAGAGGCCAGACTCATGACAAAGACGGTGGCTGGCGCAATGCAGCCAGTGATGAGAGTCAACCTCCAGTTAGTTGCGAAAGCCAGTACAAAGGCAGAGATAAATGCCGCGAGGCCCTGGACGACGAGCCCGAGCTTCTCTGAGATACCAGCTTGGACCAGTCGACCGTGGGAGGTGGCTTGCATCGCGATTGAGCCGCCGATTCCGGAATCGAAGTAAGCAATCTCCTGTCTAAGGCCTGCCTTGAGGTACTGGTGACGGATGTTGCGGGTAATTCGATAAGCGGCGAGAGTGTACAACGAACTGTATCCGTAGGATACAACGAATCGACCGATGCCGATGAGAAAGAAGTACAGGCTAATTCGACATCAGTATCGTCTGTATACAAACTTTCCAATAATCTGAGAAGTCAACGTACGCGAGTCGAGCAGTGTTTGCGCGAAACTCTGCGGGCGAAGAAGAGCCCATGGTAAAGTCAGTAATGACTGTGATGAACTGCCCAAAGACTAGGTTCACCATAGCCATCCCGACACCTGAGCCCAGGGCGCAAACTGTCGCCACGAACTGCATGGAAAGGTCGATGATATAGCCATAGCTGAATATTCTCTGTATGGGCAGTCTTTGTCAGTTCGTTTCCAAATCTTCACACATTTCTGGCTCAGCAATGTCTTACGAAAAAGCATGCAACAGCGCCGGCGTTTTTCTCAGATGGCATCCTCTTCTCGATCTCGCCTTCCGCCTGGATCTCCTTGGTGAAACCTCCCATCTTAGCTCCTATGGTTCTTGTGAGCTGTTCGATAAAGTTGATGGCGGCGCTGTTGTTTAAGTCGAGAAGTAGGAAGCAAGCACATGGGATGTCTGGTTTAACTTGAGTGTATCTGCAATATACAGTAGGAAAATTAAGACTACTGGTATTTCAATGATTGCCCACCATCCACTCCATACGGATTCTTCGAAGTATTATAGATGTTCTTGGCTCGTATCTCGGAACTGTCCTCGCTCGTGAGAACCGGTGGGTTGACGTTGCGAGAGGTCTTCGCCAAATTGGGAAGAGTAGTCGCCCCTTGGCAGCCCCGGGTCCCCCCTGTGAAAGGATCCATTGGATTGGATTACAGTGGGCCCATATCTCCAACACACAACTCGGTCCATGTCGGTGATCCCTAGCCATATTGTATCGCGGAGGTTCGGAGGGCCTTGCAGCTGCGAAACTGCGAGGGCTATATCAGCACACGCACTTCACAATTCCACGTCCCACCATCTCGGCTTCGGAGACTACGGGGACCGACTGGCGGACCTCGTGTCCGTCCATTCCTGGGATGTGTTCGTGCTATTCCGCGAACTTGTCTGAACCCGGTCGTCGTAGTGGCAATTATCAGGTTTGGGTTTGCAGAGGCTGAGTTGACATGTGCCTTGCAAGTGGGATTCCAATCATACTGCCTTGTTCGTGGTGACTTATGTTGCCAGAGAAGAACATTGTGCTCAAAGTCACTACTTGGGCAAGACTGAGTGCTGTGTCTCATGTGACCAGCGGCAGGAATTCATTGGGCCAATCGATATTATCCGGAAGTCTTTCCACAGGTCTCCGACATATCCTCCCCAGAAAACCATTATTCTGCAAGTTGTGCAAAATTGAATTTGGACATGGTACATGTGGCATACATGAAGGGATATCACTGGCAGGGTTTCCAGCTTCCGCCACATAACAACAACGGTAAGTAAGTAGAGAAAGTCTAATGTGTAAATGTCAAATTGAAGTGTAGAATCACGAGTTTCTTTGAGCTGATGTAAAGGCATCATCAGCTCGTCTCAAACTATTCCTCGTTTCTATGAATGCCTCCCATGAATGGTGCCGGATAGATTGTCCTCGGCTCCAAGGACTAGTCATCCTCGCGCACTCAGTCCATCTTAGCGCCACCTAAAGGAATCTCCCCTTCCCTTACTTTAATCATTGCCAGTGCTAAGGGATCCGTAGACGTGAAAAGGCCACCAAATACTTCGTCCTTGCGGCCTTCCGTAGCCCACTTCCAGTCGTACCTCATGAGGAGATGGATCAGGATGACCTTGACCTCATTCGAAGCAAAGAAACGACCTGGGCAAGAATGCATTCCATGACCAAAGGAAAGATGCTCAGGGCCCGTAGTGACAAATTGCCACTTATTCTCTTGTCCCGGCGTCTGGCGCATCTCCAGGAAGCGGCGAGGATTGTACCCTGGGGCTTCCCCAAAGACAGAAGTATCATCCATCTTATCGAGTGCCACCATAGTGTAAGCACCCTTCGGAATACGGGTTCCGTCTGACAGCTGGACCTCGCTGGATGTCACACGGTGCATTGCAGCTAGATGGATTGGTGATCAGCATTGGAACCAAGCCCGAGGCGGTTGTACTGACCAAAATCGCCGAAATGATGTCTTTGAGACTCCTTCATCAGGCTATCCGTGAGTTTCATGTCTTGTAAGGCTTTTTTGGACCAACCGTGTGCCTTGATCGCCGCGGACATCTCTTCGCGCAGCGGCTCGAACCACTCAGGATGGTCGCAAAGGTCGGTGATGACCCCACTGACCAGCTCTGAGGTTGTGTGGATTGCGGCCAAGGACAGTCCAAGCTGAGCACGGGTATCGTCATAAGGGCGTCCTTTGGCCACCTCGTCGAACCAACCAACAGTGTCAGCTGTCTTGGACGCCACCTCACCCGCGTCACGGGCTTTGCGATTCCGCTCCCTCCGTTTTTGAAAGACTGGTTCGAGGATCTTACGGGCCCGTGCAAACTCTCTCCTTGCCTTTCGTATGTCTGGAAGGAACATGTATATGAGCGGTCGGAGAAAAGAAGGCCAGCTCGCCAGTGCTTCAACGGCTACCATGGCATGAATCGTGAAGTTGACGGATACGCCCAGCCAGTCTTCATTCGCGCAGAGCTCTGGGCCAACAAAGACTCGTGAGGATACACGGGCCACGAGCTGCAGTATCATCGGCTTGAACTGGCACTCTTTCCACCCTGCTGAAGGTCAGAGGGAAGCTCAGCGAGCGCAATCAACAACAGGGGGTGGTTTAGGCTTACTCGTCGGCTCTCCGCAAAGCTCATTGACGGCCGCTGCCGTCTCTTCTGCTAGCTCGGGTGTGATGTAGTCTGTCTCTGGTCAGTATTTCCAGACCACGGGACAAACACACGCGAAGCATCTCACTCAATGACTGAGTCAGCCTGCCTCTAACTATTTCTTTCGCCATCTCGTTGGCACTGTCGGCTGAGAACACTTCAAATCCGGGATAGTCGCCGAAGAATTCCTACCCAACGTAAGCTATCAATTCGCTCAACTGGTGGGATGATTTTCCTTCTGTCTGGTTGCTTGAGTTTGACTTACCCTATGTATCGCTGCACTGAAGTCCATGCGCGGGTCATTTCGAATCTCGTTTGCAAACTTTCCCGGGAGAATGATTTTGGGCCCTGACGTGGTGACAACCTGAAAGCATCCATCAAACTTATATATAACCATCAGCGTTAACGAAAGAGCAAAGTCTCGCGGATGAATATGTGTACCTGCTTCAAGCCCTCCTGAATGACGCCTTGGCCATCCTCGAGCCACCGCTTCCGAGCCTCTTTCAAGCTACCAAAGGATCCGCTTGCACCAATTCCGGCCGTTGGAAATCCCGAATACAGCCTTGGGCTGCAAAAAAAGGAGTAAGCGATTATTGAGGCTACCGTTAGCACTAGGTAAGGCAGCCCAGCACCCAAGCCGGACTCCAATGCGGTAAAAATCATGATGTAGGGAGTGATAAAGTCAAAATTTCCAGGTACGTTTCTGCTCATGCAAAAATAGAAATTGGGTCAGGACTTTTACTGCCTGCAGAGGCTGGAGAAGTGTGAGCTCTTTATATGTGCGAGTCCGAACACACCGCATCCGCCGCAGTCCTCGCTTCCGAGGTCTGTCCCAGGCAACATTATGTCTAGAAGGGGGTCTTAGAGTCAGCGGTGTTACATTTCATTTTTAGTGGATACAAAACACTTCCGCCTCCGAAACTCCGGCCAAGACTGACCCAGTCATGACGTGTTGGCCTAGAGATGTAAACCTCAACGTGAACAACATTCACGTTCCTAGGACATTGTCCTCTTATGGGGACCGAGTGTACGAGGCAGTGAAGAAATTGAAATTACGCCAGTAGTACTAGGTCTTCATGATCAATTCAGCTTCTGAATCAGAGGCTCTCCATTCTATGTAGGCGTTATACCACCAATAGCGTTGGCTGAAAGTATTGTAGACTACCTATGGCTCCCCTCCCACTTTGCGTTCCTGTTCAACAGTTCTCACCAACCTGACCTCGCGTGTTCACCCCTGGGTAGGAGGGCCAATGTAGTAACTGCGGCCCCAAGCCATGTACCAGCCAGCAGAAAATACAGTTGCAGCCGCAAATACCACTGGCGCGTAGTTAACGGAAGCCGCTGTCACTGGAAGAGAAGACGGCATACAGAACAGCGGCACCGCCAAGAGTGACCAACCTAGTAATTATGAGTAATCGTTTTCCTAGAAATAAGCGGGTGGAAAGCCGTACTGATGCTCACCACATTGCAGAAGTAGCCAAACTTGCCAAGATGAAACTTTGCTCCTCTCAAGTGTTTGCGGCCTGTTGCAAGACTGATGGCAATGGGCGTGGCGTAGGAGCATGTCAGACAGATCACACCTACGCCAGAGAAAGCACTGAAGGCAACAGGAGAGCCGTAGTAAATGAAACTTAGTAAAAGTTCGATCACCATGCACATGGCCATTGCATTCAGCGGCACATTCAAGGTCGGGTGAATCTGCTTCCACCATCGCGAACCGGGGATAGCCCCGTCTCGGGCGAATGCCCAAGTGCACCGCGAGGATGCTGTTGTACAGCCAATGCCACAGATAATCCCAAGGACAACGAGAGGCACCAGCAAGGCAAAAGCGCCTCCTGATGAGCCAACAGCATGTTTGATGATTATTGGAACGGGCTGGCCTTTCGACGCCGCAAGGAGGTCTTTGATTTCCGGTAGAACGAAGACAAGAGGTACAAGAAACAGTAGACCAGCGAAAGTGTTGATAAGGGCGGTAGCAATCATTGCGCGAGGAACCTGGACCGATGGTTGACGAACTTCCTCACACATACTGTAATGATATACAACTGCTCAGCCAGATTCGATTTTGAAAAGTTTTGGGAAGAGTCTTACGAGATGATCATGCCAGTGGAAGACGTGGCGTAGCCAGCATGCATCAAGCCAATGCAAAAAGACCAACCATGAGGCCATCCGGATTCGGTCTCGAAATGGCCGAACACGTATCCAGCCGTGTGTCGCCCGCTCTTTGCTACCACGAGGACAGATATAGCAACAGCAAAAACACCGGCAAGTGTCCAGAAAATGGCTGCGGTCTTTGGTAAACCCATTAGCCTAGGCTTACGATGCCAAAGCATGCGTGGAACTTACGTCAATCAAGGGGAGCCATCGATTCCCAAAGCAGGAGACGGCGTTGCAAAGCAGAGTTATTGCGACGAACATCAAGAATACTTGATATGTTTCATGTCGAAATACACCGACGCCGGGTTCGGATTCAAAGACGTCAACGCACGCAGCGAGAAACTGGGCCGTGCCAAAATTCACCGAGAGGCTGATGGATATATTTCCCACCACAAACAGCCAGCCGCAAATCCAGCTGGCGAGTGGCCGGTATCTCAGGGGCGTCAGCATCGCAGCTTGGTAGTAGACTCCTGGGACAAGTGACAGTCCGTCAGTAATGTGATACCACACCGATGATGATCTAGGAAGAGGGACTCCAATACCTCCGGCAGTGGGATACACGCTTGTGATCTCGCCCAGCGAAGCAGCGACGCACACAACAATGAGCGCGACCAGCAACCAGCCCCAGATGATGTTCACAGGCCCTCCTCCAACAAGGGGATAGTTCAAGGTGGTCGCAAGCCCATATGGATTCGCTGCCAAGACGAACGCCATAAAAGCAACATGCGCGGTGGATCGATTGCGCTGCAGCTGGGAGTCGTATCCAAGTTGAAGGAGCAGGTCATCTGCCACTGCGGCACTTGCATCCTCACTTCCGTCAAAGAGAACATGTCGGTCAGCAGCCTTTGCACGACATGGTTTGGAAGTGCTAGTGCCACCGTTGTCTTGCTTGATGATCGCCGACATCTTCAAGGGCCTCGTAAACAAAGGGTCAGCTTGCGAGAATTGCTGCTAGAATGATCAAGCACGAGGTATAACGGCACAGAACGAGTGCTCCGGGGACCCAGACTGGTGAAGAGACGGAGACACCAAGAACAGCGATTGGGAGGTGGGAGGATAGCCGTGGATTCTCTTCAGAGGATGGAGATTTTCCTCCGCCTTGCCTCTTCCCCCGAAATTATCAGGGGCAAACCTGCCAGGGCGATACTGTTGCTGGCAGGTCTCATCAGCCGGCTCCGAAACCCCGGGCCCACACGACCGGTGCGCAACAGCCTCGTTCGTAAGTCGGAGGTCTCGGACCCCCGAAACTGCGGTCTAACCTTGCGTGCTCCGCTAGGATAAATAAGGTCGCTAGCACCAGCTTCCGTTCCCGCTCCCTCCCAGTCGCACTTTCGGCTCCCCGAGCTTTTCTTTCCACCCAAGGCCTGCACAATACGAAGAATCTTCACTGTTGCGCCACCATTTTCCGTGCTGGCGATGTATGCAAACCCGCCCACCGTTGACGGCTAAATATGGAAACGACGCAGGAGCTGATTATGTCGGAGGACGGGCCGACCAGGGCAATGGAGCCCGGTGAGTCCACCGAGTCCATGGGCTTCACGAATCTCCCAGAGCATGCAGGGTATACGCGCCATAAGCTGTCTGTTAGTGCTCCCATCACAGCCTTGTTTGCTTTTTCCCGAAATGAAAGACACGGAATAGCTTATGAAAACATGTGTCATCGGATATCCGCTATACATCGATGACATCGTGGACGGTTGCGCAGTCCCACTTCCACAAAACGCATGGCTAACATGGAACGCATGCTCGCTCCAGTGTGATAGCTGCCGCCAGCGAAAGGTATTTCTGGTCCCTGTCGGAAAATGCGCGTGAACCCAGTTTTGGAACGTATCGAACTTTTGAGAGCTGACTTCTTGATTACCAGGTCGGCTGCGATCGTCAATCGCCATGTTGGAGGTGCTATCGAACAGGTTCACAGTGCACGTATGCGCTGGGATACAAAGCAAGATCAAAACAAGACCGCCGGTCTGCCCCGTTGGGTCAGCTGTGGGTCTCTTAGTCCGAATGATGGTTGTCACCCGTGCTGAAGAGCCAGCAGGGAAGATAAAATCGACGACATGTCCAACAAACTTCAGGAGCTGTGCACCATGTTGGAAGAGGGAAGCCAGCCCAGTCCGGTCGACAAGCCGACAACAATACCTACTACGGCGGAAACGCTGGTGGACCATCCCAGGGTCGATGCTTCCTCTTCTCGAAATACAGTGCAGGTCCGAAGCCATCAAATAGAAAACATTTCGCGGTCGCAGGAGACGGAATATGAGGGCGACTCGTCCCTAGCTGCACATGCGAATTTCACGGCACGGGTGTTGGAGAGTGCAGTGACAACAGACTTGTCCACGTCACGATGCGGTGAATTGGCCTCGATGATACGAAATATGCAACATACCAACAAGCCGGCATCAACGCATAACACTAACAACATGGGGAACAACAGTCCAACACCTGCTTCGACTACTGAACCTCGGCGACCATCTTTGCCCCCGGTGCAACTGACGCTGAATTGTCTGCGCATGTTAAAGGGTCAGTTGTCCTCTTTGCTGCTCATCTTACCCTTACTCCTGCTGCTTAAGCCGCAATCTATTGGCCTGGCATAAAACAAACACTGATATGAGCACAGAGAACCCAGTGATGAGGCTCTTCTGGTCCATGGAGTTTGAATCTGTCGGCCAAGTTACCGAACAGTTGCTCAGTGCCTACTCGACAGACAGACGACCATCCCCGGCGGAGTTGATCATCACGCATATTGGTCTCCACTGGCTGTTTACACAATGCAGTCATTTTGCCATGGATCCTACCACCAAGTCGAGTTGCGCTGCTGAAGCACAAGAATGCCGCGAGCAGGCCGACGTGGTCCTCGCTCAGCTGCCATTCCACCTACCCGCGAACATGGATCATGTTCTCGCCCTGACTATGGCTGTAAGTGCCTGCCTATCTGCCCCCACTGCTGTTCGCGCGGTCCATATCCAAGGAAATCACTTGAAGATATCGCCCTTCTCTGGAATTTGCCGGCGCTGAGACGTGAGCACAATCGCAGACCGAATACTGCATGAGTCAATGCAAAGCAACCATGGCATGGACCTACATCAGCACAGCATCCCGGATGAGCCAGGCCATGGGCTTGCATCGCGTAGCCTCCAAACAAGAACAAGACTTCAACCCCGAGACTCGCCAAAAGGTGAAGCTGTTTTGGGCCATGTTCATCTTCGAGAAAAACCTCTCCCTGCAACTGGGTAGATCGTCAACACTGCGCGACCATGACATCACAATACCCCTGAAGCATGTCCGTATGGTGTACCAAATGGGAGGCTCCCTGGGTGTCCTCTCACCAAAGTGGCTGCGAACGTCGCAAATCGAGGGCAGAGTGTATGACGAGATCTACAGCCCGGATGCGCTGCACCAACATCCAAGTCAAAGGGATGCTCGTGCAGGGCGACTGATAGCCGACATGAAAGACATCATCAACGACTCAAGTGTCTCTGAGGCATGTTCAGATGCTCCAAATAGTCACCCACCTCTTATTACACACCTTCATTGTTCCAAGCCGCTAACTGATCGTTACAGACAGAGTTTCTGCGGGAGAGGCGCCGCGTAGTGGGAGATCAGTTGGACGACGTTCTCATACAGTGCGAAAAGGTCTCGAACCTCTCTCTCATGTGCCTAATCTACCGCGGCATGTCTCCCACCGGAGAGAATGAGCCCTTCTACCGCGAGTGTATCAACACAGCCCGAGAGGCACTCGCAGAGCATAACAGAAGTATATCTTTGATCGAGTCCCATGACATACATGTCTTCGACATGTACATAAATTGGTCAGTTCTTTGATGCTTGTGTGTATCCTTGGTAAACTGACACCTATCTCACACAGGACATTGTTATCCTCTACCTTTGTGCCTTTTTTCGTCCTCCTTTCGAGCGCGATCTGGACGGTAAATGCCACTGAACTGGAATCTCTAGGCTCACTTCTTGGCTCCCTGGAAGCGCGCCCAGATCAGTCTAGTTTTAGTGCCACTCGACTTCTGAAAACGTTCAAGCCCCTCTATGCCGCTGCCTGCCAGTACGTTGACTTGAAGTCCCGAGCCACGCCGACGGACAACGCCGTGTCCTTCGAAGAGATTTACCAAGAAACAGCGCCAACGACTGTCCCTATACACTGGCAGAACCTCTCGGCCTTGGCTACGCTGGATCACTTTATGTTCCAACCTTATACCACCACCGTCACAGGTAACGGGCCAGGTGTTGCCAACGGCACCGCAATCACAAACGAGTACGACACTTCCTCCTCCCAAGCAAATCCCGGTCTCGACATAGATAGCGGGCAAGTCGGAGAAGCGATTGCAAACCACTCAGGAGAAGCAACAAATATGCAATCTGCGCATTTAGGCGAGTGGTTCGTTCAAAGTCGGTACATGATGGACTTGCTGGAAGATCACGGTGAATGAGGGAGCATAGAAAGCCAGCAGACAATGTGCACAGTTGCAGCATCGCGATGCGCACATTTGTAAAGATTCACAGGTGAGCTACAAATACATTCTCGCATTGTATTTACCAACGGTCTATCCAGCTTGGATTTGTATTCATAGCGGTGGGTAGTTCCATCAAGCACGCATTGCAACAATTATGAAAGTGACCGTGATTAAAGCTGAGTTTTCATACTGTGGAGACACCTTCCACTCATTAAACAACACCAATATGTGTCAAGGTCTCCGTAGCCTGACACAATCACAATCATGGATAAAGGTATGCCCCCCTTCCTCTTGCAGCCTGTTTCTCAACATCCTCCTTTGGGGTGCCTTGCCAACTGGAGATATGCGACAAGGTTCTTGTCATCACACTCGCTCCTGACGCCTTCGAATACTCCCGGTACATCTTCCCCGGGCTTCCACCCTCATCCATGTCCCCGCTGTACACGACTGTCTGATTACTGCCGCCCTTTTCTGGAGTGATGGTCCGGTAAAGCGGCTGTGTCTCTCGTGCTTCTTGAGACGGCGACACATCCGTGTTTAAACGTCTCTTCGTAAAAGAATAGAATGCTTCAACAGCCTTGGTGATGTCCACTACAGTGAAAGCCATGAGGATGAACAGAACTGAGATGGCCAACCCCCCGCCAAAGGTCCAAGTGTTCACGTAGGAGTCAGGGAGGCTGTCACCAAAGCTGTCCATGCTGATCCCGAAGTATGCGGCGATGAAGGACATGGGCATGAATATGATTGTCACGATGGTAAACACCATAATTGTCTGGCCCTCTCTTGCTGCAGCGAGTGCCTGCTCGCTGGAGAAGCGAGCCTCTAGAGCATTAGAGTGCTTCTGTTTGAGGTCTAGGAGATCTCTCAGACTTTTGTAGAGTCTCTCGGACTGCTCATCCATTGCATCAATATCGCGTTTGTGCACTTTGAGCCGGCGCTCCTGGTCCAACATTCGCTTGCGAATGTCCATGACGAAGCTGGAGACCTTTTTGCTGGGGCCATATCGGTCGTTGCTGAGCTCGTCGATCAAGCAACTTCGGAAATCTCCCAAGGTGAAGAGCTGTGAGTTGATGACCATTGTGAGGATGTTTAGCTCGTCACGGACTGCAGTGCTCGGAGTCAGCTGTCAAGAGACTCGACCAAAATTTCAGCGCCGTGGGTGAGCGGTGACCAATGCTCCGGAAATAACTTACTGTCCCGCACTTCAGTAAGAAGCGAGGTTTCGGCTCTAATGTCCAATAAGGGGTCGAACGATTCGTGGCCATCCTTTGAGCGCTTGAGGAGCTTGTGCCGTCGCTTAGGGCGCAGCCATTGACGAGATTGGGTAGATGCTTCTTCAAAGTTGTGGAACAGTTGTGTCAGTTCCTCGGTAACGCGACCTACGGAGCTTTCAAACATGTCAAGAAACTGGTAGTTCTGATCATCCGACCTGTGCCGTGAGAACACTGTGTTGAGGCGGGCTGTTAGAATCACGCTCCAGGATTGGGGTCTTTAGGACACACAAAAGGATACAGTAGGTGTTTAGCTGCACTTACTTCCAGAGCATCGGGATGAGATCAGAATGGCGAGGTCATAGGCTGATCGTACGGCCGGGCGAGTCTTGGCATTCATTTCCTCCATGATGCCGTCCAAGACATTGAGAGGGTCTCGTGTCTGGTGGTCCCAACGTCCTGGGAAGCACGTCACGACAAGATCTAACAGTGTTAGCTTTGGGCTACTTCTGACGCCGCATGAGCACACGAACCTTTGCTAAGTACGAAAAGCCAAAGTTGATCGACCATAAAGATCTTTCGCTGACGCCCTGCTACGCATTAGTTTCTTCGCGTTGTTGGGATCTCGGTGGGTAGGGATGTAAATTGTGAGACAGTGTGAACGAGGACATAGCGCGCAACAGTTGGCGGACAAGTCAACTGACCTTGGCTTTCACAGTACCGGTACACGACCTGATCCCTATCTCTTGCACTTGTATCCAGTCCATGGTAGAAGAATTGGTCTAGAGTCCTTCGAGGATGGATCTTTGTCTTGCCGCGCAAGTAAGCCTGGAGTAGCAACAAGTTTGGCGAGGAACTGATGGATGAGGTTTCATCTGCGGCCCCGACAAGCTTCATTGCGTCTGTCATTTTCTGCCTCCCTTCATCAGTCTCGTAATGGAGGTACGGCATCTGCACACACAGATCGTATTAGTAATGGTTTTCGTATGCCACTCAATGATACATACAAAGAGCACTATTTTCCCGTCTCCTCCAGGAATTCTCTGGGTGATGGTCATCTGCGACAGGTTGCTCTCGCTCCTGCGAACGGGAGATGGGCGGATGTCCAGCAGGTCCGGCTCAAGGCCCGGCTCTTCGCTAGGATGCAGGGACGAAATGCGTTGACAGTAAGGCCTCATGAAGTTTGCATGCGGCAGTGGACCGCGATGTTCTTGCTCGAAACACTTTGTTAGGGCTTTATAGCCTTCGAGATCCCGACAGCCGGACTCGATGAACCATTTAATCAGGAGCGTCTCGACCCAGGCAATCTGTGAGATAGTATGCGTAAGTTTCTGGAAATCAATCCGTTCGTTGAGACAGGGCCATGGTAACGTACATTATTGGTGGGAAGGTGGATCCATTTGAAGTCATTCTGAACACCGGCTGAGCTCGTCCAAACAGGAACCTTGGGTCGGTCGTTCTTCTGGTTCCATCCGTAGAGGACATCGTACACAGAATGCTTGAACTTGCGTTGCTTCTCGCCGAATTCTTTGAACTCCACCACGGTAGCCGTGAACGCTTTGCAGGCGTCTTGCACCACACGAGGCAGCCTGTGGCTATTTCGTACGGGGGAGAGCGGCTCGATGAGCTCGTAGTGCCCCTGCTCGGCAGCGCAGAGCCAAGGTGCTCGACCGAATCCATCTTTGATGCCCAGGTCTGCCTCTTCTTCGGACATCAGGACATTCACCACATCCTCGAATCCATTAAAGGCGGCCCAGTGCAGAGCTGTCATGCCGTTGGAGAGTGTAGCATTAATCGAAGCTCCGGCTTCCAGCAGCCTCTCAACCACACATGTCAGACCTTTCTGGGCAGCATTGTGAAGTGGTGTCCATCCACCGTCGCTGATTGCGCGCGCATCGGCCTGGTATTGAAGCAGAATCTTCATTATCTCTTCGATGTGCGTCGTGTCGGTGCTATCCACGGCCAAGTGGAGCGCTGTGCGGCCTCTGTTGTTGACCGCGGAGACATCTGCCCCCGTCTCCAAAAGTGTCCTGACCAAGTCGTAGTGTCCGTTCGTGGCCGCCCAGAGGAGAGGGGTTCGGCCAATCTTGTCCTTGAAGTTCACATTGGAGCCGTGACTGACGAGCAAGCGGACAACCTCGCTTGCGCCGGTGTTCCACGCTGAGGCGCTCGATTTATCGGCGGCCAAGGCCAGTAAAGGGGTGCGTGCGTCCTTGTCTAGTGCATCCACGACGGCGCCTCTGGCGAGGAGCAGCTCGACGATGTTTGCGTAGCCCTTGACGCTCGCAACGAACAGGGGAGTCTGCCCGCTTCGGTCGCGGGCTTCCAGATCTGGTCGTTGCGATAACAGCTCGACCAGTACCGCCGTCTGGCCCGTTTGCGCTGCTCGGAACAGGGCAGGAAACTCGTCTTCAGTCTGAGCGTCGACTTCGGCACCTTTTCTCAGCAGCAGGTCAATGATGTTGAGGTTGTCGCGAGCCGAGGCCTTCTGCAGGGCCTTGCGCAGGGCGGCCTGGTCTTTCGAGGAACTCCATGGCGAACCCTCCTTGAGAACAGAGCGGACCTTTTCCTCGTTGCCCTTGGCGGAAGCCGCAAGGAGATCGCGATGGATCTGTGACGTCTGCGTGCTGACGGTGCTGGCACTGCTGACTTGGCTCGATTTGTTGGTCACCATGGTCGCGGGCGCTGGTCTTGGAGTAACTTAGACTTTTCAGCGTAAACCAGATAACCCTGCCCGGGTGGACAGACGGCAAACTCAAACTCAATTATTGCAGTCTTGGCTGGGCGCACATGCCGCAGGGAAGATGGACAATGGAAATGGAAATCCCTGCATGAATGAGCAATGTGCCATTGTCCGGTAGCCCCACCGGGGGGAGGGATTCAGGAGTAACTGTGGGTATGTTTCGAGCCAGGGTCACGAACCACAGAATACAAAGACGCGTCAAAGGTGATTTTGAAAGGTTGCTTGTGTGCACACACCGCCATGAAGTCTGGCCCATGTAGAGTGTGTTTCGCCTATCTGATCCATTTATTTACAATTGCGTGCATGTGTTTGGGCCTGCAAGATGCTCTGCAAATATCACAGCAACTCGCATCGGATGCTTTGTCATATTTACATGGTTCTCATTTAAGTAGAATGCTTCATTGGTGATCCAATTCCCTCCCGGGCTACCCCTTTTCATCCCTGACCTTGCTGCCACATGCCCGTCTTTACTCGTTCCCGCCGGATGGCATGCTACTTATTCGCACAACGCTTCTTGATTCGACCGCCGACCGATGCCCCAATTTCTAGTGAGAACGGCTTGCCCGACACGCGTGTTTCCTAAGCTGCCATGCCGGATGTGCAACGCTGGTGTTGCCGGCAGACATGCGAATTGCATCACAGAGCGCGGCTGTCTGATCACATGTAGACCGACAGGTAGCTTTTCCATCCCGCCAAATGGGCCCATCCTCACCAGGAGGCCTCTCCCCACATAAACAGCTGGACCAAGATCGCAGCCTGCCATGACGAATCCGCCACAGGGCCACAACTGCAGCGGGAGTGGCGAGCTCTATATAGGCTTGTTCGTGATTAAGCATTGCGACGTACAGTAGACCAGCACTCATATAAGTATCATCCGATTTGAAAGATTGATCACTAGATGTCTCACCTTCTGCTCAGCCTGTCCCTATCCGAATTGCATTTCTTTCCTCCCGGTCCTCGTCGTATAGCCTTTTAGGGAGTCTTATTGATCGGAATCTATAGTGCTGCCTCGGTGTCCCGTAAACTTAGATGGCACAATGCTCGAGTAAAGATTGTGGCCCTCGTGTACTGAATCGAAGTCTAAAGTATTCATAGGAGAAGGACTCTTAACCGATCTAGACCCTAGCTTTCAGACTCTAAAAAATGATCATACCTGTCATCAATACATTGATGCCCAATCTACCTACTGTCCTTCTTTTCCCCTCCTGCCAATTCGAGTTTGATAAACTCCAAAGACATGTAAAATTGTGTGACAAACGCTCTGTATTCAAAGAACCTCTATAGTTCGACTCGATTGAACTCGAGATCGTAGTAAGGAGCCCTAATGCTCGCGAGGCGCCCGTCAACAAGTTCGAAGATGAACTCGTCAAGAGATCCAAAGAACCCGACGCCGAGCCAAACAAAGGAATGGTCAAACAAACCGCCGCCCTGGCCTCCTTCCACAGCAGCGCGGGGAGGGAGCGGCAGGCCACTGGAAATCATGCGATGCGATGCCAGGATTGTTCCTTCGGCCCTATATTGGGTGGCTAAGGAAGTCCCATCCGCGTACAGGCCAGTCGGGTAGAGACGCGCTGCGGTGTTCCCGAGTGCCTCCTCGCCATTGACATAGAATGACTCCAATGCGAGGCCGGGCTGGTCATCTTCCACGTTGAGGGTCAGGTTGGTCCCCTGTGATGAGTTACTAGCGAATATACCCGACAGGCTGTCCCGAGCGTTTTCTGCGGCGGCATACTCTGCAGCCCGCACGAATGTCTCCCCAAGTGCGTCACGTATTGGCCAACGAGAGGAGCTGGCGTTAGATCCGGCTACTAGGATTGAATATCCGAGTCCATGGTCTGGGGAGAGAGCAATTACACTCGTGTAGTCACCGTTACCGCCTGCTTTGAGATGGAGATCGCACACACGGGTGCGGTTTGAGGCCGGGCTGACGGGAATCATCAGGCGGGTGATCTCCCATGGCGCACCCACGAGCTCTACAAGTGAGCCAGTTCCGCTGCGAGGCTTCATCCATTCTCGGGTGGCGGTTGGAGGCAGGATCTCGGAATTGAGGATGGAGAGTCCGGTAGTTCGGAGATCTGCTAGGCTCGTGTATACGCCGCCAGAACTGAAGCAGGGTTAGTTTGAGTTGCAGATTGGTCATCTTTGTCAATGAAACTCACCCTGCATAAAGTGGAATATCGAGACCCCACGAGCTATTTTCTTGGGTTGAGCGGTCGATCACGTTGGCACCTGAGCCGGTCGGTGCTGTCGTCGAAGTCTCATTTAGTCCCAGGGGGTCCAACACGAAATTGTGCAAGGCGTCGAGATAGTTGCTTCCGGAAAGGCGAGCAAGCAGCTCACCCAGGAGGGTGTACCCGGCATCCGAGTATGCTGCTGTCCGAAAGGGTGAAATCACCGGGTGCTGCTCATCTCGCATATACTTCAGAAATTCTGTTGTGGGTTTTGATTAATGCATGTCGTGATAGTTGAGGCGGTTAATCATACCTTCTGTTGTCTGCCTAGCGATGTCACTCTCGGTGTACTCGAGGAAGCCTACAGAACTAGTAAGTTTCCGGGTTGTGACAGGATATGAGCCCACTCAGACATATATACCTCCTACTCCTCCGGAGCCGGCCTGTTGGGAAAGAAGTGCCCCGACCGTAATATCGTTCCAGTCGATTCTCTGCAGCGGATTGCTTGTCGAATTGCCGGCGAGTTCAGGCAAGTACCTCGTCACAGGATGACTGAAAACTTCTATGCCTGCCTGGGCGATGATGGCGTAGGCGGTGAAGAGTTTTGATACACTACCGATTCGCGATACGGTATGATCATCAAGCCTTCCTGCGCCAAGGGCGTATTCCTGGCCCTCGCCAACATGGTAGTAGCTGTAAATGGAGTCATTGGTCGAGGCGGAGAAGACATCAATTGCAAAGATTAGGTCTGTTCGGTTCAGGTCGCCGGATGAGAACAGGTCTTCAATGATACCCGGAAACTCGGATTTGGCCTCATTGATCGCTTCAGACCTGGAACTGTCAAAGTTGGCGATAAAGGATGGACCGAGAAGAGGAACTTGATCTGTTGCAACAACTTGAGTTGCTGAGCAACCAGTCAGTTCCAACAAAAGCCAAAATAGTAAATGGTATTGCATTGTAGGGTAGTGATAATTAAGTGATTGTGAAGATATTCTGTTTTTCCTGACTTAACAAGGTGAACCTATTCTCATTTTATAAGTCGTGGGGTGCCAGCCTCAGTACCACAGAGAAGAGCAGCAAGCAACCTTAGACAACATTGAACCCCAGACGTCATGTGTCCTTGTGTGTAAGCTTATGTATCGGTGCTCATCATGGCTCATTCACTTGGCTGATCGACCGTGTGCAATAGGCTAGATGAAGGACTTGTCTAAGGCGGCATGATCTACACAGCACCCGCCTGCCAAGAGCATACAGCCTGGCTTGGTGGTGTACAAAGTAAGCGTGGCGGCTTGTGCCACAAAAGCCAATTCTAGTTCGATGGGTTTTCACCGCTGTCGATACCGTCTGTCATTGGTAAGTGCAACTCGTCGGCGACGCTTCCTTCGCATGGCATGAGATGGCGTAGAAAGAGACCGACCATAGTACTAATGCACCGCCTCCATTCTTCACGCTCGAGATTGCCTGTACCAGTATACCACAATGGTCAGCCACTCAACACCGAGAAACACAGGTACTTCTCCAACAACGAGGTGTCTGATAAAACATGCCTCAAGGAGTTTTGGCAGGATGTCTCCGTGGGTGAGGACGGTCGTATCCGGTGGTCCCGGCCGAGCAGGCGGATTTACTCCGACGACAAGAGTACCGGGCTGAACCTACTGGGATTGTACTTGTGTCGATCGACGGGACCAAGATCCTTGACATGACAGCAGCCGTGGCGGTGCACGGCGTCTGGAAACTGCCGGTGGCTGGAGCCGGGTGACGCGCGCTAACAGGCCGGAAACTCCGTGGACAGGCGTCATTTGGGGCACTTTCTAAGCATGTATCTTACAGTCAGAGTATTGAAAATACAAATAATACATAATACATAATACAAATACAAATACAAATATACAGAATTTTAATAATACAAATATAAATATAAATACATAAATTTTAAAATAATACAAATATAAATACAAATATAAATACAATAATATAAATACAAATATAAATATAGTATTATAATATAAATAATATAAATACATAATA
>JADAZR010000120.1:0-84570 GCA_014872995.1 Diaporthe citrichinensis | reverse complement strand
ACCACGCCGCACCCGGGCTCCGGCTACACGTCGAACCCCGTCGCGCCGCCGCAGGGCTCGGCCGCCGCCCCGGGCACCACGGCGAGGTGCGGCAGGTGGCACGTGGCCCGGGAGGGCGACTCGTGCGTCAGCGTCTGCCTGTCGTCCGAGATCGACATCGCGCTGTTCCTCCTGGTGAACCCCTCGCTCGGGACCGAGTACGCCGCGTGCACGTCAAAATTGGTGGGTGGGAACGCGTATTGCACAGGGCCCAATTATGGCTGGGACAATGCGGATGAGCTGTAAGAATAAATAGCGCAGAGACTGGTAGGTGATTTAATTAATAGTTGAGTATGTAACAAGAAAGAGAAAGAAATCATCATCCTTCGTACTGCGCATTTATCTCGCGCATCCACAGATCAGGGTCGCCCCAGAGGTTCCTGACACCGTCCTCTTCGTCCTCCCACCCCAGCTCCTCAATCATGGTATCCGGGTCGGAGGGGAAAAACCACAAGGGCCACAGGTAGTCGGTGACGCCCACCCGCAACCACCATCTCTCACTGGCTCCCCCCTCTATCGTCTTCACCGTGTTGCTGATAACCTTGACCCAAGACGCACCGTAGTCAAAATTACGGCGGCGGGGGTCTGCCGGAAGCTCGAGGATGTTCTCGATGCTTTCCTCGTCGAGCATCAAGCAGAAGAGAAACCTGCTATTTGGCCTCAGGGACCCGTTGGCGGTGGCGGCACGGCGGTGGTCCCTGATCCAAGCATCAAACACGTCGCCAGCCTCGCTCTCGGTCGCGCCAGAGAGCCTCTCCTCGTCCTGCACGACCTCGCTGTGGTAACGGCTCCACAGCTCCTCGTCGGGGCGGGAGTCGTGCGGGTCGTTCTGCGTGAAATACTTTGCGTAGACGGCAAGGCGCTCGACGGCCCTTGCAAAATCCTCATCAGTGTCGGGCCCGTAGAGGGTGCGAAAGATGGTATAGCCCCAGGAGTAGGCATAATCGTGACTGCCGTCGTGGTTTGCGAGCTCCTTCAGCGCGAAGCGCGACTTGTTGATTTGTATGTCCCCAGGAAAGCGGGGCCCTGTGGTGGTGAGTGCCGCGTCAATTGGCGGAAAGTCGGTCATGGTTGTAATTGGAAGTCAACGAGCGAAAGGCGACGGTAGTGCAGTTGATGAGGACGAGGGGGGAGCAAAGGAAGAGGAAGAGGAAGGCAAGAGGCCTTTTAAACTTCCAACGTTGGTTTATTTGGACTCGGGCCAATCAGATTACAATAGTTGGGAGCTAGCGGCTTGGTAGTCACCGCGGCGGCGCCGTTGAGACTTGGTGCGTCTAATTAGAATACATGCAGTGGGGAAGGGCCAAGGATCCGTGGATTCACTTATGACGACGGCCCAACCAGTCTTCTAAGTGCAGGGAATATTAGTCTGTTCATACGCCTCGTCGAGATTAGCCGCGTAATAGATCCTATGCAGTCGGCCGAAGTGAAGTTTGTTGTGCCACTGCAAGATGGTACGCTAACTGATGAATCTTCCACGGATCGCCCTTCGTGGGAACTTGGTATTCATCCAGCGCGAGATCCCGTCGTTTCTGTTGACAGTAACAAGGTTTTACGGTAACGTGTGCAATGTGTGACTATCAAACAGCACAAAACTCACTGGATGTCGGTAAACCCATCCACGAACGCGCCCCTCCCAAAACAGCAAAGCCTACTAGAAGCAAATTATATCGTAGCCAGGAAGCTAGATGTTTTTCGTAACCAAAGGTCAAAAGACTGATTCTTGTCGCTAGTATTTAGATTTGAGCACCAAAAACGCAATCTGTGAAGACCTAGGCCCGGGTGCCCAAATGCAGTCAAGAAACGTAAGACATCACATCACATGCCTGTGATGTTCCTTCCGTAGATCCACATCGCTCAGATAGATTCAGGTGATCTGCTAAATGAAACCACTCTGATATCTATCTGTGAATGCAACTTATGAAACTCCCATATTCATAAGTAAAAGTCGTGAGAGTTCAGACTTCTGTTTCCTGCGTGCGGCTCATGGTTGGGCCGGGAAAGGACCAAGCTCGACACTTGTACTACAAGCATGCGCCGATAAACTTCGGCGCAGGCGTCTAGGCCAAAGGCCTGTCGGAATTTGCATAACTACATCAGTCCTGTGAGAAAAGACGGGGAGGAGAAGTTGGAACACCAGGTGCGCGCCCCCGAGGTTGGGAAGAGGGCAGTATACACTCGGAACATTTGGATTCAGCGGAGAGCCCCGTAAGTACTGAACTCCACAAATTCTGACACAACAATTTGGAATACACCTGTGCAAATTTCTGAGAGCAGCCGGTAATATTCTGTAGGCATCTATCTCGTGGCTGACTGGCTAAGTAGCTGGGCTCTTTCGACCCAATTGGGAATCCTGTGCCAGAAATAACATGTCTACCGGGGTCAATTAAAGACTTCATGTGGTTGTGCCATCACCAAAACATCTTGAAACGCCTTGCACGATTCATTGCTTGGAGGCGCTGATAGAATTGAGGCTATTAGTGACCGACCGTCGAAGGCGCTTGTTGAGTGGTGAGGTCCTGTTTGTCAAATCTTTTCCTCCCTCGCCGTACCGACCTATGCCTATCAAACAGAATTGGGAAAAGACTGCAATGTTGCGTATGAGTTGTTGCTAGACCTGCGGAAAATTATAGCGAAGAGGAATCCTGGTCCTGCATGATCAGGTCAGATACCCCCACCGAGGGTCAGTCGTCTCCCGCAGGCAGATCAATAGGGAGCTGTTGTAAACTAGGTTGCTCAGCCGATTACGCTCTTCATGGACTCCATCCATCAACTCCAAAACCCTCTCCATTGACACCGTCTATGCAGTCATGCACCCTTCATCTCGCAAGCTCAGGCGTCGAGGAGATCATTGTTCTTCCAAGCTCTGAAGTCTTTGAGGGCGTTGAGTCTACCGACTTTGGACATGAAGCCAGGAAAAAGTTGATGCCGTGGGACCTGGATGGTGGAGTCCAGCTTGTAAAGCAAACCATTGTCGTCGAGGAGACGGCGGACCACCGGGGCAGGATTGTGCAGCCACTCGAGTTCCTCTGCGTGGATGCGACGCCACTTGTTCATCCAACCCTCGTCGACCAGCGCCACCGTCTCCAGCTTGGTCATCCTCTTCGCCATGTCGTCCAAGCTGCTGCCGTCGGTGGTCGACACGATGAGGTCGATGATCTCGAAGTCCCCGGGCATATCGAAGGTGATGATCAGGTTTTTGACCTCCGGGAGTGTGGCGCATTGGATGACCTTGACTAGGGGGTGAGGCCAGTGGAGTTCTTGCAGCTCCATTCCTCGCGCGCCGAAACCATCTGCCGCTGCAATAAATGCAGCACCCAGACCGCTGATGCAGAGATTTCCGTCGGGGTTGTACGGAACCTTGGCGAAGCGAACGGCGACCGAGCCATTGGCCTCGCGTGCGACGTAGTTGATGGGAAGGTATCCCTTGATTTTTGCCATAGCAGCCCGGCGAGACTCGCGGCAGGCGCCGAGAAGTCCCACATAGCCCGCAGTGAGCTGGACCAAGTCATCGTTGGGGGTCAGGCAGAGGACGAGGTCCTCTGGCTCGGTGCTCTTGTGGGTGTCCGGGTGGGGTGCGATCTCGGCGTTGAATCGCTGCATGTCAAGGTTGGGAAGTGCTTCGTCCCAGACCATCTCCCTCAACTCGAGTGGGAGCTGAGTAAAGCACAGAAACTCGGTGGGTGCGGTGGAGGACATGATGAGAGATCGTGGTTGGGGTCGGCTTTGGTCAAAGTTGGAGTGGTGCAAAGAGGATTTCGAGGCAGGTGTTGTATCTGGAGCGAGTCAATGAGAGGGATTTCAAGGCTTATCAAGTGATACTACGTACTGTGTTGCTTAGAGGACGGTTACTCTTCTCAAATGTCGACTGAGGATGAGGTGTCTTTGCTCCTGAAGTCTCAAAAATCGGAGACTGGGTCAACAATGTACTGCTGGTGATGGTATCGCAAGGATTGGTTGCTTGAGTGATGTTATGGAGGGACCCAAGACCGTAAGATGGTTACCTCTGGTCTGATCGGTGGAGAGTTGAGAGAAGAAGGGAAGGAAGGAAACGGTCCAAGGTCTCGAAGGTGGGAAAACCCGGTTTTATGCCTGTACGCCGTCAACCTTGCTCGGGCCAGGACTTGCTCGGGCCAGGACTTGCTCGGGCCAGGACTTGCTCGGGCCAGGACTTGCTCGGGCCAGGACGGCGCCAAAGCAAAGTGGAGAGGTCGACAGTGAATGCTTGAAGAGTAAATTTGGGGCAGACAAGGCAGTTCAAGCGTGTCCCCTCTGCCATGGGCTCGTTGAGCATAGCTTCTTGGAAGAATGCCCCATTTCACAGGATTGGGGCCTACCAGGTTAAGGCCTGTGTGCGTGGTGAAAGTAGGGGTTCTGTTGCTTTCTAGGTCGTCATGGGATGATTTTCCCTTGTGAATGAGCTAGGGAGTTAATGATTGATTGTTGAAAGCAGTATGGCCACATTGTTTTCCATTGGTATGTGCTCGACATGGAAGCCGGGCAAAGTCCCATCACTTCCCGCCCTTGAAACCAAGTACTTTGGCTGAAAGCTGATTAACACAGCTTGAACAACAAAATTACACTTGTTGTCTACAGATTGAAAATAGGAAACATCAAGTCAGTTGTGGTTAAGGATCGAGTAGTGCTATGATTGTGTTTGGCGGATGCTTGTCTGTCTGTACCTGCGAACTGAGAGGCATTTTACAACGCCTAAACCCACACTGTGTGGTCAGAGGATTATGACGAGGGCAGTTAAGGGGAAGGAGAAAACACAGGCACAATACCTAGGTAGACATGGTGTAATCCCTGTTGATCCGCAACGTCACTCAATTCAGAATGCTCGTGACTTCAACTACCTAGGTCCTTGAGTGATGTCCAACTCAACCCAGGCTACCCGGAATCAAGTGTTTACCCAGCTACTGAAAGGTTGCGGACAACACGGTGCCACTTCCAGCAAGCTAATTGACTACAAACCGATTATCCACCCCCTCCGAGGCAGCACCAGTAGCCAGCACCGCAAAAGTCTTCTCGACAGGCAGATCTCTCGAGCTGAAGCCCACCAGGAAGACGAATTCACCAGGCGGGATGACCCAGGCCTGGTCATCAGTGTCCCAGTAACTAACATCTCTCCGCTGCAGGCGGAACTCGACGTCAGCAGACTCCCCCGCCTCAACGAGCAACTTCTCGAACCCCCTCAGGACCTTGACAGGCGTGCCCTCCGGAGCGCCGTCAGGGAAAGAGAGGTAAAGCTGAGGCACGGCGTGTGCGGTGCGATTCCCCGTGTTCGTGACGCTGGTCTTAACCACAACAACGTCCTCCCACAGCTGAGGATGCCCTCCAGGCTGGACAGGGCTGGCCGCGTCGGGTCTGTCAGCCACCGAGCCCGCCGCGAGGGCGACGGACGTCCCCTGCTCATCAATAGCAAAAGTGGTGTACGTCAGGCCAAAGCCAAACTCATACAGTGGCTCGATGCCCTGCGCGTCGTAGTGGCGGTAGTCGATGAGCTGCCCCTCGGAGAAGTCAGCCTGCCAACCCAGCGGGTCCGAAACGGGCTCCGTGAGATTAACGACGGCGGGGCCCGCGTCCTCAGCGGAGCGAGGAACGGTGTACGGCAGTCGGCCCGAGGGGGCCACGTCGCCCCAGAGAAGGTCGACGATAGAGTTGCCGCTCTCCTGTCCCGGGTAGTGCGCGGCGAGGATGGCGCCGACCTTGGTGTTGTTCGCCCAGGGCATGGTGTTGACGCCGCCCGAGTGCGTCACCACGACGGTGTTGCCGCAGTACTCGGCCACGTTGTTGATGACCGCCGTGGAGTTGCCGTCGAGCTCGAGCGAGGGGCGGTCGAAGCCCTCGCTGGCGAAGGTCTGCTGGAAGACGAGGCAGAGCTCGGGCGGTGGGTAGACGCCCCTGAAGTCGTTGTTTGCCAGGACTTCGTTGTGGGTGACGTAGAAGACCTGGGCTTCTGTCTCTCTGGCTTTGACCTTGATGGCGTCGAGGGGAGACACCACGTATGAGGCACGGCCAGTTCCTGAACCGCCTCCAATGATCATGGTGCCAGTGTTGACGCTCTCTGGTGCCTCGGACGGCCGGTAGAATCCGTTGGTGAAGTCGCCGGCGTCGTTCCCAAAGACACCAATCACCTTGGGGCTTTTCAGTGGCAACGTGTCGTTCACATTCTTCAGAAGGACTGTACCAGCGGCACCCACCTCGCGGATGATCTTGGCGTGGTCTCCACGAACGTCGCGGCCGCGAGGGAAAACGAAGCCATCGGGGATAAGACCGAGCTGCCGACCGAGTTCGATGGACGCCTCCTGGATGAGGAGAACGTACGCGAAGGCGTCATCTGGGGGTGGGTAGTCTTGGGCATCCTGCTCGAAATAATAGTACGGGGTCAGAATGTTACGAATCATCTCGTCCACTCTGGCCTCCGTTACGGAGCCGTTGCGGATGGCGTTAAGCACATTCTCACCAAACCAGAACTGGCTGCCGGGATACTCGGTGGGAAGAGACCCAGGCATCTCCAAGTCTAGACCGGAGTTGATGGACTTGGCGGTCGAGTGGGTAGCGAACCAATCCGAGACGACATAGCCCTTGAACCCGAGCTCGTCGCGGAGCACAGTCTGCAGGATGTAGCTGTTCTCGCACGAGTATTCTTGGTTGAGCCGATTGTACGAGCACATTATTGACGCGGTGCCGGCCTTCACCGCGTTGGCGAAGGGCCAGAGATACAGCTCGTGGATAGTCCTATCGTCGACATTCGAGGATATTGCTTCGGTCTGAGTCCCATCGGCGTTTATGGTGGACGAGCGCTGCGTCTCTTGCTCGTTGCCGATGTAATGCTTGGTACTGGTTTGCACGCCGGCGTCTTGGATGCCATTGATACTCTCTGTGACCGAAATCCCAGCGAGGTACGGGTCTGGGCCGAATCCTTCCCAGTTTCGGCCACCGAGAGCATGTCGTCCCATGGGACCAATCGTTGGGCTGCTCAATATTAGTCTTGCTGTCACTCTCGCAGGATTTAGACAGAGGGTCATCTATCCTTACCCGAGAGCGACGTGGCCGCCTTTGCCCTTGAACTCCTCCCCCAGTGCATATCCGCGACGGTATATCAGCTCCCGGTCCCAGGTGGCAGCAGCTGTGATTCCCGACGGGAAGACGCTGACCAAATCGGCCCGGTTGACGGCATTGGGCCCGTCGAGCATACAAAGACCGGTGAAGTTCAGGCGAGGGATGGGCGCGATGTTGCCAATGCAGTAACCGGCCGAGCTGTTGCCAGTGATCATCTGGACTTTTTCGTCCAGAGTCAACTGCGAGACGAGATTCTGGGCCAGCTGCGCGGCGGCATCCCAATCCCGGGTCCCTGGTTTGCCGGTCAGTTTCTGCAGTCTTAGTACATGCACCTTTAAAGACGGCCATATACTTACCATTGTCTGAGCGCCGATAGCTAGCTGCGGACGCAGCGAAAGCAGGGGCCCCAAGAAATAGCAGAAGCGAGGCTTTCATCGTGTTCAACATGGTTCCTGTTGTCGCGTGACTCTCAGGTGGTTGAATATGCCTATGAGGATCAGAGAACTAGAACAAGCATGCGATCTGGCTGCTGAGCTTTATATCAGTGGAGCCAGTGACGTGTGGCGCGCCCCGAGAGCCAAACATAGCTCAAGACACGAGCTCTGGCAGATGAAGTCGTTCATCCAACCCCCCTCCATGTGCCCCGCGTAGGAACGCGATGAGGTGCAGGAGTTGACGCTAGGACAATGCAAAGGCACCGCACCGGTGAGATACACACTGGTCCCTGGCATGATCCTAGAGTGCGGGGAGTCTGTCGATCATTGGCAGTTGCCAAGTAAATCTGATCAAAGACAGCAGACGTGTGCCTGTCCGATGCAACCACACTATACTGTGGGACACATTTTGTAGTGAGAAGCCTCCTGCCGTGCCATGCGTAAACGATTCTCTATACGAAGCCGCGTATAGACGCCAGCCTAATTGGCTGTTTACCAGGGTACGAAATGGGCCGATCCGGGCCCCACAGGGTGGTCCGGACGCACAACCATGGTGATTACCACATGCTTGAGGCAATGTTGCATCGAGAAACCGAGGGGCCCCATGGGCATTGACGAGCGTATTTGACTGTATGCAATACGCTCAGACCATACACTATCTTGTACGCCTCGATTCTTTTCTGTTTCCAGGACTCTGTTGGATCGTCGCCGCTGTCTTCTCACTACGACACTTAGTTGAAGATTGATTGAACTAGGTATAGTAGTGGTACCTGAACAGAGATGTTTATTGCCGCATTATTTCCTACGGCTAATACACCGTCTTCTTGAGCAGTATTAGCGTTGCAATTCAGGACTTCTTTAGGGACAGAACACAGTAACTAACATGAGAACAGATAGTTGTACCCGCAAAAACAGAGGGTACACCCATACATCGCCAGCACTAAGCCAACACCCACGCTCAATTTAAATACCCAATTCACACACCCAATCCGCACACTCAATGCACACACCTATACCCTTAATTTATATAAGTATTAGGTGAATAGGTGTATAGGTGTTAGTTGTGTGGGTGTATAGGTGTTGGGTGTGTGGGTGCTGGGTGTGTGAGTGTTGGGTGGGTAAATAGACCTTATAATATGCTCTCGATTATTGGCTGTGGCTGTAGTGTGAGTGATGTACAGGTGTACCCTCCGTTTCTATGGGTGCGACTATCAGTTCTCATCAACATTGTGTTCCATCCAGGTGTGGTTTACCTTTATTAGCACCCCCCAAATGACTCCATTAATCAACATATGTGCCTCTTCCTTGTCAAACTGTTTTTTACCAGTCCAAATAGTATTTCTCTTCCAACTTCCAATTAGCACTAGTAGAGCTTCGTTTCAAATTTTTATGAATGTCAACCCAGTGCCCATAAATCAGGTATAACTAATATCGAATGATCACTTCAGCATGAGCTAGTCCCTGGGAAGCATCCTTCGCAAATACCAGGCCATGAGCCGAGCCAGCCACAAGCTATAAGCCAGCCAGTATGTAAACCGATGACGCACAACAGTTCCATACCACCTCAGCGTGTCAACAACGTGAGCATGATCGTGATCGCCCGCCGTAGCGGCAAGGGAACCCCGATATGCACATGCTAGGGCGAGATATGACGCTACCGCGTAATGCGCTGCAAACATGGCCAAGATGGTAATCGTGATTCCGGGGGTGGTTGGCGGGCTGTTGGTCCACCATGCTTCAAGTCCCGGGAGGGCCATGATGGTGGTGAGCATTGCAATATCGCAGAGAGCGAAGAAGCCAAAGAACTTTGCGTCCTTGAAGCAATCCTCGCACATCGGAGTGCCGAAAATTCGAAACATTTTGGCTTGGACAGTCTTCTTGAGGTGTCGGTTTCCTACAATTTCTTGGTGGCCGGCTGGTTGCGTTCGAGATGAGTCTTCACGAGTTGGAGGTTGAATAGGTATCACTGGTCACCACGTAAGTGTGTTCTTTGAAAAGACCAGGATTCTGTTCGGTTCAAAACGAGTTTGCTTTGGTGGGGCGTAGGAGTTGGTAGGATTTGAACAGATGTCCTATAGTAGAAGAAGCGGGTGGTTTCGTTGAAGAACTGAAGGTCAGAGGCCAAAAAAAGGATTCTTCGTGCTGCTGGCTTCAGTGTAAATATATTAGCCCAGTCAATTCAGCCAACTTATGTGTACTAAGGAACGTTTATCGGGCTAGCCAAACTAGCTACTGATCTTTCATTAGATAGTGTAGTCTAGTCTTGTGCTTAGCCCAAGATCACAATACATAGAATTATGATGCGGAAAAGCCGACAGATACTATCATCTGTTGTAAAATACACAGCAGTTGACTTCAACGTGGGTGGGTCACATGCAAGCCTGCTGATCGAGACACCCGACCTATCAGAGGGACCAGCAGCAACCCATCTTTGGCTATCTGCAAATTGCATACAATTCTTTTCCCTATAATCTTTAAAGTCACAACCCCTTTCTATCTCATGTGACTAGTCTACTTGGAACAAGCGTCCTCAGGATGTAGCGATCGCCACACGGAACTGCAAACAAGGGGTCACTCTCACAATATCATGATGAGAGGCCCAACTTCTCGGCGACGGATGGAAATACACTGAGTGCATTGCGCCCATTAATCATCACCATCTCCTCCTGACTGAAATTCCCATTGGGTCCAATCTGTTCGATCCCAGCTAGGACTTGAGGTTCATGTATATATGGGTCTATGAAATATTGTATTAGTGGGTTACGATATCAGTTATTTCAAAGTAGACTCACAGTCTGTCCCCAGCACAATTTTGCTAACGTCTCCGCCATAGTATTCCCGCAGCCCCCAAAGCTGAGCTGCAGATGTCGCACTTGCCGTATCGAAGAAATACCCTCGGAATTGTGCCAGCGCGTCAGATGCGTTGAGGCTTCCATTGGACACCGCACTGGCCATCCCAGCGATCCTCGTCGCCACGAAAGGCATTGCCCCACCTCCGTGCGGGAAGATAATGTTGATGTCACTGTAGCTTCTTCGTTGACCAGTGAAGAGAAGATTCTCCATGGCGCGGACGGAGTCAAAAGTAAACTCGCTCATCCCGACTGGATATCCAATCGATGCACACCCACACCCCGGGGCATCTGGGTGAACAAAAACACTTGCGTTTCGGCTGTTGAGGATAGCGAACACTGGGTCCAAGGATCTGTCGCCTAGATAGGTCCCGTTCGCATTAGTGTATAAACCCACTCCGTCGAACTTGAGTGTATCTAAGCAGTACTAGCTTGCAAGATTAGCCGCTTGTTGGGCATGGCTTTCACATTCCCTCGCTTTCCCATGCTCGACAGACAGGCAGATTTAGCTTACTTTTATTTCCTCCACGGCTGCATCAACATGTGGCAACGGCAATATGCACATCGCTCCAAGTCTTGTTGGATATTGTTGTGTGTAGTTGTGTATAGCCAGGTTCAAGTTCCTCGCTAGTTGACTGGCCGCGGTCTCATTTCCAGCAAGGAAGTTCACCCCTGGAGCGCTAATAGACAAGGTGGAGTAATTGACTTGATTGGCGTCCATGTCTTTGATGTGCATGTCCAGGCTCCAAGAGGGAACGGCCAAATTGTTGACATATACAGTGCCGTTGATCACAGGGAAACCTCCTTGGCCTAATGCTTCGTGGTAAAAGTCCGGAGCAACGTGAGAGTGTACGTCGAACCGGAAGGGCTGGGATGAGAGGGAATCCAAGGGGGCCGCCAGCGCCGGACGGACGAATAAGGCCGTGGCCAGGCAGAGCAAGATGTTCATCTCCATGGGGATGGCGCGAGATTCTGATGAAGTCAGTTGGAAGTGGAGATGAGTATCTGCTCAAAAGAGAATTATACAAGAACTTGCATCCAGGGTGACAACATCACCGTCTCTGCTGGACTTTTCAATCTTCACATGCGTACTCGACTCGAGGCGTATGACAATCTACCTTCAGAAAGCCTCAATGGGGCGAGTCAGGATCCCACAGACCGATTCCACGGTGAAGCAGTTGGAAAAGTGTACGAGAACGCACGAGTTGGATTTTGTTGCATCGTGACTCGCCCCACAGTGCGCAATCAAGGGCGTGCAAAGCTTGAATTGAGTTTCGCGCCAATATCACTACAGTCGCCCTAGAAGACGGGCCATGAGAAAGGCTAATGTCGTATACAACGTTTGTTTGATGGTCATTGAGTAGCCGCGAATACAGTTATTCCAGGTCAAAAGCACATGATCGATTCAAGTCGCAGCATAACTACCAGATATAGAGGTACCCACACTGCAAAGCTCGCCATGGCAAGAAAGGGTCCAGTTGTCGTCTAAACAATCCATGAATCATTTGCACTTACCTATTACCACCATGTCAGCACCAGTTCACTCCGAAATCCAGGCAGACGTCTACATACTGTGGATTATTCCACAACGTAACCAGTGATTACCTCGCCATTCACAAACGAGCCGTGCATGGAAAATTCCTTATGGAAGGTCGGAGGTCGAGAGTCGCTGTCAGTGAGACCCAATGGGCAAAGCTGCTGCGGTTACGACCTCCAACACCACCACCACCCCCCCTCCCACGGTTGAAGCCTTCTCAAGGCCTTTGACCTTTTATGTAATTGAGCCCTATGAGCCCTGTCAGCTTTTAGCTCTAGATACAATTGAGGTGCCGCTATAACGAGCCTGGCTCAGTACGCCGTCAACAACGTGCCCGGGGAGGCGGTGACCGGCCTCGAGCCATTATGATCACAATGTGTTGGGCGCGGTCCCGCCGCTATAGAGGCTGAGTGAAAGTGTGGGACTGCTGGATGGATTGGTGGAATGAAAGCAAGGGGGCACTCGAGCCCTGGCTACAAATGAGAAGACGGATAGATGGCGGAGGAATTGCAGCCGGCTGTTGCGTCGCTTCTCGAGACGCCGGAGGCGAAGTGCGTCAAGACATTTAGCATACAACTTGTGGCTTCAACTGAAACTATGATGCGAGCAAAAGAAAGAAAAGAAAACATGGAAGCTAAGGCTGCTCGTTAGTCTGGGTTGAATCGTGCAAAAGATGGTTGAACCGTAGTCTTAAAGACAATACAATTAGTAGTTCGTTAGGGTGGAGGGGGTATTTCCACAATAACTGGTAAAGTGGCAAGTGGCCATAGCGGTTTGCTTCATGAGCAACCTAGGTGTTTTTGCTAACCCTGAATCTCCGGTCACTCGCTCAGTCAATACCCACAAGAGCTATTGTGGGTTGTCACGGTGCAGATGTTTGTACTTAGCCTGAATGGACGCAACTCGTTCAAGCCAGCAACCTGATTCAAAAATTAGTATTCGTGACGTTGATTACAGCAAAATTCTTGGTCAGGCTGTTGCTGAACATTCCAGCTGCCTGGGAGCGGATTGGGATTTCACACATGGCTTGGTCAGAGTGGGTAAGCTAATGTGTGACCAAAAAAATCATTTTTATGCCCACAGATATGCCGTGAGTAATGCTATCAAATGCTAATGCTACCGGACGCCCTTATTATGCCTATCCCAACACCACACCTCTGCTCCTTAGCCCATGTTCGCCAACAGCGCCTCTTTCTGTGCCGCCTCCCTCTTGGCCTTCCTCTTGACGGCCCCCTCGCGCCATGCGCAGATGAAAACGCCGCCGAAAGCAGCCACCGCCGCGATGCCGAGCGTCGTGCCGACGATCGCGCTCGAAAGGCCAATGTTGATGCTGCTCGAGGAGGATGTCGACGTGGCAGAGGCGGAAGACGTCGTCGTTGTGGAGGTCGTAGAAGACGAAGAGGTACTTGTTCCTGTGCTCGACGAGGTGGCGGATGATGAGGTAGACGATGAGGTGGAAGTGGACGTTTCTGAAGACGATGACGAAGTGGACGTCTCCGTAGCTGTGGTACTCGTGCTCTCATCGGTGCTCGTGGTGGTGGTGTCTGCGCGCCCAAATATGTTGGGCCTGTTGCGGGCGTGTAGTGACCTCCGTCTCAGCTCCCCCTCCAAGTCCGGCTCCGCGTCTGAGCTGGGGCCGGTCTGGCACTTTTCTGTGATCCACAGTGCGTTCTCCGCCTCATCTGGGGTGCAACCAGCTGCCTCCAGGCACGTCGCGAGGAGTTCCACGTCCACCGTCTCGATCGCTATACAGCGCGTCATTATCGAGCTGTCTGCGCATGACAGGTCCGCCACGATGCTTGCCAGACATCCTCTGCCCATCAGCCGTGGAGGTGCTGCCATCGAGGGAGTGGCCAGGAGCAGGGCGACGGCCACGTTGGCGAGGTTTTTTCTTATGCTGAAGGAACTCATTGTGTAGGTGGTGTTTTTGATGTTTTTGGTGTGATTGGTGTCTTTGCCTGGTGAAGGGGCAAGGGGAGGATGGTATGGCTTGAGAGATGTTGGTGAACTCGGTTGTAAGATTGTTGAAACGTTTGTGGCACTTTTGGCAAGGCAAACGAGTGACAATTAAGCTTAAGCAAACAAGAAACTGAAGTGGGTATCACAAGGAGAATGATCAAACAGTGAGGTGAGGTGGTACAGCAGTGTAGTCACTTCAGGCTGGTCAGACGCTTTTAAGAAATTTCCCCTGGGTCTGTGTCATGGGGAGCACCTAGTCGCTCGCGTCACTCAACGCCAGCCAACAGCTCACCAGGGACCTCCAGGCCGGGAGCCGCCTCCACTGCGCAAATGGCAGAGCCACAGCTATATGGTCCATTATCGAGACTGCGCCCCCCGCGTGCGACCACTTTGCGTGTGACGAGGCCAAGCGCGAGAAGGGCGAGGGAGGCTGAAGGGGCATAGGCCGTCGGCATGTGGGGGTGAAGATGGCGCCCGGGTTCCCGCATTTTACACGTTAGGCTTCATACCCCCCCCCCCCGGTTATAATTAGGATCCGAGATCTCCGCGAAGGGCAGGGCCACGCGCACGACGCGACGCTCGTCTCCACTCTGGTCCACCACATGCCGGTCTGACGGGTGCCATTGGCAGGGGATTTAGCGTTGCTTGCGTGAGGCGCCACATGCGTTACGTGTATCGAGAAATTTCACCTCGCACTTTGTCCGTGGGCTGACGGCGAGAACCTGAAGGGGTCGTAGGTCGAGTGGTGCGAGTACATAAGGGACCAAGGTACCCTTATGATAATTCCTGAAACCAGGTGCTGGTGACCCGGCATAAAGGAGTGTCGATTGCTAGTCTCGGTAATCGCCGCACATGGATCATGGATAAACATTTAACTAAGCGCGACGGTCTCACGGCAAGAAGTGCCGGTACTCGAAGGCCCTGACTCGCGAAAATAATCACCATTCGCCTGACGGGCGTAGCCTGGTCTAGATTACAGCCTCGAGCCAGACTGCTTCGGGCCTGCCAAGAACGCTTTGCTGGCTTCCGTGCAGAACATGGCACGACTTTGCCGAAGCACGCAGGTGAGGGAGGCATACAGGAGTCAGTCCGGGTACCGTCTTTTTCTCAGATCTACAGCGGTCGGTGCCATTCCGAAATGTGTCGAAGTCGTCCGCTTTCGTCCCACATCAGAGACAATTATCCTCGAAGACAGCTGGAGCCCTGATCCCCTCGTCTAAGAGAATTATTCAGTTGGCCCGTCGCAAAACGGAGCCAACAACGAGTCGGCGTGTCGATGGGCATGTGGACAAACAACAACGTCTTGCAAGACATACACGTCGAATAGATACTGCGATAGGTTACACGTCAATAACACAATCCTCGAGCTTTGTGGTAATTTCGACACTCAGCGACTCTGTCTATGGATAGGCAGCTCATGACTCTCGTGCCAACGGGGAGATAACGAAAATCCCTCATGAACCATACGGAGCCTTTGACAAACACATAACAGAATCACACAGCTGAATTCTTTGGATCAAATTCCGAACGAGTTGATATGTCGGCACAAAGGACACTCCCAGAGATCGAGAAAGCTGCCGGAAATACTGTTCGACCCGTCATCTGCATCCTGGACCTCTGTCGAGCCGCCAACGTCACTAGGTGTTCTCCCTTGCTCCCGGAGTCCAGAATCATAAGGCTGGCGTGGCACATCTGCTGGTCTTGGACCAATACTGGCAGATGGGCCAGCACTCACGGTGCCCAAATTCCACTTCGACATCTCAGGAGTTCCGAATCCGACTAAATCAATGCGGCATGAATCCAGTGCAGTTACGCTCGTAGAGGATTGCAGCACAGCAGTCAGACAATTCGATGCTCAGCGATGGCCTAGTCTTACAATGACTAAATCATCATGAGCCGGCCCCAAGAGGCTTCGGCGACTCGGCTAATTGGAGTCTCGCTCGACGTCCTGTCACGTCCAGAAGCCTCCTGCAAAGGGTTCATTTAATTTTCGGTTTATCAACAGGGCTGATTCTTGTATTTTCAAATTCTAATTATAGCCAGCCCACAGACGCTATGGTATTGGTATTTATAGCTGCTTCGTCCTCTGTTGGGGTTTTTTTTTTGCGGGCAGATGGAGACCATATCCTCGACTTCCTGGTTGCCTGACGGTGCGTGGCCTGTAAAGGGTACCGCACTTTCTGCAAACTTGATGGACGGACACCTGGAGTTTCTAAACCGACTCAGCCAGTTACCCAACAAGCATCGCTACTCTGAAAGTTCTCACGTGGATGGACGTACTGACTCCGTATGGCGTAAAAGCACAAGCAGCGATAAGCCCGATAACAATGCCTCCATCTTTCGGGGTGAATGGTGAGCCCCAGCTACTTCTACGAAGGTGATAATCACGGCAAGTCCTCGTCGCTCAGAGGAAAGGTTTCTGGTTGGTGTCCAGGTGGTAACGATCATGAGTGATATGCCTGTCTTTTCAAGCATAGGTTGGTTGAGAAGGTTCACATAAGCATAGGACAATTAGGATTTCCAAGATTCAAGCGTCCTGGAAGACCTCCACTGCATCTTTTGACGCTGGGAGGCGTCCTTTCCTCCTTCCCAGGTAGCTCCCACCAAAGAGCGCGGAGCCATCTGGCTTCGCAGGCAGGAAACAGGACCATGTCCACGAGGCTACACCAGACAAAGCCAAGTGCTGATGGAATTAATGCCGCATCGGCCAATGACGCCTATCTTAAGCCTCAAGGAGCAAATCCACTGAGTTGGGAGTGCGCGCAACCAAGAGCAAACGATTTCTCCCACGCCCGGGATGAGAAACATGACTTCTCTATGGCCATGGACTTGGTCGGCCAGCATTACGACACGCGATCAATTCTTCGACCTTTCTCCCGCACACCCCGGTGAGATCAGCGTTGTACCACTCAAGATACCTAGGCAGCAATAAAGCTTGGTCCAGCCTGTACAACCGTCAGCCCTGTGCTCGTGAATTGTGGTCCTCAAATCAAGCTCGCGGGTTACACATACATTCTCATAACGTCATCCTCAGTACTGCATCCCGATCATTGTGTACACGCCGACAGATCTAATCTTGATATCTTTCTCCCACGCAGCCCGGCACTCTGCTGTCAGGCACATGAGGATACCCCTACTGTAGAAGCCCCTCCCCTTTGGGCTGATCTGCCCGTTAGCTGCTGCCTAATTGGAGGCAGCAGGACCTTCCTACTGATTAGACCAAGGCAGATCGGACGTTCGCGCTGATGGCATTCAACGTAGACAAGCGGGAGAGGCGTCGCTAACGCTCCTCCTCATCCTCGTCCATGCCCTCCGCAAGGTCGTCCTGGTCCTCGTCTCCCTCCTCTTCCTCAAACTTGGGCAGGTGCACCACAAACACAGGAGTGTCATCAGCCTCGTCCGCGTCGCGAATGACAAATGCCACAATGTCGTTGTTCCGGAGCCCCTTACTGACGGGTGTCTCGTCGCCCTTGATTCGGAGGTTCTTCCATCCCTTGCTGTCGTCGTGAGGGTCCTTCAGGATGCCGTATGCGATGTGGTAGTCTGCGCCTTCTGCTGGGAGGGGCGTAGGAAGTTCTTCGATGCTGGGCCGTAGGCCGTCTGGGTAGCGGTCCTGCAGGACGGAGAAGAGCTCTGCCGTGAGCTCGGAGAAGGGCGCGAGAGGGTCGACGAGTAGGAAGATTGTGTGGACACCGTACTTGAGGCGCAGGGAGATTGGCATGTCGGGAGGGTCATCTGGTACATCTCGCTTGGGCGGCTGTCCGACGTGAAGTTAGCAAACAGCTCAACCCGTTCGCAGGCAAATGGTTGGTGGCCGGAGGAGTCACAAGGAGTTGCGTTCAGTCGCTTCTCGCGCAGCAGCTTGGAAGGTGCACACCTACCATCTTGACGGTGATCCAGCCGGTATTAGTATGATGCGTACTCCGGCAGTGGCAATCCTGTCCGTTGGGAAGAGGATGTCAAGCTGCGTACGGACACACCAGAGCAGGAAAACGCAACAACGAGTGACCGAAGGGAGGCAGAAATTCACAAGTGACGTTGCAGACAATGGATGGCACTCGGCTCAGCCTAGGGCGGGGCCAATTCCGCATTGCAATGACAGGCAGCGGGAGCTTGGGCCGCCTGGAGGTTTAAGTGGGGCACCCCAGCCCATATGTACCCAGGTACCACCCAGGTGGGAGGAAATCAGATGCCCCTCAGGTGCTTCTCGATCTGGTGATTTCTCTGCAACGACGGCCTCAATTCGCCCCAGAAATAGCCCTACCGCGGGCCCATACTGACCTAATTTGACCAAGAACACTCTTCAATTCTTGACTGCACCTAGCAGCCCTCGCAACCTCGAGAAGCAGCATCATGGGCCGCCCTCCGAGGACGCAGGAGGAGCTTGAGGCCTTCCTGGCCAGGCCACAAGTCGACCACCAGGAGCGCCGTCGAATTGCCCTCGAGAACAGTCGCCTGAATATGATGGCTCCCACGAGGATCTTGCTGGCTGCAGTGTCCTCTTTCGGCGTGGGCACGTCTCTGGGCATGGCCCAAGGGAGCAAGATGGCCGGCTTGCAGTTCCGTGCCGAGCACGCCCACAAGCTGCCCACCACGCCGACCGGCTGGTTCATGTACCACAAGAGCAAGAATTACAATATGGCTAGGGGCGCTCTCAAGGAGGGCCTCAAGATGGGCTTCAAGGTGTCATTCTGGACCACATCCATGTTTGTTGTCGAGGACATGTACGACGAGTACCGCGAGTCCAAGGACTTTGTCAACACCGTGCTGGCTTCCTTGACTGTCGCCGGCGGATTCAGCCTGTGGAGTACGCGTCCAAACACCAATCCATTCTTGCTTGTCTTTTGACATGACCCTTGACGGTGTGGATGATTTGCTAACCACCCGTGCCATCTGCAGATCGGTTCAGTCTCCCCATGACTGCCCGCACTACCAAGACCGCCCTTGCCGTCGGACTCGTCTACGGCGGACTCCAAGACGCCGCCGGTGCAGCTCGAGGTCGACCCATTGGCTACATCGACTGGATCAAAAGACGGATACGTGGACAGGGCAAAGGCCTGGAACAGAAGATGTGAACTGCCCGCACCAACACTTCGCATCGAGCACCGAAATGTTTCCGAATAAGAAGTCTCTTCAGCCAGCAACAGGTGGACCTGTTCAACCTCGGGATACGGTGTTGACGTGCATCAGGATCATGATGACCCTACCGATCTCGGACGTTTGACAATGTTTGCCCTCGGCTTTCCAAGGCTGAAGGCTATTGCGGGCGGAGAGAACGCCCGGGCCCGTGTTCTGATTCAGCCTCAAAACCAGCAAACATGGAGACTCAAACGCCGCTGCAGACCGCAAAAGTCGCTGCGGTGGACCCATCTCACGGACGACTCGCGCAATGCTGAAACGACTAGATTGGCTGCTCGCCCTTGTGGTGCCTGGCACCAATGCTTAAGCCGTTGGCTTCCATCTCGACCGGTCGACTCTGCACCTAGTCCAGCCAGTCTAGTGATCCAGGCGATGCCGCGGCCATCGAAGGTCCCCGCAAAAATCGGCATTGCATCTCTGGGAGCCCCACAGAAAGCCGAAGTGCATGGCAGGGCCAAGAGGTTCCAAGGTGACCCCGAATCAGTGCTGCGACGCAACAGGCCTGCATACTCGCCCTGCCCGCCTCGATGCAAGCCCAGCACAAGCTCAAGCAGCGCGGGAGACCCCACACTGCAACAAGCTCGACCGAGTGACGCTCACATGACCAAGTTGCATCCTCATTCCAGCCACTTCTGGGTGCTCGTCGGGCTGTCTGGGCGAAATTATGTCTTCGGTTCAGATTCGCGAGTTTGAGATTGGCCCGCAGAGTTGGGGAATCAAAGGGAGGACCGAGGAATCTATTTGTCAATGCCTCTCCATCGGCAGCCACTTGGGAGCCACCAGCCAGACAGCGCGACGGCTAGCCACGGCATTTCCCCAGGCCGCGTTCCCACTCTGGGCCTTCTCCACGTGATGGTCAGCGATAAGGAGCTGGAGGGATTGGCCCGGCCGCTTGCTCTCAGACATCCCGCCAGCCTCTGATTGCACAATGGCTACCGTCCTGTCTCTCTTGTCCCTGGGGCTCTGGGCTCCGGAGGGCAGCGGATAGACTAGTCACTTGATAGCTCGGCCCTGCTTGCCATTACGTGGTTGGCTGGCCTTACAGCATTGGCCTTGACGATGTCGGCGATCCCTCGCCTTCGGTTCCAGGGATCCGTTCTCAACTTAGACTTACGAGCTTGGTCACCTGTGTCATTGCGATCACCGGAGATAAAGGAACGGTGATCGAGGGGGAAGGCCAGGCGAGGCGAGGCGAGGCATGGCAAGGCATTGACCGACTGCCCATCAAATACAAGTAACCCAGCCCTTGGGACGGACTGGTTTGCTTCGTTCTTGGTGGTACGGAAACACTTGCCTTTGTCTCGTGTATCAAAATCTATTATCTGCATATTCGTTCTCATTGTCTGCTCCTCGCTCCTATTCTGCCTGTCAAGCGTGCATCACATTATACCCAGTTTCAAGCTTCTACTTTGCTTATCAGATACCCTACTTTCTGCTGTTTCTCGCCTTCTGCAGCCCAGCCCGATATGGCTTCACTTCGGCCGCTCTTGACCACCACATCTCGCGAGAAAACAATGGCGATGATTCCTGCACGTTCAATTCGGGGTGGCACGTTCGCGCCTGCCTCCAGAATCGAGACGTCTCTCCTGAAATACCGACCTCTGCGCCAGCCACAGTTCAATCGCGATGCATCCACCTCGACCTCAACACCGGCGGCAACGCCGCCATCATCCTCGCGGTCCCTCCACTCATCGAGCACAACCCGCCAAGCAGGCGCAGCTCTCAACACCACAGCTATTCCAGGCCCAGCGTTTGAGGGCTCCATCCCTTCAGATATGGCCAATAAGGCACCCTTATCGGTGCTTCCCTTCATCACAATCTTGCGGTCGCTCGCAGTGACCACCATGTCTTCATCGCCAGTCCTCCTGCCCCCTTCGCTATCAATCATGAGCATGCTCGCGCACACCACCAACCCGATCCTGAACCCCGACCGCAACCCTCTTCTGAAGCAACTGATCAAGAAGACCTTCTACGCCCAGTTTTGTGCGGGCGAGAGCGGGCCAGAGGTCAAGGCGACCATGGCACGTCTCAGGGATATCGGGTTCTCGGGCGTCATTCTGGGTTATGCTAGGGAGGTGGTCCTGACCCAGGATCAGCTGAAAAGCCTGGCGACGAATGGGATGGACAGTGCGACGGCGCAGGAGTGCATCCAAAATGAGGTCATCCCCTGGGCCAAGGGAACACTGGAGACGGTGCGGCTGGCGGAGCCAGGTGACTATGTTGCTTTGAAGTGAGTGCTTGCCCATCAACACATATATGAGAGTGAAATGCTAACCTCATCTCACCAGATTCACTGGCGCGGGCCGCAAGGCCCTCTGGACCCTTTCCCAGCGCCTGCCCCCGCCAAAGGCTCTCGCCAGCGCCATCGACGAGATCTGCACCCTCGCCGCCGAGCGCGGGGTCAGGCTGCTCTTCGACGCGGAGCAGCAGGCGGTGCAGGCGGGCATCGACGACTGGACGCTCGCGTACATGCGCAAGTACAACAACACCACGCCAGGAAAGGCCGTCATCTACGGCACCTACCAGGCGTACCTGAAGGCGACTCCCGCCGTGGTGGCAGAGCACCTGCGCGCGGCGCGCGAGGACGGGTTCACCCTGGGCGTCAAGCTCGTCCGCGGCGCGTACCTGGGCAGCGACCCGCGCCACCTGATCCATGACACCAAGGCCGACACGGACGCGTGCTACGACGGCGTCGCCGAGGCGCTGCTGCGGCGCGAGTGGACGGGCCCGCTGGCCGAGTTCGCGACGCCCGAGGACACTGGGGCCGCGTTCCCCGGGGTGAACATGGTGCTGGCCTCGCACAACGCGGACTCGGTGCGCAAGGCCCGCGCGGTCGTCGACGCCGGCCACCGCGGCACCGAGGTCGCGTTCGCCCAGCTGCAGGGCATGGCGGACGAGGTGTCGTGCGAGATCCTGGCCGGCAGGACGGACGGCGGCAGTGCCAGTAGCAGCAGCAAGGTAGCCGCCGCCGGCGGTGACAAGGACGCCGCGAGCTCGCAGCCCCGCGCGTACAAGTACCTGGTCTGGGGCTCCACGGGCGAGTGCATGAAGTACCTGCTCCGCCGGGCGCAGGAGAACAAGGACGCCGTGCAGCGGACCAGGGACGGCCGGGACGCCATGAGGGCCGAGATGTGGAGGCGGCTCAAGGGGGTCTTCGGGCTGGCTTAGGTCCAATTTCATGCGAGAAGCTTGTGCCACGGCGATTGGAAATCGTGCATTTCCTCAGTATTTTCATCCCCGGAATTTTGGCGCTTTGGGAGTTGGTTTTCGGACAGGGTGTACTTCCTGGTTGTGGCTGAGCCGTCAGGTTGATGGGCAGGCGTGACCCCAGCTGTTCGGGGTTGGATTTTGTGGAGTTCAGGCAACAGATTCTGATCTTATAACATCGGCCTTACTTGATGATTCAAATGAATTATGATATCAATTCAATCTGAATCTCTGTGCTTCTTGACATCTCTGGACTGGGCACGCATCTTTTGGCGGTGATGGAACCTCCGCACCTTGATGGAATTGACATTGCTTCGTGATTCGAATGCTTGACTAATTAGAAATTGGTTGTGCATCGCCACACCATTAATCTAGTGTGTCTTTTGTTGAGTAGCCTCGGGTATAATCTTTGAAAAAGTAGCAAGGAAAAAAAGAGCGGTTGTATGAACACATTAAGTACAGGATATACACACCGGCTGACCTTGATAGAATCCCTACATCCATTCCACACCGGGATCAATCTGTTCTCATGCCAGGTCTCGACTTGGCATCTGGTACAATGTCGCTCCTGTTTTGTCTTCCTCTCAATTGATCTGGTATGTGATGACACTTGTGTCCCCTTCTTGCTCTTGGGCCATCGTCAATCACTTTTCCTCCTTTTCCCGGCAGCTTGTCTTCATGGGTGCCCCCCCCCCCAAACGCAGCATGCCTGACAGGGCCTCTCCTGTTGTAGTTACGGGACCCGTCTTTGGAAAAGCGTTGTCCATTTAGTGGCCCGCGTCTGGGAGGGCCGGTCTGGCTGCCTCGTCTCCTCCTGGGCTGCGACGTCTCGTGTCCAATGCATTGGGCCGTCTGGTGTAAATGATACCTCCCTACGCAATACTGTGGATACCCAGATACTTCGTCCTCCGCGCTGCCATGAAGTTGTTTTCGGTACAACATACCAAGATCGTGGTTGTCTTGACATCAATCCCTTAAGCCACTGGAAACCGAAGGGGGGAGGCCGGATCGTCATGATCACCCGCGGTCGCGCAATACCCACATGCCCGTAACCGGGGCGCTGCTCGTAGTCCAGGCCCTTCTGGGTCATTGAGCAGGGGGAATAGGTGTAGCGTGTGTTTGTGTTGCGCTCTTAATGGGATTCTCTCGGGGCTTTCAATCCTCCAGCTTCCCATCCGGCGGCTTCCCGTCCTCCGGCTCCTCGTCCTCTGGGGTCCCGAAATCTGACGTCAAAGGTGGTCCGAATTCCAGATGGTCCAGCTGGGGCTTGCTCGCGAAAGACGACACAGACGGCTGGTAGCCGCTGTCCCGGCGGGTCTCGGGGGTCCAGTCCACAGACACCGACGACGTCTGCAGGAGCTGCGAGCCGGCGCGGCCCTCGAGCGCCTTGAGGATCTCCTTGTGCATGCCCCTGGGCTTCCGTAGCAGCTTCTTGCCCGGCTCGGGGTCGGCGCCGCTGCTGACGAGCGCCGCGACGATGTCGACCTTCTTCATCGGGTCCCTGTTGTATGACCGTGCCTGCGACTCGATGGTTATCGTGAGGGGGGTGGACTCGTGGGCGGCGATGTTTGGGTTCGCGCGGGCCAGGAGGAGCAGCCTCACTATCTTGTCGCGCCCCTGCGAGCAGGCGAGGTAGAGGGCTGTCTTCTTGTGGGCGTCCTGTGCGTCGATGTCGAGGTCCTGGTCTGCGATCGAGTTGGGAGGCGATGTGGTGAAGGTTGAGGTGGATGAGGAGGAGAACCTCCGCGCCTCGTCGAAGAGGCCGGATGTCATTGTGCTTGCTCGGCGCAGCCTATGGTGCAACAGGAACTTCGTGACCGATGGTTTCTGGCTACGGTGAAGCGGCGTCTGTTGCTGGCGATCCCTAACTTTGACGCTGGCCCCTTTCTGTAGGAGAACGGCAAGCGCTGCAGTGTTGGAGTATCCCACGGCGACCAACAACGGCGTGTCTCCGTTAAGATCTTGGTTCTCAAGGGTATCAGAGTTCTCCATCATCTGCTGCAGGGCCAGGTCGTCGTCACACTTCTCTGCGGCATGATGCAGTGGCGACGAGCCGTCCTCATCCACGATGTCGAACCGCGGCTCGCTGTTCTCAAAGGAGACAATGATTCCTTCCTTTTCGCACCACTCGAGGGCCTTATCACATATTGTCCGTCGATGTTCCAGGGGCCGTCCCAGGATGGTGCGGAGTTCTTGTTCGAATGCCTTTTGTTGAGACATGAAAACGGACCGGTGCTCCCTGTCGCCAAACTCGACTCGGCATTCGTACAATTCTGAAAGCTCTTCCCCGGCCTGACGTATTTTTGGAATATCTTGGGGAGAGTCCTCGGAATATGCGTATGCATTGAAGGCTGTCCTCAGCTCCCTCTCAGCAAGGACCATTTGACCTGTCTCCTTGTATAGCCCTCCCAGTTTTAAGTGAAGGTTCAGTTTCTTTTGATCGGATGTTGAGGACCAGGGCAAAGTGAGCCGGTTGTTGGTGTTTCCTGTGTCACTGCCTTTGGGATTCTCCCCAATGATGTTCTCGATGAGAGAGACTGCCTTCTCTTTAGACCCTTCAACTTTGCACTCGATAAGAATATCGGCCAACATTTCTTCCATTTCGTCTCGTTCCTCCTGCTCGAATGAGACTCCGTATTGGCTGCTTAACTCCTCCTTGATCAACAGTGCTCTTCGCTGGAGCTTCTCTGCATTCTCGTAAAGACCGTATCCCACTAGACGTCCCAGGTCTTTTCTGTTCTGTTCCCATTCGTGATCGAGCTGTTCTCGTGCCTTTGGAAAGGCTGGTACTTGTACTATGCCGCTGACTGCAGTCGCATCCGCAGGTCTCAATGTCGACATGTATCTCGATGACGTAGCCGTTGTCGTGCTGACGGACTGGACGACAAATGCAGTGGCATCATTGGCGAAGGTCCTGATCCCTCTCAATGTAGTTTCAAAGGAGTGCTGGTTGAACTCGTGCACAGCCGCATTCTGGCTTGGTAGTCGATGCTTCGCCGTTTCCTTCAGGCTGGTTGCTATTTGGCGAAGTAAGTCGTCGGTTTGGTCGTGTTTGAACCTTGCGCTGTGTTAGCTCGGCCGGTACGAAGATCTTTTGGGCGGCACTTACAGATTGAGTGTCTGCATAAGAAGAGTCATGTACGGTATATACTCATCGATCTGATTTTTTGCCTGGGTGATGGCGCTGTCATTTAGCCAGAAATGGAACGCCGTAGCCGCATTCTTCCTCGACACACGCTTTGGTGTCTTCTCTTTGAGTATCTTCAACGGCGCGGTGCAGCTTGTATCAATTCCTTGAATGACTTCATAGAGCTGTGTCTCGAAGGGTATTTTGGATGGTCTTTGCTGGAAGTATTGCTCAAGCATTTTGAGGCATTGACCGAGATGCAGGATATTCTTCTCCAGCCGCTCAACAGCCTTCGGAGCATCCTTGATGGCCACGACAGCATCTTTCAGCATCCGCAGCCCGGAGGCGACTCCGCCGATAAGCTGTACGATGGACGAGACAGCGCCAATAGCTGCTAGTGCCTCTGCCATGGTTGCTCATAGGGTCGAGGGATCAGTGGAGGAATCTCCTGGCAGCTGTTCCGCCAGCCTGGAGTGTCTCGGGAGCCCGGTAAGTGCCGCAGTAGCCTCCGCGTCGCGGCGGGGAAGGAAGACTTCGCAACGAAGATTCGAATCCAAAGCGTGCAATAGGAGAACCTCCCGGAAACTGCCATTCGCGATATGTCGATCAGTTACCGCACGCACATGTGGGCCGTGCCGTGGAGACACAAGCTGCGGAAAGGAGGAAACGCGGGACAAGTGGGTGCGGGACAAGATTGAAAGCTTGAGCACGCCAGAGGATGGCGGGAATCACTGATAGGTAGATTGAAGAAGGGCGCCCTGCGTCATGCTTCTGGACTACCTATAGCCTGCTGCCTCCTTCCGCCCTGCTTTGCCACCACTGACGCGTGGCTGGGCCCCTCGAGTGCAGGAAGTGTGTTGTACAAGCTGGCAGGCAGCCTGGTCTTTTCGCCTATCGTGGTGCTCCCACGTGGCTAGGAAGGGGCAGGACACAAGTCTCTTCCGCCATCATGGACCGGACGGGACAGTTGAGAAACGGCAGGAAGATCAGGAGGACCCTTGGACACTCGGCTGCGCGCCGAAGTGTGCTATGGTTCATCTGTTCCCCAGGCACTGCCCCCATGGGGAGGACTACTCTAAGAGTCGCGTGCCACTGAGACATGCAGCTCGGATTGTGGAGGGAGGCCAGACTCGGCCTCCAACCTATATGACTCCTTCCATCAGCCTCAATATTGTGTCCAGATAAGCGGGGTTCACACCATCCATGGGGCCTCCAGCCCATGGGGCCCCAAAGAGCTGCAGGCTCTCCAGGAAATGCCACATGATACGCTTAGAGCCGCATTAGGGTCGCGGGGAAAGAGGCTACATATGTGCCCAGCAGGGGGGAGTCGGGGCTGGAGCCTGCTTACACTCGGGGCTGGGAAGTCTTGTGATTTCCCTTCAATGAAACCTCGGGATCCTTCAAGCGGCGGCAAAAGAGCCAGAGAGCAGTACGTCAGTGCCACTCTCCAGGCGTCTATTGCTCACTCGCATTTGAGACACTGTCGCGAATGAGGCTTTTGTATTAGTCGTAGAGTGACGAGACTGTTGCACAGCGCCACTGACGATTAGCAGTTCACCATGCCATCCGGGCGGGATGCCAAGAGCAGGGTGCATCCTTCGGTTGCGCGGTACCTGGTCATATATCCCTGCGGTGTCACCACAAAGAAGGAAGCAACCAATGCTGCATATTCAGCTGAGGTCGACCCCGACTGCAATAATTCTCAATGCTGAGCGAGACCAAAAAACGCCGCCGAGTACGCCCAAGGCAAAGCCACATGGCGTGAGCAATGCCCCTCTCCCCTTCGGCGAACCACTCTAAGTGATTGCCTGGTTTGCCATGTAATTCCGTTTATATGACTAGTAGGGTGACATGTGTCGTTGCCGATCAGTATCTCACTTAATCCGTCACCTATAGAGCACCAACTCTGCACACTATCACGCTAAGGCGTTCGCAAACTTGATCTGATGAAACCCTGCTCCCACGCCTTTCGAAAAGTGGCTTCTAAGGCGTAGCACGAATACCTCGAACCGTCACTATGACAGAAAAGTCGTCCTCCACCCTCATCGACAGGTTCCGCGCCCAGGTTGAACAGCGGAATCTTAACGACAGAGCTTTGATCGAAGGACCTCTTGGTGGGTCTGGCCCTCATTAGGGAACCGGATGCTTGTCCATTGTTCGTCTTGCTGATGAATGTTGTGGATAGTACACCTGAGCGATAAGGAACTTCAAGCCGACGTGAAAGAGTTCTCAAAACAACTCCCCGATGTCGAATACAAAGATGTTCTCCGAGCAGCCCGCGTCGCAAAAGACATTCGCACATACGACCAAGTCGCCAGAAACTTCGCCACGCAGACAAACCTACTCGTGACCTTGGAGGAGGAAGAGAAGGAAGGCCTCGTGTCAGAGGACGACGAGCTCCGAGGACAGTTCCGCCAAATCTTCCCCGTCATCCTGACCGTCGGCTGCGCGGCATTCCTCCAAGGCCATGTCCAGGCGTCCATCAACTGCGCGAGCCTCTACGCCGGGTGGTTAGAGTGTCTCTCGCACGACTGTAGTGGTCCACCAGACGACAACTGGCTGTGGAAGTGGAAGCTCGGGGCCGCGAATTCGAGCCCATTCTTCGCTGCCGCCATCATCGGGGCGCCTTCCTCCCTCCTGCTCAATTTCTGGGTTGGCCGTCGAGGAGCCATCACGGTCGCCGCGCTGATGATCCTGGCGAGCTCGCTTGGCTCTGCATACGTGAATTCCTGGTGGCAGCTGTTGTGTGTGAGAATCGTGAATGGCGTCGGTCAGTCATCCCACCGGCTCTTGGACTCCTTCAGTGCAGACTTTTACTCACACATCAACCTTTAGGAATGGGAATTAAAGCCGTCAGTACTCCTATTCTGGCCGGTGAAATTGCCTTCACCCAATGGCGTGGCTCTTCTACACTCATGTGGCAATTATGGTCAGTATTCCAACCCGCCGTCCCATGTTCCCGAATAGGACCATACGGAAGTGGGAGTGAGTAACATCACCTCAATTTTGAGCTAACCGCTCCCATTAAATAGGGTCGCATTCGGAATAGCAATCGGTTCCGCGATCAACTTGGGCATCGCTGCCTGGAACAATGCCACCGACAACGATGACTCGCGAAGCAACCAAATTCAAGCCTTGAGAGAAATCCTCGGGGCACCCTTTGTACCTGCAGCAATTCTGCTCATCGCCTTGGGTTGGTGTATGGAGAGCCCACGATACTATATGCAACCAAACACACCGCACCGCAACCCGTCTCGAGCTTATGATATTCTGCTCAAAGCAAGACAGACCAAGGTAAGCCCGCAAGATTTCAGACGCCCCAAGGTGTGGGTGGGAATTAGCAATGTCTCTGACATCACATAGCTGCAAGCCCTGAGAGACCTATACCTCATCCACAAGTCAGTCGAGCTGGACGAGTACCGACCCACCGCCACTGAAGTCGAAAACGCCGGCTTATCTCATGCGAAGTCCGGGCTTACATATGCAAACCAATTTTGGACGGCCGTGGTTTACTGTTCTAGGCAATATGCTCTACTTTTCACACAGACAAAGTTAAGGAATGCTGTGCTGAGTACGTGTGTTGTAGCACTAGCTCAACAGCTATGCGGTAGTAAGTACTCGCCAGCCAAGCACGAACTGACTGGATCACAGTTGCTGACAAAAGGGGCAATAGTCAACGTCTTTGCTTTCTACTCGAGTACGTAAATTCTAAGCAGAAGATCTGGGCGACACTGACAGATAGAAGATACTTTCTTTGTCAACTCCATCAGCGACAAGCTGAGCGCCATGGGTTTCAGCACCGGCTTTGGTATGTTGTTCCCGAGCCTATCATCCGTCAAGTCTCTTCTGACGATAAGTAGGAGCTGTTAATTTCGTCTTTGGCCTCCTTGCCATAAGACGCATCGACACATGGGGCAGACGAAAACTAATGTTGACCACACTGCCTCTCATGAGTCTATGCCTCGCGGCGGCTGCATTGCTGTTCATCAACAAGACTACTATCGTACCGATAGTAGTCTTCATTTATTGTACGTATCCCCCAGTCCTAGCTAGCCGCGGAACAGTGTCACTAACACTGATGTCTACTGCCCATAGTATTTGCTGCGGTGTACTCTCCTAGCTTGGGACCCATCCCATTCACACTGGCATCCGAGAGTTTCCCGCTGGCCCAACGAGAAGCTGTACGTAGTTCCTCACCTGCCTCACGTCATCGGTGGACCACAATGTTTCGGTACACGATAAGGAACGAACAGCTAATAAGTCATACGCAGGGCTGCTCCGTCGCAATAGCAGTTAACCTCTTCTTCGCCGGCGTCCTGACCCTGCTGTACCCAGAGCTGGACCCGGCACTCAAGCACTGGGGCGGACTAGCCCTCTTCGCGGCCCTGAACCTGGTGGCGTTCGTGCTCGTGTTTCTGCTGGTCGAGGAGACCAAGGGCTTCAGCCTCGAGGACCTGTCCATGGTGTTCGCCGTCCCCAAGTACAAGTTCGTGGCTTTCCAGCTTGGTTACGTGCGGTACCTGTACCGCAAGTACTTCCGCGGGTCCAAGGAGGATGAGCCCGAGTTCTACACGGTGGCGCTGGACCACCGCCACAACAACCAGCCTGATGCAGGCGTTCGGGGTGGGGAGGAGTCTGACATGTCTGAGGAATGAGAATGGGCGGGAAGAACGAGACGGACCTGCAGAAGCGGTCATAATTGTATAGTAAAAAGAATGCATCCTCCAGCACATCTCTGCATCGGCTTTGTCACGGCGGGGTGCAAAATGGAACCAATGATCGATGATATTGGTGTTTGAGATAGAATCGGTGCTCGAACATGCAAGCCTGCCAACACAACGCACATTCAGAGACAGGACGACAAACCATATTGGCGACGTACCCGACCGATATGTTGTTTATGCTCTTGGCGCTGGAACGGAATGCACAGGCGAGCAAGTACTATACTCTATCCACGGCTAACAGCGCCAGCAAGTTCCCACACATCTCATGAAGCAGCCGGCACTCAGGTTGAGGACCAGACGAGATGCATAGGCTTGTACCATTGTACGGCAACCTCTATCCCTGCCGCAAGCATGAAGTGCCTTATCACGCGACAAGTCCAGAATGCTCCTGGCTCCGGTGTCCCGCTGGGCTGATTTGAGGGCAGCAAGCGTTCAACAACAGGAAGCAAAATAATCCAGCCGGTCAGTCCTTGTTTCCGCAACGAAAGGGTGCGGTTCAAGTCCTGATCGATCTTCGGGCCACCTTGATGACCCTGCTCCTCTCATTTGGGAGCACGGGGCGGATGAACATGGGAGACACTGAGGAATACATGCTCTGGGCACGTACGATATGACCAAATAGCAGCGCACGGGGATGTGCCCCCGCGAGGAAGGTGCTTAACGCGTCTCGTCTGAGCCAGATCCACTTCTAGGTGAACAGAGTCACTCATCTTATGGCAACTCTGGCCGTCATCGACTTGTTGTGATGAAGACTCAAATCCGAGGAGGGTACGCTGACACAAACCATCCAAATGGTGGGCAGTGCTCGGCTCCGTTGGTAGCCCAGTCGGAGTGCCGGCCTCTGCATCACTTGGCTTCTTTGACGAGACACCAGAGTGTTCTTCGCAAAGATCGCAGACTGCCTCCTGTCCGTAGCGATTCCAGCAGGGAGAGTACCACGCCATGTCACTGAGGCTGACTCGCTAAACGCCCTCATTGGATGTGGGACTGCACGCAGACGGGTTCCTGAACGGATCTGGCCGTTCTGCGTGGACTTTGGTGTCGCATTTGACAGGCACGCAGGGTCTGCTGACCCTGTCGATAGCGAATCTTTCAAAACCAGGAGGGCAGAAGGAAAGGGAAAGCTAGACTCCACGCAAGGCCATGGAGCTCAGGACGAGCATCTCCGTTTCTCTCAGCCGTTGCTTGTCGTCCTTGATATTCTTCAGACAGGGCACGCCGTTCAGCTTGTAGTATTTCGAGACCTTGGACCAGTCTGTGGATTTGGCGATTTCCTCGTCGGAAAACGGCACAGGGGAGCCTTCCACGCTCTCCGAAAGACGTTTCCAGACGTCGTCGGCCGTTGGCGGTTGCGGTTTGTCGTCGGTGGGGTAGAGTACCTTGACGATGATGATGTCCTTGACTTCGGGCGAAATTCCATATCGACGGTAGGCCTCTGAGATCTGGGCAGGCGATACTGTCAGCATCTAAAACCGGTAGAAGCGACCGTATCATGCTCACGTTATTGCTGGCGCTGAGGGCAAGCACGGTCTCCGCATGGACGTTGGGCGACTTGAGCCTCCCGTCCAAGAGCACGGAGAGCGCCTTATATGCGGCGGCGAGGACCTGCAGCCTGGAGACGACGGTTGTCGCGTCGATGAAGGCGTACTCGAAGTCGGCGTTGCGCGCGAGGAGCTGCGACTGCAGGTACCCCGCGTTGGCGACGCCCTTGAAGAAGGCGACGTGGACGCTGTGCGTGGTCGGCACGTGCTCGAGGGCGACTGTCTCGAGGAGCGACATTGTCGTGGGATGTTTTGGAACGTTAAGTTCCCGTATTGATCTGGGCGCCCCGAAGTTGTTCTGGAGTACAGCTGCAGGAGTTCCTCGAGCTTCCTCCAAGGCGGGATTGAGGTAATTGCCAGCTGGTGTGGGGCCATTCGCACCTGTCGCCAGCTGGACTTACCATGCTCAAATCTGTCAACAAAGAGACCCAAAAAGTCCTGCATTATTTTTATTTGAAATATAGGGACTGGATATTTCTATTGCATCAAAATGTTTACAACGTGGTAACCAATCCAAAGGGCCATGTTTGAAGCGTAAACTTGTTGGGCGTCATGCGTGCCTCAACTTTGAACCATAAAGAGCACATGAAGAGCACCAGTTGACACTCGTGGGTACCCTGCTACCAAGGTAATTAACTAATATCCGAAGGAAAAGTCAGTCCTGCTCCAGAAATTGCGAATTGAGTGCATTTCACAACTCCTGTTGAAGCTCTGCCTTGTTGGAGACATGCAAAAATCAAATGCAGTTCGCTTCTCAACAAAGTAACTGCAAACAATAATTCAACGCATGGCAATCCACAGGCAGATAACATTTGATATGATGACTCAAAATTCATTCTGCAGCTGATATTCTTTGAAGGATGAGCTGCACGCTGATGTGAAGGCAGATACAGGATCTTTCACCATTCTCCATTGCTTAGGTTGAGCAACCTCACAGGACGCCCATGAAATAATCATTGTGCCAGCATCCAGGCGGGTGACTTTGTGATTCAGCAGTTAAAGAAGTTCCGCCCAGAAGAAAATGGTCTTCTTGAAAAATTGCTGTCTGGTGGTTGTATGGTACCATTGGGGAGATCCTAGGAACCGCTACTGACAGTTCCATGGATTTCAATCACCAGGCTAAAAGGCCATGAAGTGCATTTAAACTTGGAAGGCCTGATCATATGATGCCTCGGTACTGCAGTGAAACCCTGCGACACCATGCAAACAACCGTCTTGACACCACTACAGCATAGTCCAACACGGCCGGCGTCAGCAACTGACGTAACTATCGAACGATTCAGATGAATAAGAGATTACAGAGAGCATCCCATGGTAATGAGCCCCGAGATGCCCATGATTCTAGCAACAGACACAAAGAAATTACTGGACAAGTCCGGGTCACTCCCAGCTACGCTTGAGTGGGCTTATTGTACCGCATATTTTAACAATCCCAGCGTCTTTTACTGGCCATTGAAGCATTGTACGGAGCATGATAGCCAGCCACTCTCCCTCAGCATGCTACAGACTCTGCAGGCTCCCAATCAACAAAGCGCGATTGTTTGTATTCGAAGTGGGCGTGCGGCTAAGTTTCGAGGGCAGAAAGGGGCCCAGCGCACCCTTTTTAGAAATGTATGGACACGCCCCCTATTCACTCATACCCTCATTCACTGCCATACACATTTCCGTATCTATGCTGTTGATCCCAACATAACGCCTGCATCTGCGACCTTGGCGCTGCCGTTGACTCAAGGTGGTTCAGGATGCGTTCATTCTGTCACCCCGCAAGTAGAGCCATGGAAAAGTCTAGGAAAATGCCTAGCGTGACGGGACTCCGATCCTTTCCATAACGGCAACGATTTCATCGGCAGCGATGGCTTTACAGATGTTGTTGCAACGTGGTCTGAATTACGTACTTAAAGATTTGGTTATTCTCCCCGCTGTTTCCAGCAAAGCAGGCATCGAGATTCTAGATTTTGTTGTTGATCTTTGTGAGTTTTGTTGTTCTGTATTGTCACGAGACTTTTAATACAGAAATCACAAGCAATAGTTCTCTCACATAAGCTATACCCCAGTTGAGCAAAGTCTATCGGTGTGGGTACATCAGAGGTATACATACAGCTTGAACTCTTTTAGGGGCACTAGCTCCTCCATGATTTCTATATAATTGGCGCAAGTTTATCTCCCAGAGCCTAGGCGAGTCGAGTTACTTCACTATTGAGAGAGGAACGACATGTAGGACGACTCTTATCACCAGTAGGTGATATTGGCTATAGCTTGTGAGAAGATTCCATGTGTCTTATTAAATCTCCCGTACAGCAGTATAGCATCTGATAGGGCTTGACTGTAACTAGTCACAAGGTTAAGTGGTGATCAGACGAGCGAGAACCCATCATGACAGTTGTTCTCAAAGTTAAGACGTGACCTCTTGAGCCGCGGTGGCGAATTCTGTATTTCAATGCCACGCGTTCCGCTGGTGTGGGCACAAATGAATTGTCTGTCGGTATCGAATCAAGTGAGGTAACGTTGTGACACAGTGACCACACTCGATTGACGTCTTTGAGATGGGTCAGTGATACAAATCAATGCTGTCACTTGGACATTTATGTCGCACAGGGTCATGCAAGAATGGCCATTGTACACGGTACATTTCCCTCGTCTCCTTCTGTCGATGCCCAAAAGGGTTTCCCGGGCGGTAGACCACTAGAGCCACTTACATTGTTGCACCACCTGAATGACTTTATTCCTCTCGAAATCTTCCGCCACAGCGAGGCCTCGCCAGCTGGAGGTCATGGAACCGGGGGAATTGTCCGAGCTTACCTTCCATTGGGGGCCTAAGCATGAGCAAGATCGTGATGGGTGGCATTCTCACCCTACTAGTAGAAGCTGTCTGTCAATGCCGCAGTGGCAACTTGAAAATTGTGTCTTCCGATCCTTTCATTGGGCTATGGAAGAGGAGGAAAAGCTCCTTAAATTTCTCTAGACGAAGAAAAGAGCCACAGAATCCAATGTATATCACGTGGTACGCCAATCCAACATCACCGGCACGTACAACGGAATGACAGAATCGCCACCTGCAACTGCTGTGCGCCCGCATGTGGAAGATCAGCAACGGAGCCCGAGACCTTGCAGGTTTGCTCCGACCTGATTGAATGAGCCGGAGCCGCATCGATCCATGGCAGAGGCCCAGATCCGACAGCCCAAGCCGGAGCCGGCCGGTGTTCACCTTCTGCGCTGAGAATGCCGGAGGCGAATCCGGCACCGCGAGTATTGGCGCGTACATCTTTCCCAAGTTGAGGTCCCTCAGCTCTTCAAAGTCTCGCCCAGGACCAACCATTGTGAGCTCGGCTTCCAGAGCGCAATAAGCAAAGTGTCAGGACAAACTGAAGTGTTGCATTCCTGCCCGACGGGTTGTTCAAAGACGGATCTACATATCGGAAGGTGGGAATTCTTGGCTTTTGCCACTCGGGTTCCGCTTCAGGAAAGACCATGTGGCAGATTAACACACAATCTGGGTATGTGACACATAGCATCTGAGATCCAGACGGCAGTGGCGGCGGATGTTACCTGGGTGATCACGAGTGGCTCTGGTGTGCCTATGCACATGCGGCCAGACGGGACTCAGCACAACCCAAGACTTGCTCATACTACCAACAACATGCATAAATGCAATGCACAAATAACCCTGAAAATCTGTGAACGGGTTGGGAGGAGGGGGCAGCTTCACTTAACTCGGCGAAGGGATAACAACGGCGGAGCTGGTTAATTCCAGAGTTCCCGACGAATCATAGCAAAGACGAGAGAGACAAGCGACCATTTCAGCCCAAATTTGTCTCCCGCGGCCAAAAGAAAAAGAACACGCGTATCGTATTACCATTGCTTTTCTTCCTCGTATTCTTTACCCCTTCACTCTTCGTCCGTAGCAAGCCCCGATGCCCAAGGCCCAACGTTCGGAACGGACGAAAGTGCCACCTTTGCCCATTCTAGGAAATTCTCGGCCGAGAATTTGCTCATCCACAGGGGTGTGCTGCGCACCGACGATCTTGTGTCAGGTCTGTCGGTTGTCGAGCCACGTCTTTGCCACTGGCGCATGCAGAGATGACTCGATGCGGTGTCGTCGGGCGTGGCTTGTCACCTTCCTGCCCGAACTGTCGGCCGGTCTGAGGAACGCTGGGGGTCGGAGCCAAGTCGGTGAGTACATTCAACGTACAATCAGTCATTGTACGATCAGACACAGGGAGACCTTCGAAGGTGGGGTTCATACTAACAGCACTATGTTTGCTACAGTCCCGTCCTCACAGCCGGCGACGTGGCAGCTCAGGGTACGGTATCCTGACTTGTTGCGACAGACGACTCAGGAACCAGACCAAGTCCATTAGTGTCAGCGACTAATCGACACTTGGTTCGCGGCGGAATCACATCTAGGGTGCGCTAGTACGTGGAGCGAGTGAGCAGTCCGCATGAGGCAGCAGACCCTTTCCCTGGGGGCCACAGACGAGCGACTACTGTGACTATCGCTGAGTCGGGAATCCCACATGCAGCCTACCTGCCCATCAGGATTACCGTGCCTGTCATACGTGATAACTTGGCACCCGCGGTCTAGACTCGCGTGGAAGGCACGAGCGGACGGGCCATACCCCGGGGAACCCAAAATTTGACATGGCTTAGGGTCAAGGTTTGACTCAATCATGGGAACCAGCGGGCAAGGCGGACGGAAGAGCGAGTCAATGGGCACCCTGGGGTTTCTTTGGGAAAAGCCACCCCCGCCTCTCCGCATCTTGAATATGATGTAAGGTTTTTTTTTTCTTGCCTGTGTGTGTGTGTGTGTGTGTTTGTGCGCGGTGGATATCCGAGGGAGATACCTGAAACGCTGAAGGAGAGCCGGTTGGTAGCTATGTATCAGGCCTCGAAAGGTCCACCGTCTGGATGGTACGAGTCTGCGAGTGGTTCGACACAACATCTCGAATTTGAAAGTTTTCCACCAGGGAGGAGCTGCAAGCAATTCATATTGGGCCATGATTATTATTGCCGTAACTCTTGTCACGTTCCCATGCTGGCGGATATCTCGTCGACACTGTGTGGCATAGGCTGGTCCTGTTGCGCCACGCCATGACCATGCGCCGGGAGGAGGGCAAGTTGCGTCACTCCCCCTCTGATGGAAATTGGCCCGGGGCTTTCCTGCATGCTGCTGGGAGGAGTTAGTATGCCGGGTATTCTAGCCGGCAGTGTGGGCACTTTCATGGATTAAAAATACTGCCAACGACTCTGACGTCGTCTTACTAGAAGCGGAAAAGGGGCCACTCTTTGGGTACTGTCTTGTATCCCAACAATTCAATGTGGTTTTTCTTTTCTTTTTCTCTTTTTCTGTCCCAAGCCAGCGAATCGTACAATCGTAGCGCCTCCTTCATTAAGCGCCCACCTAGTCTTGCATCTAGTCTAAGGCTTGTATGGAATTTCCTCATAAGGATTGCCCTCATAATCCTTCCCCTGGAGGAGTCTTGACCTAGGACGCAGCTGCAGCCGTTGATGCCAGGGAGGAAGGTAGCTTCTTGGCCCGTTTGTGGTGCACATGTTGCTTTTCCTATGATGGAACTGGGATGCGTTTTTCCCAAGCGTTTCAGTGTTTATCGTCCCCCCCACCGTCTGCTCGCCATTACTCGCTGTATTAGCACCCCGTCAAGACTCGCAGGTCTCCCTCAGCGGTAGAGGTACCTGCTACGTGGCCTGGGAGAAGTCATGAAATGATACAGAGAGAGGGGAAGAGAGGGTCCCTTGCCTTGATCGACTCTGGTCTTGTAACGTGTAGCCACATGGCCGATGGCCTGCATTACAGAGCTGGATGTCAGACGGAAGAAGCCATGGATCTCGCCGAACAATAACATAGATCTAGTCACTTCAGCTCGGTTTGTTGTGGCTCGCCTGGTCCAATAGGCAGTAGCATGACGCTGCCCGCGGGCGGCGTTCCTAAGACATGGCAGCGGCCGCCTTCCCTTCCTTTGCTTCTGCGCTGGCCCGGGTGACTGGTCTTGTCACTGCTTACGGTCGAGACAAGATGCTCGAAAACGGCAACCCGGTCTTCGACATAGTGTTAGCTGCAGGCTGTCCTCCAAAATTGCGAGCCATCGTCTTTACTAGTTCAAGGGAGGCTGCCCCCCACTCTTGCGTGGTTCGAGACCGTCCACCACTCCCGATCAGGCCCATGACCCTATCACCTGGACCATTCCAAAACTATCTCGAACGGTCTCTGACAGTAGCAGCTTCTAGATGTTTTGCCATGGTGTGAAGGAGGATTCGTAAGCGAGTGCGAGCGGTCAGAAGACACCTAAGTATACCGTAGTCTACTGTGCAGTGGAATTGCCAATGTTGGTACCGTAGTACAAGCCTGTCAGGCAGGCATCTGCCATCGAGGGTGGCCCACAGGGGCTGAGGGCAGGCTTCGTGCAAAGTGACCCAGCTTGCCTTGGTTTGGTAATCTCCCCTGTGGTTGTCGATGCCCCTAGCAGAGCTAATGTATCGGAATCGAGGACCTCGAGAGTCCGCTTCCAAATGAGGGACGTTGATAAACTGTCGGGTGCCTTATTTCATGCTGTACACAAGTCGAAGCATCATCAAATGGACGCCGTTGGGACGCAACAACTGATTACCTATGTAGCGTCAAGCACCTCGCCCTCTTTATCGAATACAGTCGTCCTCACCTGGAAGCTGCACATCACCTTCCTTGGCCTACCAACCCGCGTGCTGGAATTTGCTAAGATCCGCAGCCCCTGTACCGTCCCTTGGCCTGGGATATGCCCAGAAAGGGGTACCTGACTTCCTGACAGGCGCTGTGAGGGAGGCAGAGGCGCTTGACTCGGCAGTGAGCACCGCACTGTTATTAGCGCGACTGCGCTATTTTACTTGAAGCATAGTGCCGGGCTACTATTGACAAAAAAAGACGGACACTGGAGGGACAAGTAGGGCAAGCGGAGATGGGGATCAGAGGGCGATGTCGTGCCGCCGGGGCGTAGGCCGGTCTCCTGTACGCTTGTTTCAGCGTACGATACCGGTCGACTGGCGAAAACCCCCGTCCATCGCCGAGTGCAAATGCTAATTAGTTACCCACACTCGGGGACGAGTCCGAACGGCATATCCCTACACAAATCTTGCTTTGGAGCCCCGTCTTCTGCGGAGCTCCATTGGGGATGACGGGCAACAAGATCCGCGATGTGAGTATTGCGTTGAAGCCTCGATCTGTTGGGACATCGTACTGATAATTCTGGAACCAGCTATTTGCATTCGATCGCCGCTCTGCTTCTGGAGACCCATCAGCGTTGTATTTCTCCATTTTCTTGGCGCTCTTCAGAAGGGTGAATACTCTCCAGGGGGGAACAGCATTGAGCCTGACCGGCACGCTGTAACAAAGCAACCGCGTCTCTAACGTTGGGACGGTCACCTCTGTACATCGGTGGTCCGGCTGGGACATCGGGGAAGATCTTCATTCTTCCAGGTCCTTGTCATATATCAGTCTTTCTGTACTGTGTTATTGTGTATGGGCATGATATCGACCTAGCGCACGGTACAACGCCATTTGAATCATACGGTATCATCCATCCACTGACAAGCCGAGGAAAAATTTCCGAGGCATGAGAGCGGGACCGATTGGTGATGGAATGAATAGTTCGGCCCTGTTGAGCAAGTGGACAGGCAGACAGATCGACCATGATCCTGGACTGGAGTCTCTTGTCTCTGGGATAAACAAGGCTAAACTGCCTCCTGACTGTAGGACCGGCCCGGTCAGGGCCGGGCGCGGTCTCCGACCAAGGCCGGTGCGCTGCTGCGCTCCAACAGCGCGCTACTACTGCTGATTGCGCATTAGGACACCACGCCTACCGAGCACACGCTCTCTCGGCAGACGATGATTGGCAACAGCATGCCTCTGCCACGTTGAAACATTGGAACCTTGGAACCTCGCTTGCTCGCCGGACAATTTTCCCTTTCGCGGGCCAGCTGCAGGCGCCACTTGGACCGAATTGGGGCCAAGAAGCGAATGCCTCGGCGTGACAATTAAGGGGAGACGGCGCGTTTGGCGCTGCGTAAAAGGCACAGCGGAGCGGACCACAACTTAGAAGCGCCACACCTAATGATTCGCAGCCTCATGCGGCCGCGGAACATTTCCTGGGCGGGCTGAAATTGATCAGATCTTCCTTCATGCGGCCATCCATCGCATAATACTGGAGAATTGGATTGTCATGATTCCCATCCAGGGCTGAATGGGCCGTCTTGACTCGCAAGCCTTCGGCCGACGCCAGATCGGGGTCATCCGGGAGCCCGGCATGCGACGTCACATCCCAGACCGCGAGCCAAGAGGTGATCACTGCGTAAGGTGTGGACTATGGTGATGGTGTCGAGCTTACACCGAAGCATCACCGTGCCTGGCAAAAACCAAGGACAGGCCCCATATTTTCCAATCTTGATCCGCGATGCCGCGTGGGCTAGTCGAGCGAATAAGACGAGCCTTGGGAGTTTTGGGGAGGGGCAAAGGCAAGGCCAACGGTCTGAGGCGGACAGCACAATTCCACTTTATCGTCCTTGGTCCTCGCCATGCCAGTGTGTGAGAGTGGGCTTCCAGGACTGCTAGGGCTGTCTGGCACTGTCGGGTCGGATGGGTGAACAGCGGAATCTAACCGTGGTTAATACGGGTTCCTGTTATACCCCATTCGAGATCGCCGGCCCCACTGTGATGCCTCGTGCCCTACATGGGACAATCAATATATTTCCAAGCTCATCTCGATCTAGTGGAGATATTCTGTCAGTCATGGTTGCGTGACACAGAGAGGATGCGCGACGGGGAAGCGGAACACGGAAGATGGATGCGGAATTTAATAACTTTCTTATCTTGAGATCTCGTCCCGGGACACAGCTGCTGCTGCTGACAGCTGTCAAAGGGGCACCAGACATGGCCGGCGCCGTCGGCTAGGCCGGCGGGCTTCTCGAGGACCAGCAATGCCTGTCGCCGAGGTGGTATCGAGGCCGGGAGCTGAGTCGAGGCGAAAAGCTTCCAAGCTTCGAAAATTCGATGGGAGCTCCTGGACTCCCCACAGGAAACAAGCATTGCACCATGGCAGTTGGTCAGTACCCGGATCATGGGGAGTCCCTGGAGGAGATGATGGGGTGGCGCGAGAGAGAATCCCCAGGTGGGCAGCACCACAAGCGCGGCGTTACCTAGCTAGGCCAACTCCTAGGCCATAGTTGGTGTCTCCTCGACACAACCTCGGAAGCTGTCCTGGCATGCCCTAGTTGTCGCCCCCCTGTCTCCTCCCGCCTGTCTCAGCCTTAAAAGCTGGCCCGAAAGATCCGATCCAGTGCATCTGATCGCATCTGGACGGGTTTTTGCGAGACTGGCTCGATCTCCAAGGGACTCCAAGGGAGCCGGGAGACCAAACCTTGCATGAACGCGTCTCTGTTCTACAGGGTGTTTCGTGGAGATGTGTTTTCCTAGCCCACCCCGACTATGTATCTTCTCCTCAGGGCTGCCACGCACCGCACCTCCCATTCGGGACTCTACTCATTTCACCCACGGACGGGATTGGCAAGGATTTGCCATCGACGACCGTAGCTGCTGCATCGCCTCTCGGTCTAGACCCTTGACCGCCTGTCAAGGACCCAAGCAGCTTCTGCTCCACCTACATGGTTACTCCATACAGGTACACGATGTACCAGCTACCTGCCTGTCTGCCCTGTCTGCAATGCAAACCTGTCTGGCCGGCCTGTCTGTCAGTCTGTCAGGGGCATTCCGTCATCTGTCAGATTTGACGCCCAGGGCAGGACGGGCTCAGATCTCGGTATTGCTTCGACCATTGGGACGCCATCTACTTCAAGCAGTATACACACAGGAGCACAGCGTGCAAGTGCATTGTACAGACAACGTTGCGTCTTGCTGGCCTGTCTGCCTGTTCATCCCGGCATGACAGGCCGATCCTGTCACACAACAGCCAACTGGCACAGACGCCCACACACAGGACAGGACACACACACACACACACACACACACACACACACACACACACACACGCTCACACACGCACAGCGCACACACGCACACACACACGCACCTAGAATGCGACCCCCCACTGCTGGCTATATCCCGTACCTGTGTAGTGCAGGAGCTACGGCGTACTGAAGTGACACAGACTGTGCACCCGATCCACCTTGTGGCCGATCTGTGACCTTTCTGACTCTGGACATGCCAGTGTTTTGGGGGCTGGCCCTCGGGATCTTCGTCCCAAGTCGCTGGGGATAAAGCCTCAAGAGGCTTGCCTCGGAAAATTGATGTGTATATATATTCCCTTGTTCTATTCACCAGCCTTCTATGACTGACTGCTCGCTCGGACTACCCTTTCTTCGCCTCTTCGACATAAACAGACGGACAGACGGACAGACAGGCAGGCAGACAGACAGACTGTAGGCAAGACAGCCGGGGCATTCCACAGGGGACCAATAAGCTTCGGCATCCCTGAGAGCTGCAATTTCCGGCGACCTCGAGCGAAGCCCACTTGCCCGGCGATTTGGGTACGATTTCAGAGCACAGCCAGGCAAGGTACGCTATAACGGGCCAAAGCCAGAGGGGACCTTGGGGGCCACACTGTGGAACCTTGGGCGGTACGGCACCCACAGGCCGGTGGCGATAACGCACGCTCGCATCTCCCCCTTCTGTTTGGCAACGGCTGGCAACGGCAGGCAACACGGGCAGTGCAGGCGCTCCAATTTTTGGGCGTGCCGGCCATAGAATACAGGGTCCTGTACGGTACGCCAGTACACTAACTAATAAGTGCCCAACCCATCCATCCACACTTATACTTACACCTCCTGCGTACTGTACTGTGCGTGAGTGTGCGTTTGCTTGTGTGAGAGAGGGAGGAGAGTTTGTGTGCCCCTGCTCGCATGCGTCGAGAGGGGGAGCTGGACACTACACTACAGAGGGCGTGCACGCATATACAAACGGATTACATGCGCCCAGTGCCCACCCGTCAAGAGTGCTGAGATTCAACCTGTGACCAACGCTCCTGGTCTCCTCGCCGTCCCCCCTGCCCGGTTTTTCCGGGGCCTGGTACTGCGGCAGGACTCGATAGTTATAACCACCTGCAATATCTGGCACGCGTTCTTCCCGGGCGGCTGCTCCCTCGCTCCCGGCTCAGCTCTTAGCTCCCTCCCAGCGTCACAAGGTTTCAAGGTTTCAAGGTTTAATTCCCCTTGGACCGCCGTGCTAATTGCGCTCCGCTCCGCAGGCACTGGTCATCTCGGAGCCAGCTCAGTTGTGTCTGTCTTTTCCCCCGAAAATTCCTGGCCTTTTGGGTGGTCCAAAACCCAATTCACGCCCGCCTAAACGCCCACTCCGAACCAACGTCCACCCCGGCTTGTGCGACCGACACAGCAGCACCTCGGCGGCCAGCTACATAACCGGTCCATCCCTTTACATATCACATACGTTGTCTCACTCCGGGACAGTCGCAAGAGGCCAATAAGCTGGCACGGAGCTCGCTCCGAGGCTTTCGGCCATAGACAGGGCTGATCTTGTCCGGAGAGGGGCGGCGATCCATCTTCGATCCAGGGCTCGGCGGCGAAGGTCTGCAGTGTGGTGGTGCAGTGCACACGAAATTCCCACGAGAGGTGGTGAGATTCTTATACGCCCCCGCCGCTGAGGAGCCGCAACCACCCATCGAGCCACCGGAACTCGATCCCGCTCCGCTTGTTCTCGGCCGCAGAGCAATAATCCGGATTTGCGGTGAACGCCACGTTCTTTGCTGTGCATTACAAACCAACACCATTGCTTGCCAAGTGGGACCGACCCATCAACCAGCAGACTCGGGCAGATCACACAGTCAGAACCTTGCTGGAAAGCCTGGACGGGCTGTCCTGGGCGGCTCACTGCATTTACACCACAGCTGCTGCCGCTGCTGCTGCTGCTGCTGACTGGGTGGCCGCCACCAAGGTTGTATTATGCCTCAAGGACGCAATTCGAAGCGGCCTGGTGACCTGACCGAGCCTCCTCAGGACAGCTTACCTGGGGCGTCCAAGGTCAAGCTGCCGCGTCTCGAGAGGGGGCCCGAGGATTTCTCGCAGGTCGTCAAGGACAAACTGCAATCATACACCCGGACTGGCCAGGCGTGCGATCGCTGCAAGGTGCGTCGTCGTTCCTGTTATTGCTCCCTCTTTTGATTCCATTGCAAGTCCAGTAAGATCCTTGCTAGAGGGCTTGAAATGGCTGTTCTAGAGTCATATTTCTATCCTGCATCATGGAAACGTGACGCGCCCATCATCGTGCATGCTGTGCCATCAGAAGCGGGTTCTACTGTCAGAAACGACTTGACCGCTGTCAGAAATGAGCAAGCGAGCGCACACGTGGATCAAATAGTGAATTTGCGGTCTCACAAGGAAGCCCATCGTTTTAAACCCATTCAGACGCAAACTAGCCACCGTGGTTCATGCTGACTTTGTTCGTGGTGGCTTGAGATTTAGGTGCGCAAGATCCGTTGCGATGGTCTACCCGAAGGATGCTCCCCCTGCGCCCAGCAGAACCTCGAATGCTATGTCACCGATCGCGTCACCGGGCGTACAGAACGCCGCGGATATTTACAACAGCTTGAACGCGAGAAAAAGGACATGATGACCCGGCTGCGCGACATGGAGAGGCTACTCGAAGACAAAGGTGTCCAGATTAGGCCGTGGCAGTGGACTCCGCCCTACGGATTAAACACGCCCTTCGACGGCGACAACGACCCAAGCAAGGACCAATGGACACAATTCTTTTCTCTATGGGTCAAGGACCCCAATCGAACATCTGACAGACATCTGAACGGCTACCCTACCTCTCTGCAGGCATCTTCCCTCCAGTCCCCGGATCCGAGGACGACCGATGCCCGTCTCGGTGTCGCGGCTGACAATACACCCTTAAGTAGTATCAATGGCACTCAGCTATCTATACTAGGCACGACGATAGACATCACTTCGTTCAGCGCCCCAGACGTGGACGGCCCGCCGCCGGGCGTACCAAACAGCACGCCGCTCTATAACAAATCGCTGCAATCTTTCATCAACTCCGTTTCCAAAGTCAACCCACCCCTCGAGGCGCACTTACCCGCCAGAGACGAGGCCTTCAGCTATTCCGAGTGGTTCTTTGTCATGCTAGGCCCTTTCATGCCCGTCCTCCACAAGCCGACATACCTCAGATTGGTAATGTTTCCCTATTTTTCTGCACCCGTGGCTAAATACAAGAAATGCTTCTAATGTGTTGGACGCCCTAGCTTTCGCGAATATACGATGATCAAACGTATAAGCCTTCGACAGCAGAGCTGGCAATTGTGCACATGGTCTTCGCCATCATGTACTACCAGTTCAGCGTGCGAGACAGCGAAGACCCGGACAGAAAAGCCCAGCTGAACGAATTGTCAAACAGACACTATCATTGGTGCCTCGACAAGACATGGGACCTAGGATGCGACATGTCTATTCCTTCTACCCAGGCCCTGGTGCTAATGCTAACTCACAGCCGCGGCTTTCCAAAGCCAGGGCCTGTCTATCTGATGGCCACTTTGGCGTGGACGAGAGCCATGGACATGAACCTGCACCGCGCATTCCTTGACAAGGACGAACCGACCACCCTCGAGAACGAGATGCGGAAACGCCTGTGGTGGAGCATATTCATGATAGTCGTCATACTATACGGCCGAATAGGCAAGCCCATGCCCATCCGGGCCGACGACTTCGACACCGAGCTGCCGATCCTAATCCCCGACGAGTGCATCGACGAGACGGGCATCACGGAGCCGGAGCGCATCGGCGAGTGCTACTGGCTGGTGGGCCACGCGGGCTTCAAGCTGTCGTTCCTGTTCATGGAGCTGTGGAACAACGTGTACTCGGTGCGCCAGGACCCGAGCAAGTACATTGCATCTGTGCGGAGGCTGGAGCACCAATTCAGAAACTACGAGCGAGAGCTCCCCGAGGAGCTGCAGGTGGACAAGTGCAAGCCGCAGAACCAGATGCTCGCGTCGTATCTGGCGGGGTCGAACCACGAGTTCCTGTTTTGCCTGCGCCATCCCTCCCGCTGCACCAGCACCGACCCGAATTTTGTCGCTGAGAACAGCAAGGTGTCTGAGGAATCGGCGAGGGGAATGCTGAGGGTCGCAAGCGAGCTGTCACGACTCAAGTCCCTTGACACGACTTGGTACCAGCTGGCTGTCTACGTGGCGGCGGTGTTCACAATTCTCGCTTCTCACTGGGAGAGGCGGTTCGACATGACGCTGGCCGATTTCACCAGCTTGAGGGCTGACATAAATATGGGATTATCAGTAATACTGGAGGTTTCGAAATACCTTGGGATCGGTAAGTGTCATGGGCGACCTATTGAAATCTATACTCTCTTGCTCACTATATAAATCTTAGGGCCCGATTCTCGATTAATGCCGCAGATCAGTTCTGTGATTGACCGCACAGTTGCCTCGATCGAAAACGACTTGGGTTCAAGAGGTAATAGCAACAGCAACAGCACGCCGACCTCACAGTTTTCCTCGCATCCTCAGCACAACCTCCCCGTGGCAGTCAAGCAGGAGGGATTTGGCTCGGCCTCTCACAGGCGACCATCAATACGATCCAACAGCACGACACCGAGCTCGATGGTGAATGGAACGGAACAGCTGTCGATCCATCGTGCACCGGGCATGGCGAACGCCTCCTACTACAACCCCTCGATGACCACACCGACCACGGCCTATCCGCAGATGGGGTACGCTGACCTTACACAATCGGCCCTTTCCACACCCACATCGGCGTCGAGCTCCATGCAATCGTCCTACATACCAGCAGTAACCGAGGAATCAGCACACCACCAATACCTCTACACCACGTCGGCGGCAGCATCAGCAGCAGCCGCCCAGATGAACCACACCCCGCCCGGGACCTCACCGCAAGCAACCCACAACCCGATGGTCGCCTACAACAACCCGCAGCAGACAGCAGCAGCCCAGACACACCAGCACCAGCACCAGCAACAACAAGCCGCGGCAGGCTGGATGAACGGCGGCCCGGGGGCTGTGCCGCAGGTCCCCAACGGCGCGAACCCCTGGCACGAGTGGACCAGCGCCATCGCCATGGGCGTGCCGCCTTCCTCGCAGGACCGCTACAACGCCAACGCCCTCCTGACGCTCGGCAGCGAGCAGCGGGGGTCGGGAGACCCGGGCGGTGGCGGCGGAGGGGGAGGGCCAGGCGGCGCGGGCCCTCACGCCGCGGTGCCGGTGCCGGGTGCTCAGGGTGGGCAGTGGTCGATGATGATGACCTACCACAACCCTAATCACACTGGTGGTTGACGAACGTTGAAAGAACGCGGGAAGAGGGGAACAGACATCTATCTGTACCCGGAGTAGGTGGCAAAGCTGTTTCGTGTTTAGGAACACACACGCGGCTATACACCAACGCGCACGGCAGGAGAAGAAGAAAAGAAATACGTTCTTTGGACGGGACCAGGCAACGTATACTAGTACGCCCCACCCAAATGCATTCCCACCACAGCGGCGATGATTCCATGTCCCGAGGCAAAAAGAAGGGAATGGTCATCTGTCCGCCTGGAGCGGCGTTTTTGAATTTACGAGAGGGGGTCAAAAAAACCACGAAAAAGGAGACATGCAGCACGGCGCAAGGACTCAAGTTGCAATGCACGACACAAAGAGGAGGGGAGGGGGAGTGAGGAATCATGGTAATGCCCCCACATAATGTTGGTACGAGGAGCTTGATAACGGACTGGTGGGGATCGGGAGGTGGTCGGGCAGGTGGGATGTGAGATGTGATGGGACGAGAGTGCTACTTGGGGAGTACACACGGGATAGACGGGGGCCAGGCGTACGTGGGTCACGGTTGCAAGGCATGTTACGATACCCCCCCTGATGGCTACTAGGCCATGCTCTTCGCGTACATGTGGACCCCCACTCAGCTCGATTTTTTCGGGGTCGTTTACTTTTTTTGGTATTCATCTGTTTTGGATTTTGTGGCGCCTCCAATCGCCCTCCTCTCTTTCCTTGCCTAGTTTGGTGAGAGGGAGGAGATCATTGAGCTTGCGCGTCAGCTATCATTGGCATTTATACCCCCACAAGGAAGTACAAATGGAATTCAAAACGTGTGCAATTTGCGGCGCGCCGTCTCCGCCCCTGATGCAGGCCAAAGGGAGTCCGGCTTCGTGTGCACTGGCAATTAGGCCATTGTCAGTTTCTCTGCCCACTAACTGTCCTTGACCCAGATCCTCGGGGCTGCATGTAAGAGAGCGACTCCTCGAGCTAGTGTAGTGCGATAAAATTATGCGGTCACACAATGTCTCAGGAGTCCAGAAGCCAGAGCAGAACTCTCAAGCATAGTCAAAATGGTGGCTTGGAAGTCAGTGTGCGGAACGCAGTAGTTTGGAAAGATTCCGAGCTGTTTGTGTGACTGCTACAGCGCAGACCAAAGCATTGGGAGACTTACTCTAGTATAGTAGTTATACTAAATTTCTTTTGCCACACCGCAACCCTCAATAGCGGGCATTTTTTGGATTGACCTAGTGATGCATATTCTGGTTCATAATTTCATTCAACCTCAACCTCCGTTGCCTACGTTTGGTCATTCACAACCCCTGGTTCTGAGACACTTTAATACGGCGTGAATCAATGCAAAACGTACTTAATAACTCGTCTCCGTCAATACGTCAAAGGGCACAATCAGCAGACCGACGTCATTCACAGTGAAACGGCCATTGCCAATTCCCATTTGCGTCTGATAATTCCACACTACCTCTATCCGTTGGGCGTAATTTCAATGATCAATGCATTATATTTGCTGACTTCGTTCTGACACAGTAACCATCTCTGAAGGATATAATCCCAGGATATGAGCCCCAGAAGACTGTGGGAAATACTATGTTTGCCTTCTCATCAGTCCACAGGAGCAGCTTCAAAAGCATACTACGTCTAGAAGACTTCATATATGGTGTCCGCTCGTCCTTCGTTATGTTAAGGCGTAGTCGCTCAACATCGGCCAATGGAGTTTCTTGGTATTGAGGTGCCTGGTATATGCTTGGCTTGGAGTAGAAGGATCAGGCTAGGAAACGCCACCGGGGCGGCACAGCAATTGGTCAGGGGGTTAGGTCCACGGGCGTGCCTATATTCTGGTTTGGGCTGACGCCCTGAGTCCCTCCGTTACTGCGAGCCATGGGCATGTGAACTTTTGAGCAGTCATGAACAGTCACGAATCTAACCAGTTGCATGAAGCGAGGATAGAAGAGCAAGGCTATTCCCAAGATGCATATCAGATCAGAACTGATGCGGAAGTAGCTGATCAGCGGGCCGTCTACGACCAAGCCGGAAACCCCGCACAATACACCAGTATCAACGCGCAGACGAGCCAGCCAGGTCATGGTCTTCCTGGAGCAGACGCAACTTTCCCGCCGCCTCAGAGTGTGATAAGTGAAGATGGCCAGGTGCTCGCCCTGGACTACAATGGCTACGTCCTCTATGCATCGTCTCGGCCCGTGCCGGAGGAGCTCATCCGGGAACCGACGGGGAGCTCGGTTGCAGAGCCGGGGGCCGTGTTGGACGAGGAGAACGGGCGGACATACGTCGACCACGAGACGGGGAGGTACTTCTTGCCCAATGATCCGGTATGTATAGACCACACGCCGCGTACGACTTGGCCCGCTGCGCCGCTGACGGGGTTCCTGCGAGCAGGCTGAGCAGGACCGCTTGGACCTCCAGCACAAGGCCTTCACAATATACTTGGAGGGTGCACTCTACCGTGCTCCCATCGGGCGCCCGGAGTATGTGCTTGACATCGCCACAGGGACGGGGATATGGGCGATCAAATTCGCCCAAGAGCACCCTCAAGCGACGGTGATAGGCACTGATCTTAGCATGATCCAGCCGAGTGAGCACATCTCACATTGCACTTCGACTCCCTGGAAGCTGAAGGGCTTACACAAAGTTCCTGCGGTTCAATCCAGTGGAGATCTGTCTAAGTCCAACAGCAACTGACCAGCATACAACTAGTTGACGTCGTGTCGAACGTCCAATTCTTCAAGGAAGATTCAGAGCACTCTGACTGGATTCATCCGCAGCCATTCGACTACGTGCACCTGCGCCTCGCAGTCAGCTGCTTCGATGACCACCGCACGGTAATCCGGAAGTCTTTTGATAACATGAAGCCAGGGGGTTGGATCGAGCTCATGGACCCCGTCTTCCAGACGCTGTGCGACGACAACACCCTGGAAGGCACGCACCTGTTAAGGCTGAACCGGATAATGATCGAGGCAGGACTGGCCATTGGCCGTGATCTGCAGAAGCCGCTTAACTACAAACAGTGGTTGTTGGACGCTGGTTTTGTGGATGTCGTCGAAGAAGTCGGGCCCGGCCCAGGTAAGCCCAGCCACTCTGTATGCGATAAATTTTGTGGCTGTCCTCAGTTTTCTCATGCTTGCAGGTAATCCGTGGCCGGTCGAGCCACGATGGAAGGAACTTGGGCGGTGGCTGATGACGAACACGCACCGGGCTCTCCGAGGAATGTGTTGGAAGATGCTGAGAAACTACGGATTGGAAGCAGACGAAGTTGAAGAACTCCTGCGCCTGGCAAGTATTGATGTTTGCGATACTCGCATACACTATTACTACCCAATGTGAGTAAACATAATCACTCTAGAGAAGGGTGATGACGAATCTTGGATCCACCACTTGCTTACTCAATTCCTCAGCTACGTCGTTTATGGCCGAAAGCCTCACCAGTGAGCGGCTGAACAATAGCACAACGAGATAAGATAGTCTCAGTATATAACAATAATTTCTGATCGTCAAGTGTATTTCTCATGGCCAAGAAAAGGAAGGAAAAATTACAAGCGAGGCCTTGGCTGCACAAGCAAGTTTGACGTCTGCCTTGGGGACCGCTGCAGCTTACGCGGACTCTACTGACGGCCGCGAAGTGCTACAGGCAGCCATTTCGATTAAATGAAGCACACATTCTTTGTCAACAATACTTGCACCTGTTCACTTCTCAAATTCAGAGCATCATCGTTCGGTGTCCTTCTCTCTACTCAAACAAACTAGAATGCTCTTCTACAACAAGTTCATGCGACACTTTCAAACCCGGAGGGAAGCATCGGCAGGTTTGAGTATTTTCGGGGCAGCAATTATGGCTATCTGGGGTTTGAGACTTTGGCGGTCGGCACTAAGAAGAACACGAGAAGTGAAAGTTGCGCGTGCGAGGAACAAGGCAGCTTGCGACTCCTTCATACTTAGGCACGGTCTTCCAGACTACCAGTCTATCGTCTTGGCTACTGATGGCGTAGCAAGACTAGAAGCACGAAATCAGTACAGGGACCCCGACCTAGAGCAAGCGCTGCCAGATGTGTTGCGAAGACGCAACTTAGAGACATATATTGTGGTTAGTCTGGCCCCGACAGCCCTTTGTGGAGAATTTCGCTGATTCATTCACAGCCCGACGACATTGAATACCAAGATCGCGCAATGTGCGAGCGCTGGCTAACCGCCCATGCCGAGCTGCACGAGAAACGACTGGCGGCGTCTGGAACGCCCTACCCAAGATCAAAGCAGGGGGCTTGGCAGGCGCCACCAACCTACTTTTTCGTAGGCTGCTCGACCACGCGGAACAAGGAGCTGTGGCAGAAGTGCTTGGACAAGATCCGGGCCGACGTAGCCAGCGAGGAGGATCAGCAGTCTCGGGACAACATGGTAGCTTGTCGGGAGTGGGTCAGGCGCCACGGCTACCCGTCGAATAACTCGTTCCTAGTGTGGGCGGCGTGCGGGATCGCGACCTGCACGACGCAGGGAGAATTCTCCGGATTCTGGGAGGCTCATTCCCAGAACCTAGAGCGCGAGAGCGTCTACGCCGTGGGGGTGGTGCACGGCCGCGGTCACAAGGTGGTGTGCTGGAGGTATGGACTTGCTGCAGCAAACCTGGGTGATCCGCCTCCGCGAGTGGGATACGAGGAGACCTGGCCGGAATTATTCGCCATTACTGAATGGATGGATGAGATAACCAGTTATCCTTGGAGGATATGGCAAAGGTGAGAGCAACTTGGCCATATATATTCGGCGGGGCTCCCGACTACATCACAATGACCCTGCTCCATGCCATGTGCAATGAGGCGAACGGATGGCAGGACGAGTCTAAGATCCACGCAGCTGACAGGAAATAAACCACGGACAGGCCTCCTATGCCTCACCGCACATGCAGTGGTTATTGCGACTGCGAGCCTCAGATCGAAACCCAGACTATGTGTTCTGCATAGGGATCTGTCACTGTCAGCCCAACCCTTGTCCATAAAAATGCACCTATACTCAAGCATTAGTTTAAGCATCCCAAGCGTAAACGCCAGCTCCACTACCACATGTCTTGGCGAGGATGCCCTACTAGGTACACTTGTAATCAAGAGTGGAATCTGAGCATACTTGCATTACCAGAAGATTCACTCTGCCCTCACTTGTAAGATTCGTTCGCTCGTTCCAGCTTTGATCTGTGAGGTACTCGTCTCCTGTGGTCCATTAACTTGTCAATAAAATCCAAGTGGTTGGATAGTCGACCAAGTTCCTCATGGCCGGTTGATCGAGATCAGCGCGTCTGATTTTTATATGGATACTCAAACAGGCCAGCTTTTAACTCTCGATGTCCATGGAAACCCGAAACTCGCCGTTATCGCCGCCCTTACTAATCACGTGTCAACACGACCTAGGGCCTGAGATTAGAGGGATTATTACCAAAATTTCATATTCGATGGGGAAAGGCAACACTGAGAGCGCTATAAGTTTGTGCGCATCATGTAGTGTCAGTCAATAATTATGCCGCCGGCCTTCCCTCCCGCGGAGACTTCCGTGCATGAACACAGTGTGGACGGAACGGCTCGTCAGCAGTTCACACAAATATTAACCAAGAGTCTTAGCATTCGATTTTCCAGCCGGCGAGCTCTTCAAACTGTCAGTGGCCCTGTTTCTCTCCGTGACATGGTAACATCATGGTTATCTCCGATAGCAGTCTTTGTCATCTGCTGCTGCTCGTCGACGTCATTGAAGCATCCTGCAAGGTGGAGGCCCGACACTACGAACGCAAATGTCGGCGTAGTTTAAGGGGACGTTGACAGGCTTGGCAACGTGTTTGGCTGCAATTGTGACTAGACGTTGCAGGTGAGAGCAAGCGTTTTATGAGCGGTGTCAAGCCAAGAAAAGCTATCGTGGAGTGCAGGTATATATATAGCTTTGGCCGACAAACCCCTCCGCAACTGGCTTGGTTAGGAAAACTCGCCGAGACCCTGTCGAGGGGGCAGCCAGTGCCCAACAAGGAATGGATCTCAGTCTATTTCTGGCGACTCGCGACACCTGCACGCTGCACGACCAGTGGCTTGAAAAAAAAAAACGGCACGCTCGGCCCTCGTTCCTGAGAAACATCTTTTGGAGTCTGGTGCAGTAGTCGAAGAGTAATGAGTCGCGGCTGGAGGCGAGGAGAGCTAGCCAGGTTGCAGTTTATCCGCTCGACGAATAGGTCGCTGCGGAGCCATTGTCATAGTTAACCCGGTTTCAAGTCCGAGATCAGCGCTGGCCGCTAACCGTGGACTTGGACAACCCACCAGGCCCTCTCGACTCCTTCATGTTCCAACCTTGGGCCCCTCGAAACCTCGAAATGTGTCAAGTCTAGCCGAGTCCAGACGTCAAGAAACCGAAGCTGCTGCTCAATGCACTCCAGAGGCGGCCTCACCGTGCTCGACTTTTATATTTGAATGTTCAACCTCGTCCGGCATCCTGCTCTCCCGAGAACGCGAACTGTATCTGTTTGATTTGTCTCGTCGGGGCCACTGATCCGCTGTGTGTGGGCCACTCCCGTCACATCCAAGCTCAACCATCTCGACCCCCGGCTATCATTTCGCTCTCGCTCTCGCTAACCTAACGCAAACAACAATCCACCTCATTGGACCAGCATCCAGATCTGGATGAACAATCGCCGCCTCCATGCCGCGACTTGGGTATACAAAGTCGAGGAATGGGTGTATGCGATGCCGGCAGCGACGTGTCAAGGTGAGTTATTTGACATGACCCACCGCGTTGCTCCTTTGGAGCCTGGTGCTGTGTCCATCTCGCCTCCTGGCACTCCTCAACACTGGACCCTTTCACCCCCAACAATATGCCTCGATTCTTCCACGCCCGCGCACGATTCCGATCTGGCCGAGACACTTGAGCTGACCCCATGGCAGTGCGATGAGAAGAGGCCTTGCTCCGCCTGCATACGGCACGATGTCAAGTGCAGCCTGTTGGACAACCCACCCCCGGCTATCCTGCAGAGGGAGCAGCGGGAGCAGCGGGAACGGGAATGCTCGGTGACGACCAGCTCAGCGAGCCCTGAGGGCTCAAAGTCCAGCTTCTCGTCGACTATGGATCATGTAAGATCCAACCTCCCACCGTTCGGCCGGGATGCGACGGACATGATGAGTCTGACAGTTCCGTAACCAGAGACGCTCACTGCCTGACTTGCCCGACTTCAACTCCGTCGTCGGCTCTCCTTTCCAGAGCCTCAGCCCTCCGGATCCTTCGGCGTTACAGACGCCGACAGCAACGGCGACGTTCTGCCCCGACCCCGAGAGGCACAAGACGACGACGCCGCCCTCCGTGGATGAGGACCCCTTTCCCTACTTCGACAAGTTCATGCTCCCAATAGGCGGTGAGCGCGAGGCCGCATGGATCCAGGACCTCGAGTTGATGCACCACTACAGTGTCGCCACCTCGCTGACCCTCCCGAGAGCACAGGACGAACTGCACGTGTGGCAGGTGCAGGTCCCAAAGCTCGCGTACAAATACCCGTTCCTAGTCCACCAGATCCTCGCAGTGGCTGCTTTCCACCAGGCCTATCTTCACCCGGGACAGAGAAGCGACCATTCCCTACATGCGTCGCAACACCAGAACCGGTCCATCGAGGGCATGCGCGGCCATCTCGCGAACATCACCTCCGAGAACTGCCACGCCTTGTTCATGGCGTCGTCACTGCTCCTGGTAGGCGCCTTCGCGTCATTTGCTAACATCCGGCCCAACGACTCACCCCTAATCGAAGGCCAGCGGCCGCCGACGATCGAGGACATGATCGACGTGTTCATCCTGGACAGGGGCGTGGCCAGCGTGCTGCAGTCCTCCGAGGAGTGCATACAGGCGGGCTACTTCAAGGACCTGTTCCACTTCCAGACGCACGACAAGCAAAACGCGTTCATGCCGCGGCTGGCGGAGGAGCTGCGCAGCCTGTCTGCGGCGATCAAGGGCGAGCCGGACATCGACAACCTGGTGGTGATCCTGGTGGACCTCGAGATCAGGAAGCTCATCGACGCCATCGAGAAGGCGGTCATCACGACCGACGACGCCGAGATGCGCGTCACTACGTACTGGCCCATCACCATCGCCGAGGACTACATCCAGCTGGTCCGGCAGCGCAACGAGGTCGCGCTGCTGGTCCTCATGTACTACTGCTGCATCATGTACAGGGCAGAGGGCAAGACGTGGTTCGTCAAGGGCTGGGGCATCAGCGTCGCGACCGACGTCGAGAGGCTCATCTCCCGAAGGTGGAGGGAGGTCATCAAGTGGCCGCTCGAGCAGATGGGCCAATATCGATCGTTCGCATGATTGTGCCAACAGAAACGCCCGCACCCGGGATGAGATCGTGATCGGCTATAGACACCATCAGTCCCTACTTTTTCAGCTTCGCATGTAACTTAGTACTATTTACCACAACACGACTGTACGAAAGAAATATTCTAGTAATGACATCATGTTCAGCCCTAGCCAGCCGCTCTCTTGTGAACCAGTGTTGGAGACATCTATTTTGGTAGTCTTGTCTATGTTCTCTCGAGGACAAGTGAACTTGGAGGACAGCGAGGCGGCCAACGAGAAAAGTGACAGTCTGACTGGGCAGACCAGCCTGAACCTGTTGAAACAGATTTCGACAAGTTTAGATCTCGTCCTTGATAAAAGAAATTACTAACAGCAAGGCTGTGTTTGAGGAGAATTTTCCGCTGTCTCAAATATCCATGACTGCCGGCTTTTGATGCAATCATGCCGCGATCCTGGATGACATGGCCATGACAAATGATCCGCTGCGTACAACTGGCTGCGGCAGATAGCTTGATAAAGCACACTTTGGCATGCTAACGGAACACTCACCCGGTCCACGAGGTGGAAGAGGCTCCGGGATGCTTTGATACTGCACTATGGTGTTTTCTAACCACTGGAAGGAGCCATTCGTTAGCTTCATCCAGCCGTGTCGATCAAATGATATTTCCGGCAATGTTACATGCCAGGGGCCAGGAACACGTCCAAAAGTCGTATATTGGCGCTTAAAAGAATTTAGGTTGCAGATGTGAGTCTCCACTGGTTGAGATCCTCATGGTCTACGTTTGAAACTATTCATCGTGAGAGATGGCAATAGCAAGGCAACATATTCCATTGCGGTCGACTGGTACAAGACTGCTAATTTTTGCTTGGAAATGGATCTCGTCTAAAACGCCGTGGATACAAGCAGACATAAACAGGTTGACAGACATTACCGTCCAGCAGACAAGAAGAATCCACAGCTTTGCGAGCAGGTCTGTGTGCCACCTTGATGCCTCTACTACATCGTTATGCTCATCCTGCTAATTCACCTCACAAATATGTTACTGCTCAAAGATCACATGGCAGATGAGATTTCCAATAATGTGATATCCAGGTGTTAGGTGTAGGTGGAAGGCATTGTGTTGAAACTTTGGTTGACTAAATGGTTTTAGAGCATATAGAGCAGGAATTTCAAAAGAAATATACAGCACGCACATACATCCTTCAAAAGATTGCTGTGTTCACTACAGTAAAGAAAGGTGCGAGGTGTGTGTTGTAAATGTGAGAGATGACCTTGGTGTACTCTTTTAACCTCTTGCCGAGTAAATGCTTAGTAACAAGTGAGACTCTGGCTATGCTAAGAAGGTATAAAGTGAATCTCCTGATTTATGAGACGCCTTCAAACGTACGCAAGCCTTTCATCTGGTGATAAATGCTTTTCTTTTCGCTCAAACTGGACTCCCTAGAGACCCAAGTACCATGTGCAAATTCCCTTACGTGGCCCGGCATGGATGCTACTGGCATTTCGGTATATGTATCATGCTGTCAACTGCCTGTGAGCACGACTAAGCATGAGACCCTCGAATTAAGTCTGCATAGGATCTTCGAACGGGCATGATATGATCCACGCTCTGTGCACTTTAAGCTCGTGCTACCGTGTTGGTCTGCAACGGACGCTAGCCAAGCGGAGGATCTCAATCTCTTGGTAGTAGAAAGTCCGTGGGCAGAGTTATGAGAAGCGAACATGTCGGAACCTGAGATGGCAAACATATGTCTTACCTAGGCAATCTTGCAGATGTCTTAGGAGATATTCTTGGGGAAATTGGGACCAATAAAGATAAGTTCGAAGCGAGGACACTAGCCATACACCAAGAATTCATCACTTGCTGCGTGCACCCTATTGCCTGCGTATTCTGCGGCTAAGAATTGGAAACTGTCGACATTGAGACGATAATGGGTCTTATAACTGCGGTACAATCACGTATTGTATAGTCTCCGTTGCTGTGCCGCATCGTCTTTCCCCTTTTCTGACCAAGCCTAATGGGTACCGGGGCTGGGACCAATGGCCGTAAAGGCCGCAGATGCGGGCCCAGTCGACATAAAATCCTTCCAACCATCAATCTCGAGGCCACGTAACTCACAACGTCGACGCTCGACCTCACACGAGGCGTGCTCTGGTCACAGGCAAAATGGGAATATCCATATCCCCCGTGCATATATTGGCGTGCATCGGCACGGTCGTCTGCCTATTTGCCGCAGAGCGCATCGTCGACTTCCTCTTCTTCCACTTCAGCACCCCAGCCAAGCCCCTCGAATCTTACCGCCGCCGTGGTCCCAACCCGGCCTATGCACTCATCACGGGGGCCAGCGCCGGGATCGGCTACGGCATTGGTCAGGCCCTCGTAAGAAATGGATTCGGCGTCATCCTGCTGGGCCACAAGGCCGACGAGCTAACCGAGGCGGCCGCGAAGCTTATCGCCCAGGTGCCACCCGAGTACACCGCCGGGGCGGATGCCAGCGCGTTCGTCAAGACCATCGTCATGGACGCGCAGACCGCCACGCCGCAGGAGCTGGAGGACGCCCTGCGCGCGACCGTCATCGACGCGGGGCTCCGCGTGTCCATCCTCGTCAACAACGTCGGGTCCTGCCCCGTCGCGCTCCCCGCGTGGCGCGAGCACGCGACCTACTCGCCGGGGGACATCGACGCCGTGATCGATCTGAACACGCGCTTCATGGCGAGGCTGACGGCGCTGATGGTTCCCGTGCTGGCGCACAACGGGGCCGGCGCTGACGCGCAGGGCATGTCCCATGGGACGCACAGGCGCTCGCTCATCATCAACCTGAGCTCGGCTGGGAACGTTGGGTTGCCGTGGATGGTCATGTACGGCGCGACGAAGGCTTTCAACCTGGCATTTAGTCGTGGTCTGGCTAGGGAGCTGGAAATGAGCGCTGAGACGAAGCACATCGACTGTCTGTGTATCGTGCCTGGTGACGTGAGGAGTCAGGGCAACTGCCTAGGCTCGAGCAAAGGGTCGCCGGATTCTGATACGTACGGGGCGTATATTGTGAACAGGGTGGACGGTGCAGTCAGGCGGGGGTGGAGGGATGTTAGTCCCTACTGGCTGCATCACTTGCAACTCGCTCTGGTGGATCTCATTCCTGAGAGCCATAGGACAAAGGGGGTGGTTGACTTGATGAGACAGAAGAAAACGGCTTGGGATGGGGTGGACAAGCCGAAGGACGAGTAGTATTTCTCATGTAAATAAGCGTCGAGGCAATTACGGTCGCAGTCGCGAGAGGGGCCTTTGATGTATCAAAATGTCACACAAACCCAAGATAGAGTAAGGCGTTGCTCCAGGAGACGGCTGTGGCATTCACTCATGAATTTCATTCCTCATCTTCAAGAGGACTGACCCAATCAACTTTGGAACACTCACCGCAGGATAGGAAGTGTGTCCACGCCAAGAAAATATTATTAAACCGGTTGTTATTTACTGTGCTGAGTTGTCTATCACATCTAATGACGACAAACACAGTGTCTTCATGACCTGACCCACCAGATGCCATCAGTCACTAGAGAATTTAGGCGTCCTCCTCACCAGCGGCAACCTCCTCCTCCTCCTCCTTCTCCTCATCGGCGTCCTTGGTCTTGCGGGTGTCAAGCTCATATCCCTCAGCATCAAGCTGCTCGTCATCATCGTTGGCCTTCCTGGTGTCGAGCTCATACCCATCGGCATCAAGCTGCTCCTCGTCGTCGTTGGCCTTGCGGGTGTCGAGCTCATACCCATCGGCATCCAACTGCTCGTCGTCGTCGGCACTGACCTTCCTGGTGTCGAGCTCGTACCCATCAGCATCCAGCTGCTCGTCCTCGTCATCAGCAGCAGCGGCGGCCTCCTTCTTGGGGCTGCGCGCAACGGGTGCTGGTGCGGAGCTCCTAGGAGATCGGAAATGTTAGCAAGTGTGACGCATCGCTGGTCGTGGTAACAGTGACTTACAGAGCGCCCTGGGCGGCCTGGGCATCCTCAGGGCTCTCGGCCTGAAGGGCAGCCAGGATGCTGGAGATGTCGTCCTGGCGGGCGTCGAGTCCCTGGCTCAGGGGAGCAGCAACGGCCAGGGCGGCGAGGGAGAGGATGACGGCGCAACGCATTTTGAATATTTTTAATGACTAAAAAGAGCACAGCTCGAGAAAATCTATGAGTGGATAAGTGTCGAAATACAATTAATATTTACACTAGAACACGTTGATGCGGAGGAAAATCGTGGGGATTCAGGGAGAGGGGAGCTTGGCCTTTTGAACAAAAACTAGCTTCCAGTGTAAAGTATGAGCAACTCATCACGAGGCTCTTCATATGTAAGGCTGGTTTCATTTCCATCCAAGTCTTTGGCAGAAAGCCCGACGGGCTGTATAGTACGGACGCCGAGCAGGTGGTAGACGCGAGATGCGATTCGAGGCCGTCTTGGCTCCACCGGGCGGCGGGCGGCCGGGGTCGAAACAGAGTTGGTCTCGGGTCGCCAAGCCCCGTGACAAGCCAATTGGGACGATTTCACGAGCTGTTTGAACGTTTGGATGACTTTGACGTTTCTGGGCATTCCATAGCTGCATCCAATGGTTGAGCGAGACATAGGCTAGGCGTCGAGGCGTCGCAGACTTCAGCACACTCTGGGACGGAGAATCGACGTGCGTGCGAACGTGTTTGGTGGGGGGTGGATGACCACCACGGGGTGGAGCCGCACCCAACGTTGAAGCTTGAATCAAGCTTAAACCTGCCCCCCATGATCTTAGCGCTCGTTTCCCTTACTCCATCGGTAGCATCCAGCGTCCACTGAGCAATTGTGATTGGCTTCTTGGAATGTTTTGGACCTAGGTTGGGCCGGCGGGAGCTGCCGGATTCGCGCAGGGACTCGAGGATCAGAGCTGTACCTTAAACGGGTCTCTGAAACTCCCTGGATTAAAGGGCTCGGGTCGTTTCTACAGACACGGTGGCAACTGACCTCGACGTCTCTAGAGCTGCAGTTTCGCTTTCTCGGCACCTGCGTCATTACTATCACTGCGTGCTATCCACCAGTCCTCTGTCCATTTAGATCCAAGCTATCCGCCCTTTCGGAAAGTTTGGCCATGCCGTCCGCAGAGCTGCAAGGTTCCGAACAGAGCGTCAGACCGTGGCCACACTCCCAACGCAACATCCAATGCCATGAAGCTGAACATCTGATGATTACCTGGCTCAACCCTTCGAAATATTTGCAACACTTTCCCAAATCTAAGCATGACTGAGGTCAAAGCCTACGTACTGCTAGCCTAATGTTGTGCACATGCCAAATGTGAAATAATCTAGTTCTCAAGGCAGAAGTTTTCCTGTTCTTTTTATTCATCATCTGCCCAAGAACATCGATGATATGCCTATAGCTCGTTTGTATGCTTCTGCCTTGAAATTGCGAAGGTGCTGGGAAGTTGAGGGGCTGAGTTAGCAACCTTTTCGATCCCCCTAAGAGCAAGGCTGGCTGTATCTTCTCATGAAGGTTGGTTAAATCGACAAACTTCTATCATTAAACCGGGGTTTCAGTCCTGTAGATACGCGCCAGCAAGCACACGTCGGAGAGGATTTCTATCATAACCTTGCTTCCCAAGAGTGAGTGTCGGTGACTGCACAGTCAGTGCAATTTGGGACAGCAGTACCTCGAGCCCAGTACTGATCAAGGGGTGAGGTCCGTCTCAATGATGTGATGTTGCTCACACCTCCAGTACCAATTGTCAAGGCCCTGACGGATGCCAACAGACACTTACATACAAGAGAAATAGCAGAGAGTGAAAGCGAATACGGCCGCTCTCCCTCCCCGGTCGATAACCAGCCTCGTCACGGGCCAGGCTTGCGGACATACACATAGACCGGGCGGGCCCAATGCAAGGGGATGATCAACAGCCTTTGACGCATGCGCCCACCTGGCAGCGTAGCATCGGCGAACGGCCTATCTTACGTGTACGCAGCGCTATCTTGGCTCTCGACTTCCAAACCCAGACTGTCTGGAATTGAGGCAGCTGAAAGCTCTGCCACGAGTCGTGGCCAGTTTTATGCGTGCAAGCACCTATCTTGTATGTGACCCACGGAGCGATCTTTTCGTGCCAGTCATTGAGCTCGGCTATATATTTGCAGTCCTTTTCACAGCCAAATAGCTTCACCGTCACTTGAATGCGGAAGGGCCGGATATTCGAGACGTTCTGCTTACCCTTGGCGAGAAATGCGGAAAATGGCACTGGGATGCCCGACCACAATCTCATTAATAGCTCAAAACCGGACAGCGTCTTCTGTACAGTAAAAGCTCACCGTTGTATTTGTAGAACGTTTATCTCATGTCTTCCCGATGCAGAACCGCGGGATATCGATCCGTATGCAGAGATATAGGATCACGGCAACGTCTCCGTACAACTCTGCCTCTGGCGCCAACCCTGATGGCCTTGAAAGCGTATCCTGGATGGAAGATCAGATGGTCTCAAACTTGGAAACGTTAAAGAAATATCCCTTGACCCAAGTCCTCACTGGCGAAAGTCTTTCAGCATCTCAACGTTTGTCACGCTGAGCCGTCATGGCCACCGTTCGAAGACATCATATACTCCCCCCTAGTCGCTAGATGCAGTTCTGGGAGAATTTAACTCGATTTATATGGTCCGCGATCGAGCTCGCGATGAATCCATGAGCATCAACAAGATGATCCAGAAGATGATCCAGAACCGTACCTACGTAGGGGCCGTTGCCCCTACCTCGGTACGAGTGGATACGACGGTATGACGAGATGTCAACAGAATAAGCGAGGAAGAGGAATATAGGGGGGAGGGAGACCGCCAGGTCAATAGCACACTTGATGGTTTGCTGGAAATCTAAAATCGCCTGCTGAAAGAGATTCAAGGAGCAAATCCTCCTGAAGCCACCTGACCGCCGCCTGGGCCGTTGTCGATGGTATTTAACGGCAGTTCTGTCCTGCGACCCGGAAAGCCTATCAGCCCATCTGCCTTGACCTGATCCTAACGCAAATCCAGCTTCCTAAAAATACACACCGGTGCCGAATCAGAATGGTCCTGCAGAAGCATCTCTCCACTTGCCCTGACGTCTTGGCTGCTTCCCTTTTAGTTTTGCGCAGTATCTCTTCTCATGCGCCTCGATGTTCGACTTATAGGGATCCTTTGCACCACAGCCCCAGCGACACCCGTGTAGCACTCGTTGATAATTTGGCAAAGTATGGGGATGGTGACTCTTCATATGTTTCCTGAGATTGCTGGTCTGGCCCCTGCGGCCATTCTTTCCGAGCTGCAATTTTGATTCGCAATGCTGGCATTGGATTGTTCCGTCCTCCGAAGTGCCCGTGGCAGTCGAGCCAGGTGTTTCTGTAGTCATGGCGGAAGGCGAGATAGTAGTAGCGGATGGAGATGTCATCAACATTGACGAGAGGCTGGGCGAGCAGTCTGAACGCCCGTCTTGCATTGTGTGATCGGCAACACTAACAATTAACCAGGAGTGTAGATACGAAGTGTTTGGGAGCTTACCTAAGGAAGTCGATCATGGTACAATCACCCTCATAAGATGACTGACCAGCGTCTATATTCTCCTGCACTCTATCTATAGTTGGAGTGTCTGGCAGCGCAAGGGACATTTGGGCTGGGGTGGGTAGCACATTGCCGTTAGTCTTCCAGCTCACAGACTCAACAACAGATGTAAATCTGATGTACATTGCAAGAATGATGCAATTTCGGGCCACTGTATGACTCAAGACCCAGTCTTGCCCGGTCTTCGAAGCCAACAGAAGTAGGGACGGGATAGAAAAGCCGTATTGAGATACTGCCATCCTGTTAGTCTGCTTGGTAGTACGGGTATATAGTGGGTAAAACCTACGACACAAGTAGAGGAGGATCACGCCGAATATTGCGCCTGCCATTAAGACAGTGATGCGAGCCAGGGTACTGGTCTCCACACTTTGGTCCGGTGGCTTGGGTTCATCGCCGTGAACACTCCTTTGCACCTCCGGCGTGGGTGATGGACACCACTCGGTTAAAGGGATTCTCCTTTCACTCGTATGACGCCTCGCGGAGAAGTATTTCTGTCGCAGACTTTGCAGCCGATATGGGTCACAAGAGTCCCCAGAGCCCACTGATGTGTTGACGAGATTGTTGACTAGTTCTTGCAAGAACATTAAGGTTTCATCCCAGTCGAAGCTGGTCGCACCTCCCTGTGTGCTTTTCGAGCCTGGAACATCCCAGAGATGAGGAGCTATTTCGTCAAAAAGACGCTGATCATCGGGACTGAGTAGAGAAGCCCATCGTGGGATATCATCAAGAAATCTAGATATCGTCAGCCAGGTATGGAAGGAATTACCAGCAAAAAGAAATCTAGGATACGTACTCCTTTTTCGAGTACACTAGCTTTGAAGGTGGAACGACCGACCGCATTGCATTCGCAACTTGCAAGGCGCTGATAACAGCTCGGAGGCCAGACGGCTTATACCCTTCACTGATATCCCGAACTGCGCGTGTTCCGCTCTTGAAGACAGACGAGACGGTGCCGACCTGGGCGACAAATTCTGTGAGACTATCAGAAGCGTCCTGACTAGCGCCTGCGTCCAGCAATCTTTCGCATGAGCTGGCAACCTTTGCGAATAATCGGCGTTCCGTAGTTCTGCGTTCCTGGGCCCGTATAGCGGCAACAAGTGGACAATCTTCAAGATCTTGGTCTTCAAGATCTTGGTCTTCAACCCGCACACTATCTTCTTCGTACTCGGAGCGTAAATACCAGGTAAGCACTGCCCTAATCTTCGTACCTCCGGCACTCCGGACCACATTCGCGTCTGCGCCGGCACTACGCAGATAGTTGACAACGTGGGTGTGATGATTTTGGAGTGCACAAGATAGCGGGGTTTTGTACCCCTTACCGTTGATCTCTGCGCCTTGCTCTTCCACGAGATATTTGACAATTTCCAGGTGACCGGCAGAGGCTGCACCATTCAAAGGTGTCTGATGGTCCCAGGAGCATCTTCCTTCTCTGTCGGCACCATGACTTAGGAGCAACCGAAATGCATCCATGTTACCATTTTTCGCGGCAAGGTATAGAGGCACGTCATTGTCAATGGACCCGTCCACCTGAGCGCCGTGCTCGAGAAGGAGACGGAAGACTATCGGGTCGTAGTCGGCTATCGCGAGACATAAGCTCTTGGCGTCAACGACGCCTGGGTCTATGGCAAGCACCTTGTCCACAGCAACGGGATCGCGCAGTGTGATGGAAGCCCGTAATTTGGATTGGGAGGGCTCCTTCATGAGGATCGGGCTTGGTCCCTCGATATCCTCCGCCTCAAGCTTGTCGATGGCTTCGTCTAGAAGGTCGAGATCCTCGGATATAGACCGGAACTGACTTTGGATGTCATGGAAGTGCAACTCTGTAAGGATGCCATTCTCGTGAAGATGCTCAAACCCGAAGGTGGCAAAGACCGAGCCCTCGAGAAGGAAGTGGCGGAAAAATGATTCCAGTGCGTACAGTTTATCTCCCTCTCTTTTGTACTGGGCGAACCTTTCTCTCACTTCTGGGTAGCAAGGAAGTAGAACGTTCATGCTGATCGAAAGTGGACTTCTGTCCAGTGTGTCGCGCAAATCGGGGATTGTGCGCAGGAACTTGAAGAGATCGTCATCGTAGATTTGGATATCGAGAGAGTTCTCATCCGCCTTGTAGAGACTGAATGAGACTTCGCAGTCTTCGTTGGGAATGCCTTGGATGAAACGGCCGTTGCCATAAGAATGAGCCTGCAGTGGAGGTTCCCTTGGTAGCCGTCAGCGCTATGCGAAGTATGTAGGCAACAAGCGAGAAAAGAGGCGCACTCACTCTTCCAGCTCTTCGGTGAAGGTGAAGACTTTGACACAAGACGGGGTAGCCTGATTCAATGCCATGGCGGCCACAACGGCGTGCTGCCGCCAGAGGGGTGTTGTGTGGTGTGCTGTGACGAGATGGGCGCCTGGTACGGTAACAGGTCGACAGGGGAGCAGAGACGGCGAACGAGAAGAAGGCGGTATTCAGAGACAGCATGTAGAGGGTACTAATAGTGAGGTTCGAATCCATTGCGAGAGCGATAGGGACGGGGAAGAGCCAGGATTAAATGCACCGACGACCGAACACCATCAGCTGGACTGGTTGGGGCTATGTGCGTTGTCGTCACCCGTACATTGAGCTCACCCCGAGAATTTTAGGAAGCGGTACCACTGCTCGAGGTCGCCGTGTATCGTACCTGAGTAATTTTAGGAATCCACCACCAAGCGGTCAGCGCAGCGGGCACGTCGCACAAACAATGTACTCAATGTGTACTCGGCGGATAAGTACCCATCCCGGGGAGTGTGAGCAGGGCAGTTTCTGGGGCTGACAGGCTGACAGGGACCGACAGGGGATGCATTCTTAAAAATCGGAACTTAGCGGAGCGTGCCGCCCAGGTCTACTGTAGGTCTGCTCATCTCCCGTCCCGCGCGGGCTGCCTCAACGGTGCCATGACCTACGCTGGAAACAGTTTAACGTATAGCTTCCCATGACGATGTAGGCCTACAAGGCTGTACTCGACAATGCCCGTCGCTCTATGAGAAGACAGTGATTACATCGATCTTGGATGAGCTGCGAGGTTTTGTTCGCCCCCACGCTCTACCTGTGTCCTTGCTCCCTTCTTCCTCCGCAGCCTCGTTGCTCTAATGCAGACGTGGTAGAATAGCTGCGGACGTGCAGGATACTTCTCTTGGTAGGTGCAGTATCTCGTTGAAACAAGCTGGGAAGGAAAGGGGATGGGGATCGAACCGTCGGAGCCCTGGCCAAGGTCGTACAAGACAACGTCGTCCAGTCGAGAATGGTGTCACACAAACCCCGCTGAACTTGATAAGTCCTGAAGCTCCCCAGCCGCAAACGCTAAACAGTTGGACCACACATGTTCTGGCCAGCGGTACACATGACCACCAAAAATAGTGTTGCCGAGTGGAGCCGCCCACGTACTATCGCAACAGGAATCGTGCACATCAAGCCACTTACTGCCGTTTGCCGTCCCGCGCCAGAGATTCTTTTTAGGAATCCCACACATCAATCTCGGCCTGCTCAATGTTGTCCGGCTCCGAAAAAGGGCATGTTAGGAATTTCACATATACGTACAATGTCCGCAAAGCCCTGTCTGACAGGCTTTCTTCCTAACCTTTGCCAGTGCCCGATTGCAACTCATCGGCCTTAATGTTTCTAGCTGCCGCTATGTTCCTACCTTTTCCCTACTGTCTTTGGGTCCCCAGGTCCCAGGTCTTGATTGATTCCTAACTTCTGCCATGCTTTCTTTTGCCGATATGCTCCCATAGTGGCTTGAGATTTGGTTACCAGACACTGCCATCCCAGGGTCCACATGGTATTCTCTCTTGCTTCCTAAAATCGCCATGCTCCTGGAAAAATGGGACCAAAAATGAATTAAGTCCTTAATAGACGGTATTAACGTCTACTTAAAGAGTGCGTCTCCGTCTGTTTGCGGCGCCATCAATTCTATTACATGTTTATCACTAGCAAATTGTCAGCATTCAGTTAGTTAGACATTGTTGCTCATTCGACGCCCAAGCATCTCCCCAGACTTGCTTCACATATTCTCAATAAAACCTCAATCCTCTTTCATTGCTATTCAACTCTCTGAAAAGACATGGCGGATTCATTCCAGATCAAGACGACCAAAAAGTATGGTGGTCCTTCTTCCATTTTCCAATTCCTCTCTCCCCTACCGATACCTTTTCCCCTCCCCCAAAGGCCCTTCCGAGCTGGTGTTCAATTTCCACCGTCCCGATGACTAACCTCCGCTCTTTGCAGGTCAAACTGGATCCGAGACAGCCTAATGGGGAGCTTCTTGTGGCCCATCGCTGCTCTCTTGCTGACCTGTGCCGTCACCCTTCCCTGCTTGGCGCTGGTCTTCGAGGAGCGACCGAAGAGAATCCTCCACGCATTCGCCTCCCTCTTCAATACCGTCCTGGCGGCGTACCTCGGGCTCATCCCGGTTGTGCGGGAGAGGAGCACACCATTTATTGCCGTGTTCATCCTCGCTCTGGGAACCTCCTTTGCTGCCGCCATTGCAGCAGTCGTTCTTGCCTTCTTCGATGGCGACGGCGAAGTCGCTGCCTCCAACCTCATTCGGCTTCTCCTTGGCCCGGCTCAGAATTACATATTCGTCACCGTCCTAGGTGCTTACAGCCGCAATGGGGGCGACGGCCACAGTAGCTTAGGCTAGGCAACGAATGACTTTGGCAACACCCTAATGGACCATGCTGAAAGAGAGAAAGTTGGAGGGTATAGTGTCTTGAATAGTCTTTACCTGATTCAACTGAAGTGGGACAAGTACTGAACCGACAGAGCTAATTAGAGGCGCCGTGTTGGCCTAGGGGATGGGGCTTAAGATTGGGTTGCGTTGAGGTTGGGCCATTAAAGCTGTCTATAAGGATGCCACCACACCTGAGTCATACGGGACATGGGGTGTGAAACCGGACCAGTTGCACACCAACAGACAGATCAATAACCACTGACCAAAACGCCTGGAAGACCCTATATCTTGTAGCGATCAGTTCCATCATGGCAAGGTTGATGCATGTCATAGCCGGATCATGCGGAAAACACTGTGATATTAAGGCAAGAGCAAGCTGTTCCGACAGCTCCGCACGCTGACATACAACCTGTTCAAGCAGCACCTGGAATTCTCAATCTTGGCACGTCTCTCGGATTATATCTTGGGACATTTCCTGAAGCACTTTCGTTGGCTGCGCTTGCTGTTCCATTTTCTGAAGCTTCTGAGCTTGGCCATACTATGTCCGCTTCTTGGAATTGTATCAGTTGATGATGCCCACCAGGGGGTACTGAGCCTCTCCGTGGGCACCTCGGAGTGCTAGGTACAGCCTCATTGTGTTGGCACTTGTCTCATTGGTATCATGCTGATTGTTGTCTTCCAACTCGTCTCTTATTCTCAGTAACGAATGTATACCGCAATTGTTTGCTCGTACGTTCTGCTTCTCAACGCGCGCATATTGTAGGGTCCAGCCTTCTGTTGTCTCATTGAAAACCGACCTTATTACGGACGAACATAATAAGAGCGCCCTTTCCTCGTTATTCCGAGATGGCCATGTGTCGAAGAATGTCGCGGTCTTTGAACCACGAACCAGCGTGAGAACCGTAGCGTGTCTGCCGATATTGACAAACATGATAAGCTTCCGTCTGCCTCGGAGGTAATCGCAGACCTTGGAGTATGCTGTATTGAAATCAGCGCCAAGTGCGCCAGCCTTGTGGACAAGGTCGGCCCACGTGCGCTCCCGGAACCTTGCGCGATTTCGTTGTACGGCACCCTCGAAGTCAAAACGTCCGACATAATAGTTCCCCTCTCTGGCTCGTCCAAGGTTGCTGATATCATAAGCAGCGCTTTCGACTATACTGACTTCAACATAAGCGTTTACCGTTATAAGTGAAAGTACATCTGATTGTATTGGCTCAGGTTCTGAAATGCTGGAGTCACTGGTATCTGGTGACAGTCTGTCATCTGTATATATGTTGTATCGAACGCCCATGTAGTTATCAACCAAGGCGCGGTATTCATCTACCGTCTCACGTTTTATTACGATCCGCCGACGTGCCTGCCAAGATTCAGTGGTCTCTAACACTTCTGTTCGCGTTGTCTGAAGAGCGGGCACATTCCTAAGTTCGGGTGGAAACTGCTGTACAGGTTGAACCGGGACCCTTTGCTCAGCAGGGGTTTGGGTACGAATCGAAGAGCTGCTCAATGAGATGATGTCTTGAACCTGACCTGGAGTAGTAGGAGGAGGCCTAGTGCGCACCGGAGAACTGCTCAGTGTAATGATGACTTGGCGCTGATCTGGACTGAGAGACGAGGATGGCTGATCATTTTCTGTATCATCGTTGCCTGTAGGGCTACTCGAATTATCGTCATCTTGAGGATCGCCGGAATCACCGCCATCGGTTTGACGGATTGGGGTAACCGGATTAATTCTTTGAGGTACGTCCGCGGGTGTGGAAGCGTGCCCACGATTGGATGGTATTGCTAATGATCTCTCAAGCTGGCGAGCCTGCTGTAAAAGCCTATCATACAAAATCCACAAAGACTCATTGCTAAGACTGTTCTGAGATATGTCCATATCGACTCATCAGGTCCAGTCTATGTAATGAAATAGTGAATATTATTAGTAATCTTAGAGTCCGAACTGCTTGAGTTTGAATGTGACTAGGAGCGATTGCAGAAATGGACGACAATGAAAGTCAAAAAAGATTATCAGACGTGAGGGAGAAAGAAAGGAAAGGCTCAGAAACAAAGCAGAAAAATTGAAAACAATTGAACCAAGACACGACAGATAAAGGAATCCCGCAAATGGTAAGTCCATGTACTCGCTCACGCACCCTCTCCCCCTCTCACGCGCCCCACCACGCGTTATCAAGTCTCGGTCAAGTGCAGTAGGTCTGCGAATACTATGTTCATCTCGCCACATTTCAAATGTCTGGGTTGAGTTGCGTAAGTTGAACGGAGCGTGCGGAGAGAGGGCGAGGGGTGCGTGAGTGGGTACATGGACTTAACAGATGCAGATGGAAGATTTACAGCGAAGATAAGAAGAAGTTCTTCTGAACCGGGGGTGGGGGGTGGGTTGGTGATTCCAAGTTTGAACCTGACACAAGATTTGAAGTCATGTTTTCAAGATAAGCGGTTGTAAGACATCATTTTCCGAATTTCTTCAAGAAATCATCAATTCCCGTAACACCTACGCTGCCCCGAGCCTGGCCACCAGAAATACCTGGGTACATAGGTCTATAAAGTAAGGACAGGTTGAAAACAACACCTATTGAACATTGTAACAGTACGTAGACCGATCATACCGCTGGCGAACAATCAAATATGCAAGTATAATTTTTCAATTTCTTTTGAATCCCCGTCTTTAGGTGCAGGAGACATTTCATCCGGAAGTCCCCAATTACACCTTCAGGGTCCCAGGCAGGTTGGCCATGACCCCGGAGCTTTTTGAGACGGTCGGGATTGTGAGGGACGGCAGATGACACGTGCAGCCAAATTGAGTTCTGCTGTTCAGTCACATCAGGGAGTTCAGACGAGGCGCAGACAGCAGCTCGGCTTCAATATTTGTCCGCCGGCAAGCACAAGGACAACGAAATGGAAGACCAGTTCTTAAGTATAGGTATTCAGCGGCCCATCCAATTATCAACCAGCAGGCGCAGCCGACTCCCGCGCGCAGTTTCGATTGTCACGCGAGCAATTTCTATATCCGTCGTGACTGCGCTTGGCAACGGCAATCTTGGCACACTCGAGACACGCTCAGCTAAGCATCTGGACTCGGGCTGAAACCGAGATAGGCGGTATCGCCGTTTGACCCTCCTGGACCAAGACTATGCTGAGTCGACGCTCTTGCGAATCCCATCCTTCCTCAGGTCTAAATCTACAACCTTTGCAGGGAACCGCGGCGGCCCCGAGATCAGCGCGCTCCGCGATGCAACGGGCAATACAGCGCTGCAGATGGCCTCTGCGTTGATCGCGATTACGAAGGCGAGGGACGACGCCTCGATGCTGCTTCATGCTGCTGACTCGGGGATCAACATGTCAATAAAGACTCATCTGGTCCCAAGCACTGCTAATGGATTGGCAGTCTTGGTTTCTTCATCTCAGCCCTCTGCTTTCTTTGATAGCGACCGTGTGTGTGTTGACTAGGAATGCCCTGGAGGCTGACGATTGTTGCGAATTGATTTATTTTCGACCCCTGACGCTCATTAATCATGGACTTCGACCTTGAGGTGAACGAGAATGGACTGGATTCCTTCGAGCTGGTGTTTCCCCTGGCATACCGCATCGCTTTTATGGTTGTTTTCGGTAAGTCAGTTTATTGTTCTATTGTAGAGCCAAAAGAACGAACACTAATGAGAATCAGCTGTTTGGTCGTGGGCTCTGATAATACACTACCTGCATAGCCGGCATATCTGCGTTTTGACTCTCCTTAATTATAACAATTCCAGTGATAAGCCGCTTCACATTCTCATTTACCGCCTCGCCGGCTTTCTCTCTTTAAATTTTGTCGTTTCCCTTGGCCTCTACTGGGTCATTACCCACAAAGACCCACAACTCACTGGTTACTTCAACTGGCTTGCCCTGATCAACCTTCTCATCCTGGGCGTCCTCCTTCTCGCACCACCCCACAACTTCGCGGCCTCATCCGGTGGTCGAGACCGGCTTCTATCAACACTTCGGAGGATAAGCCTGGGTGGCTTGGCACAACCTCACCATGGCAAGTTCGCCGACACCCTGCTGGCGGATGCATTCATCTCACTCGAGGTCATCTATGCCGACTTGGTCTTATATCTGGTGCTTCTCTTTTCACAAACCAGCGAGTCTCCGGACGACCCTGAGTACCAGGCCGTGAGGCACATCGTCAAGCCCATCGCCATGTCTATCCCTGTGCTCATCAGATTTCGCCAATGCCTGACTGAGTTCAGCCGAGCTGGCAGCACACAGCTCTCGGAGGGCGTCTGGGGCGGCTGGCATCTTCTCAATGCCGGCAAATACATCAGCTCGATTCCATTCATCATCTTCGACATATTGCGCAGGGAGGCTGAAGATACCCCGGCAGGTATACCGGAAGACATCTTCTATCTGTGGCTGGGAAGTCACACTATCAACACAATCTACAGCTTCTGGTGGGATATCTCACGGGATTGGGATTTGAAGCTGCTGGTGACGGGCGGTTCTAAAGGCCATGCATTTGGGCTGCGTCAAGACCTGCTCTTATTTGGCCCTCTTGGCTATTACCTGGCCATTTTTCTGGATCTCGTGATTCGGTGTCTCTGGATCCTGAAAATCAGTCCAGACATAGATCGGATCCTAGACAAATCCAGCTGGGTCTTTCTCTTGACGTTCCTCGAGCTGGTCAGAAGGGGTGTCTGGGCCTTATTCCGCATGGAGGCAGAATGGATCAGGATCCAGAATACCGAAGCCAAAGCGGCAGAGTTGGGGGGCAAGAACCCAAAGGACGAGGAAGCTGGTCTTTCTGTAGCAGCTGTCAAATCACCCAGCTATTCTGTAATGTCTATACCAGAGTCTATACAGGGGAGTCCAAATGCGCCTCCCGCCTACAAACCGCGGCTGGACCCGATCAGCCAACGACGGGCCTCGGTCTGAATAGAAGCTACACAAATTCAAAAAAATCAGAAAATTGACCAAGCCTCAGGAAAATACGTTCTATCTGAAATTAACACACAATCTCCCATTGTGAAAATCGAAAGGGGAGAGAATATTAGGCAGAGCCAAGTGATGAAAAAGGATGAGTACACCAGCCCGCCTCTGGTCTCAGAGCATTTCCTTGACTGCAGATGGATTTCGAATCAACCTGCCAATTCAGGTCAGACCTGTCATCAGCCAGAGAAAGCCGACTCCTTACGCCCTTCGGGAAAGCCATTCATGGACAATCCTCTGCCCAGAATGCTATCCACCAATCAAACGCGAGTAAGTAGCCTCACCGATGACAAATCCGATAAGAGTCCAAAATAAAAATACGCGTGGCTTCATCAGCAATAAGTTTCAACGAGACCCTAGAGGTAGCTCCAAGGGTCTATAATCCAAGGTCATCCAACAAGCATGGCAACCGAATCTACTCAGCTCGTGCTACCACGCCCCGGGGCGGCTCATGGAACCCCAATTGCCCCAATCCCGGGCCCGACCGAAGCAACCTTCACAGACACGTTCGGGAAACTACTGCCCCCAGCTCAGTTCTTCACCACGCCCCACGGAAAAGCCGCATACTATGAGCTGCCACCGACCCCAAGCACCACCCCGTCCAAGTCGCCGGACCGCGTCCTGTTCCTCCACGGCGTGCAGACGCCCGCGCTGGGCATGCTCCCGCTCGCGGGCGCGCTGCACGCGGCCTTCCCGCAGGCGCACTGCGTCCTGCTGGACTGGTGGGGCCACGGGCTGAGCGAGACGCCCGTGGAGCCGCACGAGGACGCGCTGTTCCACGCCCAGGTGGACGCCCTGCTGGACCGCCTGGGCTGGCCGTCCGCGCACTTCGTGGCCTACTCATTCGGCTCCGCCGCGACGGTATCGTACGTTGCGAAGAGGGGCCGGGGGCGCGTGGAGAGCATGGCGCTCGTGGCCCCCGCGGGGCTCCTGCGCTCGGCTGACTGGACGGATCTGCAGCGCTCGTACATCAGGGGCGGCAGCGGCGTCGAGGACGAGGCGAGGAGGTGGATCCTGGAGTTCCTGGAGGGTGGGGACCTCGTTGTGCCGGCGGATTGGAAAGAGCGCGTGGCGCGGGGCGAGGTGGTGGCCGAGGCTATCCGGGAGTGGCAGATGCGCGCGCATCCGGGTCACACGGCATCCGTTGTGGGCGTCTTCAGAGACGCAGGCGTCTTTGACAGGCATGCCGATTTCGCCAAGGCAGCTGTAACTGGGGTGGAATCGGTCTTTGTGCTTGGTGGGCTCGATGATTTGTGCCCCAAGAGCGAGTTGGAACAGGTCGGCTTCCATAATATCAACGTCGTCCCGGAGGCTGGACACGGAGTTGTCAGAGAAAAGGTGCCTGAGGTTGCTGGGTTCATTGGCGAATTCTGGAAACAGATACTATGAGGAGTTACTGGTACAACTCATGTGGTCTCTCGGTAAGGCGACGAAAGAGGTGCCGAAGACCAAGTGTTGGATGAGGCCTTGTCTTCGGTATGAATATAGATAGACCTGCTACCGTGCCGATAGAAACTTAATTTGCCATGCTGTTTTCTACAAGGCCTCTGGGACTGTGAGCTTTTGCTCAAAAGATGGCGGGAAGAACAGCATGGTGATGTCCGTAAAGGTAACTCTTGAGACATGAATTTAACAGTTACAATATCGACGGTAAATGGAAAAAAACAATCTGCCAGCTCTCTTATTCTTTAAATCAAGTGCGCCTCAGTCCCACTCCCGAAGTGGTTCGTAGCCAGCATATTACCACACTTCAAGCACCTGTGCTGAACATCCTTGGAAAAGTCCGTAACGTAGGGCACGAACACGCCGACTCCGGTGGTGAAAAATAGCAGTGTCGCCATCCAGCTGTCGCGTACACAAAGATGTCAGTGGCGACTCGTGGCAGAAAAGCTCTTGAAGCCAAAGGCGTCGAACTTACTGAGTCCCCTTGCCCTTCTCGTGCCTGAGTGTAGTCCGAGTGAGCTCCTTGCACAGCGGGCACTCCACCACGGCGGCCCAGCGGCCCAGCAGTGACAGGGGCACAACGTTAGCCCACGAGGGCTCGCCCCCATTGGAGCGAGATGTGTTGGCGCGCTCGAGGATGGAGCGGTGCCACGGCCTGGCCGGATGCTGGTTGACCGATGCTGATTGGGCCCTCGCCGGCGAAGCCGTGTAGATATCTTCCTGGTGCAGTCGTTGGAGACGCATGGAGCCGGGCCCGGAGCCTTCGCTCTCTGGGACGGGGGGCAGGTCGTCGAGAAGATTTTCTTGGTATTGTGGGAGAATGGGGGAGCTGGGACCTGCTGATCTTGATCTTCCCTGAAGCAGAGGGACAGTCGTCTCTGCTTTCGGGGTCTGCATTAGTATTTACGGTTCGATGGAGTCGTGGCATGATGGGGAACAGGGTCAGGTATGTAGTTATTGACATAGAAAAACGAACCTGAGTTGACGTGCTTTCGATCCATGGCTGCTCGAATGCTCTGTGACAAGATGGCAGAGTACTCTTGCTCAAACGAAATATGATCCAAGTATTCTATTCATGTCCCTGCGATACATTGGAGTTTATATTTCCAATTACTATCAACCTTTCAAATCACAACACAACATACCCACCTTAGAATACACACTCCCGGCTTTCCATCTCTTCGGTGGCTGGACGCTGCACGACGCGTGTCCCTCGCTGCGACAACAAACCAGCGTTTCACAACACACAAGATATCGTTCCTTCCCAGCCAACCAGTGACGGAATGCTTCCCTTCTTCCGGAAGCGATTCGCGCAGATAGGGAGGTTCGTGCAGGAGCGGCGTGGCAGTGCATCCGTGACGCACGGTGGATGATTGGCGCCCCCTGGGGACAAAAAGCTGCTGCCTACTCCTTCGCACAGCGGGAGGGGTGGCGCTATCTGAATCCTGCGAGGCAGATTTGTCTATTCCAGCGAATATCATATATCATGTTGTCGTCAGGCAAGGCATTTTACAGTCCTTCGGAGAAGTGCACAAGCATTCCCGAGGCGGTCGCTTCAAATGGCGGTCGAACAGTGCATCCACATATGTATGGCTGGTACCAATCATTTTGCTGAGCACGTTGCAACTACAGACACCAGTCTGATAATCAGGTTAGACTGCCAAGGTATATTGTCTTGAGCAAAAGGAGAAAGAAAAGTGATCTGCAGTCGAAGTCGAAGAACGGTACAATTAGCTACATGTTGAATTCAATCGATTCAATATTTGAGCCACCTTCAAGCATCAGCTCTGTCAACACCATCGACATCCTCCTGGCTTCTTAGCTGTTGGATGCCAGTGTACCGCCAGTTAGATATGTAAGTCTCAAATGCTTGCTCCCCATGCTTTCCGTTCGAAGTTGCATACACTCCCAACACAACGCCTGTGGTCTCGTCAGCCTCAGTTCACTCATGACATCAAGTACAACATACCGGAGTAGTACGGGACCAATTCAGTGCCCCTGAAATAGCCGTAGACTCCCAACGTAGATTCTTCTTCTTCCCCAGTGAGCCCGGCCGAGAACGCAAAGTGGGTGCTGTTGACTGCCTCAATTTGAAGCGAGATCTTCTGTCCAGCCCATCCTTCAGGCAATGGATATACTTCATTTGGGAGATTCTGTGCCGCACGGTATGGTGTCTCAGAAATCCCTCGAAACCGAAAGTGTGGTCGAAGGTCTCCGCTCCCGTGGGATTTGAGCATCACGATGCCGAGGTCGAAGTGTTGAGCCTGATCCTGAATAGCCGAGACTCCTACCTCCATCTCCTCCTTCGACAGGGAGCTGGCCCAGTCCACATCCACGCGGAAGCGAAATAGGGAGTGTGCCATGCGACGTCCGACGAAGGTCTGTCCCCGGCCCAATGCGAAGTCTGCGTCAAAAGCAGTCATGTTGAGGACGGATGACTTGAGCGCCAATGTGTTCCGGTGGTCAGGGGGTGAAACAGCGTAGTTTCTTGACCTGGGCAGGCGCCAGTGAATGAAGTGAATGGGAAGCTCGCTACCAGGAGGGAAATCGATGGCATCATCTGAGTCACTCAACTGACCCTCGCCCTCTTCTGGAATGGCCTCATCCGGGAGTGGCCAGCCAGACATGTCTCCAGTGACAGGAGTGAAGACTGGAAACTCGCCCTCTTCCCAGGTGACTGGCGTTAAAACTGTCTCGCGGCCCATTGGTAGATTTCCAAAGTATGGTCCCGGTTCTTGGCCGTATTTACCGCCGGCGCGGACCGCCAGAGCAACAGACCACCATTGACCCTGGGCATCCTGGAAGAGATCTGCATGTCCAACAGCTTGAAAGTAAGAGCTAGTGTCGTTTGCTGAAGTGAGAAGCGGGTTCCCAGGGGCGGGTTCGAAAGGACCACTTAGGTTCCGGGATCGTGCCATTGTCACCATGTGATTCTCGCGAGTGCCTCCCTCGGCCAGGAGTAGGTAGTAGTATCCGTCCCGCTTCCAGATATGAGGTGCCTCTGGGGAAGAGCCGCCAGTACCATTCCATGGCATGATGATGTCTCCGATCTCACCAGTCTCAAGGTCGAGAGGTGCATGCATGACGCCAGGGTAATAAGCTGCGGTGTGAGCACCTGAGACGTATGTTTTGCCGTCATCGTCCCAGAACGGCGAGGGATCGAAACCAGGGAAGCTGAAATGCACGGGATCAGACCAGGAATCCGAGGTGTAAGGGTCCGTCGTGGTGAGAATGAAGTTGTCCCAGCGACTGTCATTGGTCCTTGGTAGTTGTTGGTTCACGAGAGTCGACAGCAGGTAGAAGGTACCATCGTGGAAACGAAGAGTTGGCGCGTAAATGCCACTCGTAGCTTTTGGGAGGAAAGCCAAACCGGGGAGTTGGTCCACCCGACTGAAAGCGTTGGAGACATGTTTCCAATGGATTAGGTCTCGACTTGCGTGGATAGGGAGGCCCGGAAAAGCAAGAAAACTCGAGGTTGCACAGAAGAATGTGTTATTGAACTCGGGGACGAAGATGCAACTGGGATCTGGGTTGAAGCCGCTGATGATGGGGTTCTGAAAAGTGGAGTTTTGCGTCTGGCCAACTCCGAAGAGGTGCAGAATGGACAGTATGAGACTGGTCTTCATCCTGAAAGGTATGGGACCAATATCTCGCCAGGTAAATGTTATTGTGACAGAATAACCTTGTTGCCTCTTCAAATTGGACTTGCTGGCAAGCCCGCACCTTTCGCCGTCCCGATGGATGAGCCGCTGTGAACGCCTGGAGGACCTGCACTGATAGCCGATAAACAAGGAATATTTTGGTCACGTCAAACGCAGCGCAGCCTCTGCATGGAGCTTGATATTCGATTTTTCGACTCGTTAATTACGCTTTAGTGCGGCGTCAAATTACTTCATGTATCATCTGTCAATTTATCAAGTTTTCTTCTACAGAGTAGAACTTACCACAATCAAGTCTGTCTCTACTTTCATTTTCTCACCAATTACTTGCGCCTCGCTAGAGCTCCGTGTCATAGAACAAATATTGGAAGGGCCAAATCGAGAAACATGCTCTTGAGAAGGCACTTCGCTGAGTTGGGCGTAAAATTGAAATCAGATAGATCATTGAAATTTTCTCCTCATTCGTTGCCACCTTCCCCTCTATACTTATATGCAGGAAGCCCTTGTTTTCCCCTCATCTGGGCAATTTCTCGTGCGATTATTGCGCGATGCTTTTGACACTCCTCGGTCATTCTTCCAGCGATGACCCAGTGAAAGGGTAGTTGAATAACTCCAAGCAGAGTGAATAGGGATACGCAGTTGTCAAGCAGCGAGGAAGCGGTGTGCGAGCATTATACTTTTTTTTCTTCGGAATGAGGTATGATTGAACTTCACTTTTCCCTCTCTTCAAATTCCATAAACCCCCTGCTTCTCAAATTGAGAGCACTGCGGCCGCGCTGCGTCTTCGGCCCGGTGGCGCCGCGCGCTTTTCCGAGCCGGATAATGTATCCGAATATGACGAGTAGTTACCTAGGTACCTTTCCCGAGCAGATCTTTCCTGATTGTGACAAAGATCCTGATTTTCAAGGAGGGTCATTCGGGGTATAAGAGATCCCTTTTGTGCCTGACAATTCGCCAGCATGCTGAAACTACCGACTATCACACTGGACATGACGCTCGCTGGTCTTCACCAATGGGCGTGTCCCAAGAGGACGTAGAAATGCAACGCTCAAATCCTCAGCCAAATCAAGTCCGGCTTAGAGCCCAACGCCAACGTCCCTCGGAACGCAAAATATCTCTACCAAGGCAGCCCGTAGGTAGCATAAACATTATATCAAGCCCAGAGTAGTACCACAACCTCGTTAATGCCCCGTTTCTCAGCCGTGAAGGTCATTACAAGCTAGTTGCCATTAGTTCATAGAAGACATGATTACAAATGAAGTCTCTGTTCGCAGTCCATACGTGGATAAAGATCAGATCGGTACCTAATGCTAAGGGCAATTTTAATATCTTGTTGCCTTTGCCTGATCTATACGTAGATCTTTGCGACCTACATCTCTGACCCTCGCCCTGTATGTAGACATAGAGTGTTTCTCGCCGCAAGCAAGTGGCTTTGTTCGTGTTCAATTGCCAAGATGGCGGCTCAGTGCGTCTACTTAACTAGCATTGACAATTTGCGTGAACACTCTGCTCGTGCTAGATAGCAATACCTCGCATCTCCGCGGGTCCAGCTGCAAGCCGCCCGCACTTGTATATATTAGCCGAGACAGCGGACCCGGAGTGCTTCGCCCGCCTGCCTTTCAGCAACAAACCCCAAATCCTATCCCTTGGTTAGAGCTTGGTGTCTTTACACAGCATTCAGAAACCGGCCAAGATAAGTTCGATAACTAGATACTACGCTGGGGCATGGAGAATTAAGCAATGTTGATGAAAGAGGTGACCTTTGCTCTCCCTAGCATGGCATGGCAGCAACAGAAGCAACGAGCTGGAGCGGATTCGGACTGTCAAGTCCCTACGCAGAGATGCTGGACAGGGTGCTCATGCGCAGAGAGGGGACTATCCAAGACTGAACGAGTGTGGCCGTCGAGTATCATGAGATGTCCACGTATTGAACAATAACAGTCATCTCATTTGCCCGGATCATACCATATCGCAATACCACGCATCTCAAGACTCGCACGCGGTTCCTGTTCCGCCGGGCACGAGTGGTCATCAAACGCACCGTGTGCAACCGCGTGAGCGATCCCCGGCTCAGTGTCGTTTGTCTTGAAGACCAGCACCTCGTCCGTCCGCATATCAGGGTAATACCACCACCTCTGGCCCGGGCTCTGCCTAACAGCCAGCCCCTCAAACGAGTGCAAGATCTTCCCGCTGCCATCCGGGTCGTCAAACATCGCATCCGCGAAATGAACATCCTCCGGCGCAAGGCTGCGGGCGTCACACACAGCCAGCGGTACGTCCTGCGGCGGCGGCGTCAGCACGCGCCAGACGTTGAGGTGCGCGAACCGCCTGATCCCCCGCCTGCCCTCCGGCGCCGCCGCGAGCAGCTTCGCGTTCCACTCCGCGGCCGTCCCGTCCGAGATGTCGATGTGCACGAACCGCGCCGGGCGGGAGTTGTTCAGCGCGCCCGAGTCCCTGCTGCGCTCCCCGAAGCGCAGCACGCCGAGGCCGCGGACCTCGACGTCGTCGGCGCCGGTGAGGCCCAGGAGGAGGTCGCGGATCTCGCCGGTGTGGATGCGCTTGATCTCGTCTTGGTCGCGGAAGTCTGTGACTGCGCTCTTGTGGCTCAGGAGCGTGAATCCCTCGGCGTCGAGGGAGGGAGGCGGGGCGGCTGCCCTTGCGTTGGAGATGGTTGCGTCGCGCTGTGTGATGTTCATCACGTCGAGGGTCGTGTCGTTCGCGTGGAACTTGAGGCGAACGCCCGGAAGAGGCTCGCTAAAGCCCAGGGCCCCGGTGACTTTGGCCATGATCTCGAAGGGCGTAGGGGATGGTGCTCCAAGGCGATGTGCAAGTCACGACTGTGATCACTCCGTTGGAAAGACAGTCAAATGATATTGTTGTGTGACTCTGACCACGGAAGTGAATATCCGGGTGTGTTGCTACATAGACCCTACCATTTGCCGAGTCTGGGCGGTGCCCTCCACCTCGGCCCCGCACCCGGGAACGAGCAGGATGCACTCATAATACTGTGAATCATTGTTACAGTAGCGAAGGTCGATAAAATGGGCCGACTCGACAGGACGTTTATGCTCAGGACCGATGCCAGAGGTATTGCCTGTGTACGTGCTGGGCCAGTAGGCAGCTCGTAGCTTTCGCTCGAATAATAAGGGCAAGTGCAGGCACAACACTCCCAACATGAGCACATCGAAACCGTAAACATCATGTCAGGACTTGCTGTGCTTTGCCATCCACCCTCCTACAGGCTGCTATTGACGCTTCACTATCAGAGGAGTTTCGCCCGTGGCCAGGCTGTTGGGGGACAAGTGATTCCTCACTGCTGACTTGAATGGAACGCGTCCACGCACGTAAAGCCACATCCCATTCCTCAGCTCGCCCAACTCCTTCTATAGGATTTTCTCGACAGCATGTTCTTAACCACCAATGTTGTAGGTAATTTTAGAACTGAAGACCAGAGACTGTATGTTCAGGTTCCTGTATCGCGCACTACGCCCTTGGGACCCTGTCGTCAAGTGTTGCGTTTCCTCGTTTGACTTCAGGATGCTCTGACCGTCTCTGCGGCATACTGCGTGAATGTTGGGCTTTTTTGACGTCAATTGCCAGTGACGTCGACGTGCCTGTAGATACGGCTCATTCGGTGCCTTCGTCCGAAGTATCCCCCGAAGGCTCATCGGGTGTCCGGGCCTCGTGTTCGTTCAGCATCGACTCCAACGCGCCGACCCGTTTTCACTGCCAGTGTTCTATAGCTGATTCGCTGCACCGTCAGTACAAATGACGTACGGGTGGTGACGTGTGCACAAAGACATACGTCGACTTCGATGCCAGCTGGGCACAGGCCTGACGTAGAGTGCATATTGGCGAGCCTGTGATGGTTTAGACAAGGCTGGCAGCGGTGTGAGTAGCATGGACACATGATACGGCGTTATAGGTTCTTCGGGGGAATACAGTTCGAGTAATTATTCAACAACTCGTCATTGTGATAATGTGCTGTATCGATGACAATTTCGAGGATGATTTCGGGTTCCCTACTACACACAGCAAGTTGCGTGTGGTAGTCGTTGGGTCGTCGTGTTCTTCGTCTTTCGAGGACAGCCGGTATGAAGCAACACTTGGAAAGAATACATAAATCGTGCCCTTAGTGTAAGAGACGTGTCAGTTCAGTCTCTCCGCTCGCAAGAGGGAGCTGGCTTACAGTCGCCCAGACCTGGTGCTGTGAAATTCTTGACCGGTAGGCAACCGCTTGCACCGACCGACATCTTGCATATTCTCGAGCGCAAGAAGTCGGCACCCAATACATCCTCCTGCCAGTCAATGACCCATTGCGCAAACAGTCATCTGCGTCGAACTTGTTGCGCCGCCGAGGCGGAGCGCACTCACCCAATCGCATCTTGTTCAGCGCAAATCCATCAACAACCTCGGAAGGCTCGGAGCAGCCACACAACACGCTTCACAAGCAAAATTGCAATGCATCTACAGACATCGTTAGATCCAACAACGGAGGAGCCCGAGTCAAAAATATCCTTGTGTTCTGTCCTAGTCATGTCCACGATATTGAAATGAGCCTTCTCTAGATGACACCGGCATGCCACCATACTCCTTGAGGATCGATCGGACGAAGACCATCCGCGCATCTCAGGAGTTTTGCTTCTGAAAGGCTGATGAATAATATTGTCCTGTCTGCATCGCCAATAAGACAGGAGGAACAATATTGGACCGTAAGCAGACGTGCCGAGGTCCGCCTGGATGTAAGACACCTGAGCAGGCTGTGCCCATCAGAGTAGCGAGAATATGTGGGACCCTCAGCCAAGCGGGCGGAGCAGTACCTTATGCCTGAGGTAATCCATGCACTAAACAGGGCCCCAATCGCAACCCTCGCATCTAGATCTGCCAGGACCCGTTTTGTATGATCACCAGTGTGGAGTCACTACCCGTGTCCTTCACCCGTGTCGCTAAAACTGGGCGCCGCCGTCCGCAATATTCTTCTCTATTGAGCGCAAAGTTCTTGGCTTAGCATGTTTCGAGTAGCTCAGGCTGGGCCGTTGTCGCATGCATGGAAGTATTCTGCGAGAAGTCGACACTAGGGGTAACACGGCTAGCGGATTATCTGGAACTCGCCGGATCGCCAGCTTAGCATGGGGGAGTGCCGAAGGCCCGCAGATCTCAGACTATTCTCCGCAGGCGTGGCTTGGGGGGGTTTATTAGCCAGCAACTACTGGTCGATCAGCATCCAGTAGGTGATCGAGTGTCCTGGTGGCGGCTTTCATCTCTTGTGGTGTGCAGGCTGACCTGTCGATGAGGTCACGAATGTGGCTGCATCTCTGCGAGACGGAGGGGCGGGTTGCTATCGGAGATCGAGCCGTTGTCCGTTGGCTTTAATCCATTCGAACTGTATAAGCACCAATGGGAAAAAGACGGAAAGGATGTGAAGGCTGTCAAGGACACTTGAGACGACAATGTACGTCAGTGGAAGGCAGCGCGCGCGAAAACTGCAATGTATTGCCAGTTGTGTATGTAGCGTTGTTTCGTTTACACGGTCATGGAATTGGACGGATTCTAGGCTGTGCTGTCCAAAAAGCCTGCCGAGGAGATTTGTCCCTGATCTACTTGCCGAGGCATCTCAAGTTCTGTCGAATCGCGAGGCTGGATCGTCTTCGCGATGTTCGTAGAGCCCGAGGAACCGTTTCGTTTCGACAATCAGACTGGCTGACAACATCAGCTTCTCGTGACATCTTCTGCATTGGGACAAGTTAGCGGCATCTGCATCGTTCGGCCGGATCTTGGCGCCCTCTCCAACATTCTGGGACAAGCTGGGCTTCCCTTTTCTTGCCTGGTGGTGGTGCCCACACGTGTCAAGGGGGGTATCAGACGTGCGATGTTTCGGGTCGGGACATTGTCCCAATACGGTTTTCGTCCCGACTTCTGCTCACGAGTCAAACTGATTGGTGTTGCGAGCAGGCCTTACCACGACCGAGCCTGCTTGCGGTCATCTGAAGTCCGTAGAACAACTTTAGAACGAACTTGTCTGTGGATGGTATAAAGGGTAGCGAACGCCACCCGCCCTGAGGATAGGATGGATCGGATCATCATCGAACAACAAGACTCTCATTCAATCGCAATATATATATTGGCCAGGCCGCCATCACTTTACATCCCAACCGCACTCATTCCCGATCCGGCAATCGCACCTTAACAACACTACCACTTACACGATGAAGTCCAGCATCCTCAACGTTCTTGTCGGCATTACGGCTGTCGCAGCTGTTCCCAACGACTATGCCTCCCTCGAGACCCGTCAAGCAGGCGTTGTTGCCAACGACCTGAAGAATGGTGACTGTAAGCCGGTCACCTTCATCATGGCCCGTGGCTCTACGGAAGCCTCCAACATGGTGAGGCAATCATTTCTGCGATATAGTTAACGAGGCTGAGTAGTGATGGCTAACACGCGTCTTCCCAGGGCACCGTCGTCGGCCCACAGACCTGCGCCGCCATCAAGCAGAACCTGGGCGCCGACCAGGTCGCCTGCCAGGGCATCGGCACCGAGGACGGCTACGCGGCCGCGCTGGCGCCCAACTTCCAGCCCCAGAACACCGACACCCAGTCCATCAACGCGGCCCTCGACATCGTCAACCTCGCCACCACGCAGTGCCCGGACTCCACCATCGTCATGGGCGGGTACAGCCAGGGCTCCGCCGTCGTCGACAACGCCATCCAGCAGATGCCCGCCGCCACCCAGGCCAAGGTCGCCGGAGTCGTCGTCTGGGGCTTCACCCGCGCAGAGCAGGACAACCTCCAGATCCCCGGCTACCCCGTCGCCCAGACCAAGGTCTTCTGCGCCACGGGCGACCTCGTGTGCAACAACACCCTCACCATCACCGCGGCCCACCTGTCGTACGGCCGCAACGCGGACGAGTCGGGAGCTTTCCTCGCCCAGATGGCCAAGCAGGCCGGCACCGGAAACGCCGCTGCGGGAGCGGCTGCGGGCGGTGCGGCCGGGGCTGCCGCCGGTGGC